>JAJOZX010000876.1:512500-520000 GCA_023014485.1 Bathynomus jamesi | reverse complement strand
ATTCTAGATCTTACTTCCTTATTGCAATCTCCATTGTTGGTTAATAAATTCCCAGATATTTAAACTGCTCAGCTTCTTCTAAGGTCCGATTTCCCATTGTTAGGTTCATTTGTGCTCCTTTCCTTCTTGCAATTTTCATTACCTTTGTCTTGGTCTCATTAATTCTCATTCCGAATTCTTCCGCCGTTGTTGTCACGCTATTGACCAATCTTTGCAGTCCTTCCTCAGTACTACAAACGAATGCCTTGTCATCCGCAAACCTTACAGATTTGACCAATTTACCTCCGACTCTGATTCCCTCTTCCAGATCTGAGAGTGCTTGTATTATCATTGCTTCCGCATAGATGTTAAATAACACGGGGGACAGGGAGCATCCTTGCCTGACCCCTCTCCCAACCAATCCAGGCTCCGATTCTCCTCTTGCAACTCTAACATTCACAGTCTGCCCAAGATATAGATTTTTTATCAGCCTACGGTCCTTCCAGTCAACATTAATATTCTTCAATATTTCCATTAGTTTCCTCCATTGGACTCTGTCAAAAGCTTTTTCAAAGTCAATAAAACAAACAAACATTTCCTGATCATGTTCCAGCACTCTCTCTCCCATCATTCTCATAATACCAATAGTTTCTCTTGTTCCGTATTTTGACCTAAATTCAAACTGATCCTCTCCAATGTACTGCTCAGCTCTGTTCGTTAGTCTTCTGGTTAGTATCCTTAGCATTATTTTTGATGCATGGCAGACCAAGCTTATGGCTCGAAATTCTAAACACTTGGAGGCTCTCGGTTTCTTGGGGATAATAATCATAGAGACTCTCATACAGTCAGCAGGACAGTCTCCACTTTCATACATGTTTCTGCACAATACATTCACCTCTCTAGCATCACCTTCAAGACTCTTCAGAAGTTCTGCTGGTACATCATCTGATCCTGGGGCCTTGCCATTTCTTAGGTCTTTTACAGCCGTATCTACTTCTCTTTCCAATATGTCCGGTCCCATGCAATCTACTTCCACCTCATTTGCTTCCTCCATTTCGATGTTATTAGGTTTGTTCTCTTTATCATACAGTTCTTCAATATACTCACTCCATCTCTTCCTTATATCTTCTGGTCTTTTCAGTTTTTCTCCATTTCTCCCCTCCATTTCTCGCACTCCCAAGCTACTTCTTTTCCATCTATTTATGTCCTTAACTTTTTGGTACATTAAATCATTTCTTCCTTTCCTTTCTAATTCCTCCATTTCCCCGCACTACTCTTCAGTTCCTCTTCTCAGTTCGTTATTCAACTGTCTGTATCATTGTCTCCCTTCGAATCCGAAAGAATTCTATAATTATGTTCGGAATAAAAACGTAGCTTCGCAGACTTGGTCTACTCATAAGTGAAAACAACGAACAATTTACGATAACTTACGAATGACGGAAGTTTGAAATAATTTCTTCTCTCCTGCGTTCACAAACGAAAATATGAACAATATTCCCGTTCCTGTAATCGTGATCAATGATGATCATTTAAATTAAAGCTTCAAGAATTTACCAACAGCGAAACTGAAGTACTCTCGGTCATAGGTAAAATTAATCCTAATGAAACTCCCGGTTCAGATAAACTCTACCCTCAGGTACTTAAAGAAATGCATTTCAATAGTCTCTCCTCTTACATATATACTTACTTAATAATAATAATAATAATAATAATAATAATAATAATAACGTTACAGTCTGGAGAAGTTCCGTTCGATTGGAAACTTGCAAACATTACGCCAATATTTTAAAAAGGAGACAAATTGCTTCCGGGAAATTATCGTTCCATTACTCTTGACTTCAGTAGTTGGTAAGCTTATGGAGACGATCGTTCTGACAAAATAGTCAATCACTTAGAAATTAATAATTTAATCAAAGATTCTCAACACGGATTTCGCGTGTCTTGCTAATTTGTTCGATTTCTTTAATGATATTGTAAATATATATGACGACAGTAAAACAGTAGATGTTATATATTTTGACTTTCAAAAAGAGTTTGATAAAGTGCCCCATAGGAGAGTATTAGCTAAATTTCAATCTCGCGGAATTGATGGTAATGTTCTCAAATGAAGTGAAAATTGGCTTAGTGGACGTAAACAAAGAATGGTCAAAGCGTCTAATTGGAGAAGCGTAACTAGCGGCGTACCTTAGGGATCAGTTCTGAGACCAGTTCCATTTATTATTTATATCAATGACATCGACACAGAAATTAAGAGTATAAGTTCAAAATCTGCGGATGATACCAAACTAGGGGGACGAACAAATTAGCGGCAGAACATTAGATTCAAGAAGATATCAATGAGCTACTAGAGTGAGCAGAAATTTGGCAAATGAACTTTAATATAGATAAATGTAAAACGTTGCATATCGGTAGAAACAATGTTAAAGAAATGTATTCTGTGTGCGACAAGACACTAACGAGTATCACGGAAGAGAAAGATTAGGTGTTATTGTTGCCGACACTCTTAAAACGAGTAAACAATGTATCGAATCGGTTAGAAAAGCAAATAGAATCTTATGATTTATTGGTAGATCATTTGACTTTAAGTCGGAGAAAACACTGCTAACATTATGTAATTCCTTAGTACGCCCTGACCTGAAATACTGCGTTCAGTTCAGGTCCCCATATTTACGACAGGACAAAGACAGAATAGACAGAGTACAGCGACGGGCTACTAAGATGATTCTTAGACTTAGAAACAAATCACACGCTGCACATTTAGAAACGTTAAATTTATTCTCACTCGTAAAATAGCCAATTCGAGGAGATTTAATACAGGTGTTTAAAATGATTAAAGGTTTTGATAATGTCGACGCCGAAAACTATTTCACCTTCAGAAATGCAGATGGAACTCACGGTAATGGTTTCAAATTACAGTAGTTGGTAAACATTTTAATTCTAGAAGCTAAATATTTTTTCTTCAATCGTATAGTTAATTTATGGAATGGATTGCCAGCCAGCGTAGTTCAAAGTAATTCGGTAGAGTCCTTTAAAAAGAGGCTAGATGCTTATCTTGCCTTAAACCGCCAGTTAGAAGCATTTGTTGGTGCATAAAAGTATTGTAGGGTTTTCGCTCGATTCCCTCCTCTTTATTTAAAATTTTCACTTTATTTTCAAATTTCTTTCCTTCCTTTTCCTCTTTTCTCTGTTTTGATTTAAAACTTTCACTGGTCTTTGAATTTTCTTACATCTTTTAACTCGCCTTCTTAAACAGACAGCCTCGTAGGGACCAGCCAATCTGTTGCTGTTTGGTGTCTTTTGTATTCCTTTGTAATTCTAAAGAAGAAAAGCTTCATCTGCACGTCTTAATTAACTTCTCGCTTTTTAATTTAATTCCGTTCTGTTTAACATAGATTGAAGTTAAGCCAAAGGCGTTTTAAAGGTTTTTTTACGCGTATGCTTAAAATGCTGGTAATTATTAAAAAAACAGAATATATATAATTTAAAGATGAGTTTTTCATTTGCTTTTCATCATACGCTAAGGGCTAGTCTTTATACGAACTTCGTTAGTCATATGAGCTTCGGTTTTCTCTATATATTCGATCAAAATTGTTTTTGAAAGAGCCGATGGACGTGAATAACTCTACATCCCTTTTGTTCGTACAAATTCACATTGTCTTTCAAACCCGCTAACACACGCGGAATTTAAGCGCTGTTTGCGCGTTGTTATCGTTCTAAATTAACACGATTTCCACACCCCAAACGTTACCTCTTCTCTTTATTAGATTCGTTCTATTTTCATTCCATTTCGTTCCACTTCATGAAGGCCATTTTTACTACCTCTGTCTGCTCTTCTTCGATCATCGTTTCACGTTGCCACTTTCCTATCCTTCGATCAGTGTAACTTTTTTGTCTCTTTCTTCTTCAGTTCCGTTAATAAAAACGTTCCTCCGCTAAAATCTTAAAGAAAATAAATATCCTTTACCCTCCTTTAAATTTTTTAAAATAATTAATTGCTCTTTTTTTTTTTTTTTCCACCCGTTCTCCCAAAATCTATTTTTGAGCTTTTAAAACCTAGTTTTTTTGTTTTTTTTTTTTCAATTATTTTTTTCTTTTACATCTTTCTTTTCTCTCTATACGTAAAGAGAGAGAGAGAGAGAGAGAAAAAAAAAAATTAATAACCAACTTTTATCGTCCCGTCTATGCGTAAATTGACTGAATTCATAACTTTATTTGGCGAACTGGATTTTGTTAAAGTTTGTCGTTCTCATATATTTAATCTTAATTTAGTATTTAACATTTATTTAAATAATTTGATTTATTTAAACTTTTCGTGAACTCTCAAAATTTTGGTCTTTTCAATCACGGAATAATCGTCTTTACTTTTTTTTTTTGCTTGGGGTGGGGGTGGGGGGGGCTGCTTGTTTCTCTTCCCTAATTCATTGATGTTCACACACACACACACACACACACACATACATACACACACACACACACACACATACATACACATACATACACACACACACACACGGAATACAAGGAATAGTTAGATATAAAAGTACAGGGTGTTCGAAAAGTCCCGTCACCCCTACAAAATATACATATTGTAATCCCAATTTTAGTTTTGTGTGATTAATTGAATTTATATGTGATTCAGCGACATTTTTTCCTTTTCCACGTATTGGAGTTGTGTTAACAATGGCAGACCAGTCCACTTACACTCTGGAGGAAAGGATAGTGATGAGTACATGGGCTCATGAAAGGTCACATACTGGCAAAACGATGCATGATATCCAGAATGATTTCAACACAAGATTCAATAAGGCTGCACCACCAAACAAGACGGTATTACGCTGGAGAAAAAGCTGTTTGAAACTGACTCCATCAAGACCACGGTCGGGAAGACCAACAACGCGAGCAGAACGATGTGAAGGTGTGATTGCATCGGTGGCTCGTTCACCGAAAAAATCACTTCCGAAACGATCACAAGAACTTGCAGTCCCCATGTCCACAATGAGAGATCACATGACAAACGATCTCGACAGGAAACCATACTGCCCGTGGTGCACACACAGATATTCTTGATTAGTAACTAATTAGGAACTGTATTTACTGTAATTAAAGTAATTGATGCTAGTGACTTGTTTCTTAAATTACACCTACCACATATAAATACAATTAATCAACACAAAATTAAATTGGTATTACAATATGTACATTTTGTAGGGGGTGACGGGACTTTTCGAACACACTGTATACAGTGGTTAGCATCACTGACTACGAATCCACTGGCCCCGGGTTCGATTCCCCGAGATGGCAGGCGGCGCGCAGCTTACCCAGCTGTTCATCCTTTCATACAATAAAATTGATTGGAAGGTAAACGAGTACCCTGGGTAGCCTTAGAGGTTAAGACGCCGAGAGGCCGCAAGATCGTGTCCGGGAGAGAACTTTGTAATTTCTGACCACCCGTGGGTCGTGGTTTGGATTCCACATCAACCGTAGGTCTAAGGTGGGGGCGACAAGCTTGACTCTCGTCAGAATGAACAATTCGGGTGGAAGCAAAACCAAGGTTGCCAGATATATATATATATAGTTTAAGTATAATCCTAAAATCCAATCCATAGCTAATATAAAGCTCTAATCATTTAACTATTGTGTTAAAATTAGATATTTTTTAAATTGCTACGCAGAATTTAAACACAGTTTGATAACATTTAATGTACAACATTTTTGAAGCGTCTCGGCCGGTAAAAGCATGACTTTGTATAAACCAAAGTTACCTCTCCTCTCGCATATTTCGTCATAAAAATAAGCTAAGTATGAAATTATGTAAAGATTTATTCCGTACGAACTAATTCCTCGTAAGTACCCTAAGTTAAATTGTTGTATTGAGGCACTCTAATACCACATGCTCAGGAGAACAACTCGTAAAATAGAAAGTATGGCGTAGTAATCTTTGTTAGCACAGGAGACTCTTGGAGCATAAGTTTATTTTAATTTTGCTGCGCTCATAAATAAGAATAAAAAAAAAAGGGGGGTCCTATTATTCTCTTTTGCCTGCGTAAAAAACTGTTAAAAGTTAAAAAAAACCTTCGGGGAATTATCATAACCTGTTACGGCTGCTTACTTTTAATAGTTTCGTTCAATCGATGCGATTCACGACAGTGACTTGGAGTAACAGTGCGATTCTGCGTGTATAGATCGCTTTGTATGTAATATGAATTACCTTGCCAGACAAATTACTCGTTTTGCATTTGAAAGCAAATGTTTTATATAGTTTAATTGTGTGTTTCATTTCTTTTTTGTATATTCTTACGCGTTGTTATGTCCTTGCAATGTATAATTTTTTGCTTTGGTGAGAGTTACTTCGAGTCCCTATGTGGCATTATTAGTATGCGCGCAAACTACGTCAATCGTTCGTATTATCTATGTGAATTGCATTTACGACTTCACATATGAGTCCATACGTGTTGTCTTTTTCTATGTTATGTTGGCGTATGTTCCCGTATACGCTCCGCTCTAACTTTTTTTATGTGTTTCTGCAGGAGAATGAGCTCCTTTGTGTTCGTCTTTTCCTTTCCTGCAGAAGAGCGAGTCCTGTTATAGATTTGGCGAATTCTCTTCAGATTATTGATTTATATTCTTAGAACCCAAATTCAGGTTCAGCGTTGACTAAAGATTTTCGTTATAAGGTCGAGACCAAATAGTAAATTCTTTATATTTATTTAGTGAAGAGCCTATGAACGTTTTAATATTACGTTCAAAATTTTTATGGTTTACGCTGTTGTAGCTTTGGTACTTATTTGCTCTGATATGAATTCAAATTGAAATTAGTTTATTCATTTTGTATATATTTTCTAGATTCTTATAGAAAACATTTTTTTCATATCTCTCTCTCTCTCTCTTCTCTCTCTCTCTCTCTCTCTCTCTCTCTCTGTATGGAAAGACTGAAATAAATTGAAACAAAATATACATCTAATTTTTAGATTAAGCAAGGTCGACTTCGTTCAATTAATATTACTCAAAAGAAAGACCATAATTTACAATTCATAGTTCACTTATAACAAATCATACGTGTAATGTATGCGATATAAGCACATGCACAGTGGAACAAGAGTACATATACATATATAGATAGATAGATAGATAGATAGATATACAATTTTTTCACGTAGAAGTCATCGAGTAAAGGGAAGTTCATTTCGATAAACAAGTGATTCAAACACGAGAGTAATTATTATGAACGGTTGATTGGCTTAATTACCAACAATTTCATTTTATCGAATAATAATTCCCATTTGGACGAAATTTTAAGTTTTTAAAAATTGTCATAAACAACGTCCCTGTTTTCGAGATACTTATAAATGAGAGGTTACATTAAGTGAAGCCAAATTTGCACCAATGATTGGGAATTTATTACTATTTGTTTTTCTCTATATTACACACACACACACACACACACATATATATATATATATATATATATATATATATATATATATATATATATATATGGAGATGCGGAAGCAAATCTAATGG
>JAJOZX010000876.1:477500-507500 GCA_023014485.1 Bathynomus jamesi | reverse complement strand
AGTAGGTGTATTCCAGCGTATCTCGACTTTTGAAATCGACCGTACAGAACAAAATATCATATTTCATTACATTGCAACATTATGGAGTAGAAATAATGATATACGAGAGTAGGTTCCCTAAAATTGGGAGCAGTTATATCGGTTTCATTCAAGACTCATTTTAAGAATACGAGGTTTGCTAACCCTGTTATTAGTTCTGTATTTACAGAGCTGAAATGGAACAGGATCACTTAATTTAATTAATTAAAGTTAATTGCAATTAGGATAAGAGTATATCCAAGTTCATCTCTTTGTTTTCATAAGCTTCCATTACTGAAGATAGAAAACAACGTAAATCGACTAATATTTGTTTTGGACTTTACGCAATACATTTACAGGGTACTTCATAACTTTGGGTCAACAATTTCGTTTGGCTGTGAAATGAACAAAAAAAAAAAAAAAAAAAAAAAAAAAATTTTAGCACTTTACTTCATTATGAAACTACGGGTATATATATCTAGTTACTGAAGCGACCTGCCTTTTTGACCCAATACCCCAAGAAACCTGATTGGGTATGCCGGGGATGCAACGTACAGCGGAGTTAACAATGAATTGTAGCTTTCCACGAAGTAAACGTAGGAGTGAATCAGGCGATTAAATTCATTCCACTTTGAAAACAATTTAAAATCTTTCGGTCGACTTTATGTACAATTGAATGTAACCGGACTCACTTTATTGTCTGTAAAGGGTACTTATAAATTTACTGCAAAGTCTACTCTGCGTGAAAGCTGGTATAGCCACAGATGTATAATTTTCATCTTCGATTTACATTATTTAGGTAATGCAGACATTATATATATATATATATATATATATATATATATATATATATATTAAAATTTAAATACAAAATTAAAAAATTTATCAGTTGTTCATTTTACTATTGAGTCACTTCTTTAAAATCTTTAATATTTGCAAAAAAATTATCTTCTTTAAAAGTATATATATATACTGTATATATTACGTTAATTTTAGGCCTAATGAATAGTTGTTTAATTGTTTGAGCATGTGTACTTTCGTCCTTCTCCCTTTATCTCTGAGACCGAAAATTACTTTATAATTACAGTATTTAACGCGGTTGTAATGGAAATAAGAGCCTAAAATTGAGACTGCATGAACGAATACATAATCTAAAACCTATTGACCCGTGACGGAATGAAAAATTGAGAAGGGGCGGGAAAAAAAAAAGGAAAAAAAAACTCCCCAGTAATGAAGGTTAATACGAAAAACCGATGAAAACGTAAGCGGGAGAAAATAGATGCATTAAAGAGAGAAAAGAAAGAAGAGATTGAATGAGAATGAGAAAGAGAGCGAGGAAGAGAAAGAGAGAAAGAGCGAGGAAGAGCAAGAGGGAGAGAAGCAAGGCAGAGACAAAGGCTTAGCGCTAAGGCAGCCACCCTGCCATCTAGCGTCAGCCCGAGGCACCGTTCGTTGCAACCGGCGGCAAGTTAGCCAAAACTCCGAAAAGAAAAGACCTCAGTCAGTGTGGCTTCAACGTTCGTGAGGGACGGTAATGGTCGGATCCACTCGCGGGCCGAATCTAGCAATTCTTCGCTTCTTCTCGTGGAAAAATATTCAACTAAAAATTCACTGAAATTCATTGCGTAACTCGCTTATTTTTTACCATTTTGTTACAACACTGAAAAGTGATTAATTTATTATCTTTTTTTAAATTATCTTAATTAACTTGATTAGCATTAACTTATTTTTAACTTAATCTAAAAAATTCTAAAGTGAAAAATTTAAGTGTTTTTTTAACTGCATTTTTAGCGGATGCCATAATAAAGGATTCCAGTCATTATATAATATATAATATATATATATATATATATATGATTCCTTAAGTAAAAAAAAAAAAATACAATCGAAATGGATTTCAAGGAACAATTTTCGTAAACCCCAACCCACCACCCCACCCACAAAAAAAAAATAATAGGCGTGTTTCTTAGTTCACTTAACCGTCAGATTCGCGACACACCAAACTAATTCCACATTCGGAACTTTTCGGTGTAAGGGCGAAAAAAAAAAAAAAAAAAAACAGGGACTCCCCAAATTTACGCAAAGGCCAAAAATAAAGAAGAGGTGAGTGAACCAAAAATATCTCTCTCCATATTGTAAATTTAGTGAATATTTTTCAAAAGAGAACGATGGTAGGCAATCATCATTTGAAAATAGGTGAAAAGTGTTTGGAATCCAATTATTGTGGAAATTTAAGGATTAGCTTTTAACAAAAAAAAGGTAAACACGAGTAAACATTATAAAAGAGGACCCCAAGAAGACGTTTCATAATACAGTATATATATATATATAATATATATATATATATATATATATATACTGTATTATGAAACGTTTGTTGGGTGCGGAGAAAAGATTTTCGATATTTTAAAATGCATATCATGGCAGCAATTGACTATAACTGTAAAAGCCTCCTGTAATATATATATATATAATGCGGTGTACACACACTGACGGATCATTATTGTCTCATACCTGAATTTGAGTGAGTAGGGCCCATTATAATGAGTCGAAACTACACAAACTCGAGTTTATTACTCAAAAATCAATTCAATCAGACTTCCATCACCCATATATATATATATATTTGTGTGTGTGTGTGTTGAACACTTGCATATAAAAATAACTAATTAACTGCACATGCCAACGGAAATAGACAAAGATTTTATCATTTTTGGGGTCTAAAGATAGTTTGGGGAAAAGTTTAATTTTGAATTTAGTTCAACTTTTCATTTATTTCAGAAGGTTTCGTTTTTTTACTTCTCTTCAGAACATTTTTAAGATTCAAGTTGACATCGCGTGTGTGTGTGTGTGTGTATATATATATATATATATATATATATATATATATATATATATATATATTTGTGTGTGTGTGTGCGTGTTTGAATGAAGTAACATCCTTTTAAAGAATTAATTTGGTTTGTTCATTGATGTATATATAATTGTTGGTATATATGTTTTTATTATTGAAGCTTTGTAATCACAGACACACACACACATGCTCACATGCATGTATGCGTACAAACTGCTGATACAAAGTCTGCATGCATGGGTTATGGTGTGTGTGTGTGTAGTGAAAGGCGTTCGTTTAAATTGGTAGCATTAAGTACGAGTTGAGCGAAGGACCGAAACGGATTTAAGTCGAGCTCGTCTTTCGAAAACAGCTAATTACCGCATTTCACGTCCTTTTCATCCTCGTAACTTTCATGTACAAACTCCATTGTTATCACGAAGAGTTATTGCACGCAATCTCACACAAACGGATCAACCAACACACACACACACACACACACACACACATATATATATATTAATATATATATATATAAAGAGAGAGAGACAGCTAAACCTTGTATTTTCAGTATTTTTACTTGAAGGTTTCGGTGGTGGAACAGACTTCCTCCTCAGTCTTCCTTATCTTCGTCATGCATAAATGGGACTTGATGAATGTGCGTGCAGCGATCATTGAGCCTTTCAGTCCAGGTGTGGAGGACGTAGGAGCTTTCTCGAAGAGCAGTGTCGATTTTTCGTTCTGCTCGTAAGAGTATTTTAATTTGTCGGTCCCCCCCCCCCTTCCACATCCTAAATTCACCTATCTTCCACCCCCTTTCCGACTATCTCTCTCTCTTTCTCACTCTCTCTCTCTCTGTCTCTTTCTCTCTCTCTCAAAATAAATGTGAGCAGGGAACCATATACCCGAGATAAGAGTCTTTTGGTAACATTACCCCGGTGTGTTATGATGTAACTAGAAATGAATTTGAAGCACAGCAAACCTGCGTGAATGAATCGTAGACACGAAGTCTAACTCGCTAAATTCGATCTTCCGCCATTAATGTCTGGAACGTTGTCGAAAATATTCTCAATTTTTCACATTTTATCGATCGAGGGTCTTTTTTTAAAACTGATTTATAAGAAAGTTTTCATTTTAGGTCTTAAAAACCAGATTCATATTGCTTATAACCCCAATTACACATTTGATGAAACAGCGAGTTGTTTCCCGGTCTTTGGTTTTGTTGCTCTTAATAATTATTCTGGAATACTTTTCGGCGGTTTTGCTCAGTCGAACTTCGGAAGATGAGTTGTACTTTTCAGTCGCTGTATTCGAATAAAATAGTTACGAGTGCCTATGTATTATAGCACAGTTCCGCCGCCTCCACTCTGTACGGTATATATATATATAGTACGTCTGTGTGTGTGTGTGTGTGTGTGTACAGGAAGCTAGAGAAGAAAAACGTGGAGTGAATTACATTTTTGAAAATGAAATTGTGATCTAGAATGTCCAAATTTGTAAATTCAAACAAATTTAAACCTTTGCAAAAGAACTAAAATATTTCCCAAAATTATTCTCGCTGGAATTTTCCTCTGGAGTGAAGATGAATTTTTATGAACATTTTTATTTCTATTTTTTTTTTCCTTCTTCTTAATTGCTTATTAAGAGAATCCCCTCAACCAGACTTCCACCCTCGACCCCCCCCCCCCTTTTACTCCAAATTTCTCTTCAGTCCTCCTGCCCCTTCGCAAAATTCCCCTTCTCCTTTCTTTTTCAACTCGTTCTTACAGTCTGCAACAATTATTTCCCCTTTATCTTCTGGGATTAGAGAGGTTTGGGGACTTCTGAGGTGATTATGGGATATGTTTGGATTATGCACGCTTGCTCAGATCAACTTGATCGGAAAACTCGTTTATTTTTCATCGTTCAAAAAGCGTGACAAGAAATATTCAGACAAGAAAATGCAATATATATATATATATATATATATATAGTGTGTGCGTAGGAAACTGGGCATACTGTAAGTGAGGTCGGGTGTGTAATAATTCACAGATGTAGTGGGGTAATTTTTTTTTGAGGGAGGGAGGGGGGGGGGGGAATTTGTATACAAAATCTAGAAAATTTTTATTGTCGGAAAAGAAGATATGTTAATCCTGATAAGGTTAGGTTAGATTAGCGAGTACGTCAGTATTTAATGACATATCAGAAAAAATCAATCGAGCCCTCCCTCAGTTGTAACCGAAACACCTTTCTCTCCCTTCTCGATTGATGGCACTAAGATTAGTTGGGGTTGAATTAGGTTTACTTAATTAGTATTTCAGATATATGAACTTTAAAAAAGACAGTATCTCGCTTATGCGGAGATGCGTACATGTGTGTGTGTGTGTGTTTATTTGTTCGACGAGGTATGAAAACTGCCGAGGGTGAAGTGTGCGCTCAATGACACCTAAATCTAAGTGAGAGGCGAGGCTGAAATCGACGCAGATCATGAACACAACGACACCGGTTGACGATTAAATGATGGATGCTTTCAGGGATTTCGAAGTGGACCTTCGAGGTCGCTCTGTCGTCCTCACAACATTCGACCTCCATCTCGAACTCATTCGTCGTAATTAGAGAGAGTCGACAGGCACTTTTTTCATTTTTTTTTACCTATAAGATTGTAGGTACTGGACGGGTATACCTGTAATATACCATATATGTTTATATGAGGAGAGAGAGAGAGAGAGAGAGAGAGAGAGAGAGAGAGAGAGAGAGAGAGAGAGAGAGAGAGAGAGAGAGAGAGAGAGAGACTTTTAATTCTCATTGCAAAACTGTTTCTCCTTTGCAACTTCACTGATGACAGACCAAATTACATAAAATAAATTATAACCGATTTTACACGTTTTACAAACCTTAATTGAGACAGAACTAAAGTTGGAATTTAGTAATTGTTTCCTATTTTTATTAGTTAAGCAAAAAAAACTTTGCGAATGAACCAAGTTATGATTTTGTTCATACAAAACTACGAAAA
This sequence comes from Bathynomus jamesi, assembly GCA_023014485.1. Lineage (NCBI taxonomy): Eukaryota > Metazoa > Arthropoda > Malacostraca > Isopoda > Cirolanidae > Bathynomus > Bathynomus jamesi. The sequence continues at coordinate 501,657 of JAJOZX010000876.1, read as the reverse complement.
TATATTGTAAACTGTTGCGTATTAATTTTTTCAGCTTTGTAATATACAGTATGTATATACTGTATATAGGTTATATACAGGGTGCTTCAAAAGAATGTTACCGCTTAGTAGTATGCTTCCAAAAATATATTTCAATAACGTGTATTTACTACACAATATTACACAGTATTAATTATTTATTTTAGAAAACAAGCAAATAAACACACAAATAATTACATAAACAAAAAACAAACACACTATAAGTGGTAAGCAATGATATATATATATATATATATATATATATATATATATATATATATATATATATATATATATATATGTGTGTGTGTGTGTGTGTTTTTTGTATTTCCGCTGCCATGCATATGTACGTTGCTATATATATATATATATATATATATATATATATATATATATATATGCATCAATTTGCATTGATAATTAATAATGTACACGGTAAAGCCTTATTAAAGAGACAGGAAGAATTCAAGACGCATAATTATCTTTAAAAAATTTCATATCATATTACTGAAATCGGAGGCACAAATAAGTTTGGATGAGGAGTGTACACACACATACACACACACACACACACCACCCGTATGTGCGCATCTCGTATAAGCGAGGTACCGGCTTTTTTAAATCCATATATCTAAAGAACTAATCATCCAAACCTAACCTTAGTGTCATCGCACAGAGAAAGGCGTGTTAAGCGTTTCAGACGCAATTGAGGGTTCCAACGGTGGTTTCTGTTAAGTTATTAAATAGTGAGGTAGTTACTCACTTTATCTAGCCTAACCTAATCACAACTAACATATCTTTTTTTCGACAATGAAAATGTTTCTAGAATTTGTATATCAATTTTTTAATGTAAATTATCACACACACACGACATCACTTATGCCCAGTTGCCTACGGCACACACACACACACACACACACACACACACACACACACCACACACACACATATTCCCTGCATTTATTATACACATGTGTATATATGAATTATCATATTCAGTTACGTGGCCAGTCATATAAGAAGAAAGATTGTATGAAAATATAGTTTTACTCCACGAAGGTGAGATGGCTCCGGATTAGAGCCAGAACTGAAGCAAAAAAGAAAACAAAAAAAAAGATTCAAAAACGTGCATTAAGTCTCTATCTTTGATTCGATCTGTGGCATCCATTTTGGGATTATCTCAAATGCGAAGAAAGTGTCCAAATACGATAGTCAGCAATGAAGGCCTTATTCGGAAAAGGGCTTTTTCTATTTTTAGAGAATTGTATAATAAATAGCGAAAAAACATTGCAGTGCATATATGGTACTGATTCCTCAGGAAACTTGCATATCTAGTGTAAGTGATGGGGGTAAGCTAATATATATATATATATATATATATATATATATATATATATATATATATATATATATATATAATATATATATATATATACACACACACACACACACGGTTGACAAAAGTAAATAGACAGCTATGGTTTTTCATACTTTTCTATTTGATAATAAAAGTCAATAAATAATAGTATATTTATTGAATCAATATATTTAGAATCGAGCTGCTTTCTTCTTTCCATTAGGTAAAGCTGACACACGTTCTGGTATTCCACTGATGAGTTTTGCCATTTGTTCTTGAGGACAATATTATCGTGGTGTCTATTTATTTATGTCAACCCTATGTAATGTAACACAGTATAGTGATATAAAATACCATACTGTAATAGCGTTTTGTATTTCTCTGCAATATTATAGGGGTGGAAAGTTTAGTATATTTTATGAAGGTGAGTAAGATAATGAAATGTGAAAGTTTGTTTTGGGGGGGGGGGGGGGGGCGGAGCGCGGGGAATTTTCCCCACTTATGAAGTATCAGTGAAATTACACACGGCGTTTCCAATATGAAGAAAGCATGTTTGTAGGATTGCTTTTAAATTTTTTACAAGTATCTAAATTGTAAAATATACTCAATAGTCAATCATTGCATGAAGTAAAACATATGCGCAGGAAATATTTTTATTTATTTATTTACTTATTCTCTATAAATGATGTAGAGTTAGTATATGTACAGGGTGATCCAATTAAAACGTAACCACGTATAATACAATAATATTCTCTAGGTTGCGTTTTAAGTGCATCACCTTGCGTGTATATATATATATACGCCGGTGAAATTTGAAAAAAAAAATAAATAAATAAAATATATATATATATATATATATATATATATTTTATTTATTTTTATTTTTTTTTTCAAATTTCACCGGCGTTTGAGTTTTACTCCAAAAGTCGAAATTCAAATACCGTAACTCGGATGATATCGTATCCAGGTTTTTATACTGCGAGTTATTTGCTTTAGGTTAGGTTAACCTAACCTAAACTAAACTAAATTTCAAAAAATAGCTCGGGGAAGAAAATCTGGGATATTAATTTTCTCCAAGTATTGGCTATACAGATAACACGAAATCCAAGCAAAATGGAAATTCTCTCCCTCTCTCTTTATATATATATATATATATATATATATATAATATATATATATATATATATATATATATATATATATATATATATAATATATGAGAATGAACTCAGAATGGTCCCCTGAGTTTTTTATGATACACACAGACAGTGCATGGAACAAGGAACTCTTCTGGGATAATTAAATCCACTATAATCCGAATAAGTAATGGTAAATGACAAATACCATAGTTTTTCTTTTTCATGATGCTAGCCCGACGTGGGCAAAGGGTCACTCGCAAAGAGGTCCCATAAAAATAGCTTCCCTCACCAGCTATCTGCAAAGCAGACAGGATCCAGCTTTGGGACATGGATCTAGGGTTTAAAGCAGCCTAGCCCAGCTACATTTAGAACCTCAATATAAGCAAAAGACTCGCTGCCTTCACGTCAGATTGAATACATCAAAGAAAAAGGGGTAACTATTATATTTTTAGCCAAAAACCAAAACTTAAACCTCAACTGGCAAAATTGAGCGTCCACTTTTCAAGGCACATAACATGTCCGTTTCATGTCAATGTATTCGATCTGACGTGAAGGCAGCGAGTCTTTTGCTTATATTGAGGTTCTAAATGTAGCAGGGCTAGGCTGCTTTAAACCCTAGATCCATGTCCCAAAGCTGGATCCTGTCTGCTTTGCAGATAGCTGGTGAGGGAAGCTATATTTATGGGACCTCTTTGCGAGTGACCCGTTGCCCACGTCGGGCTAGCATCATGAAAAAGAAAAACTATGGTATTTGTCATTTACCATTACTTATTCGGACTATAGTGGATTTAATTATCCCAGAAGAGTTCCTTGTTCCATGCACTGTCTGTGTGTATCATATATTATATATATATATATATATATATATATATATATACATATATATATATGTCCAGGGTGGGGGCAAAAATCAGGACACATAGGAACAATGCTTTTTCAATGCAAATATACATATATATTTGCACTGAAAAGCATAGTTCCTGTGTCCTGACATTTGTCTCACCATATATATATATATATATATATATATATAATATATATATATATATATATATATATGTATATATATATACGTGTGTGTGTGTGTTGCCACCCCTTCATGATTACACGTAATGGTGCTGTCGGCCGTAAGGGCACGCAGAGATATCTTCTTTGTATTATTATATGATCATTGCTTTGTATAATGTGACCCCGTTATGTTGGCTTCTCGCTTCAGCCCAGCATTATTATACGAATATTCAATCAGTTTACCAACTAGTTACGTCGGCTGAGTATCCTGAGTGCCAGAACATCTATTATACCTCACATACCACGTTCTCAGTGCTCGTGATTCAGGTACTGGGAGGTCATCCGGGTCATGTTTTGTACATGAATCCTTTGGGTAAAAAGTTGCCGTTCCTTCTCTCTCAATTCTGTACAATAAATACAAAGAGAAGTGTAATTGTGCGTTGTATTTCCTCCTCACTCCGATCCAGAACAAAATTCTCTCTCTCTCTCTCTCTCTCTCTCTCTCTCTCTCTTCTCTCTCTCTCTCTTTTCAATTTACTAGATAGAGACATTTTACGGCGCGATCTTAATAATTTAGTAGAGGGTCTAATAAGTGGCAAATGAAATTTAACGTAAATAAATGTAAAAATCGTACATATACGTCATGTCGTGAAATGTCTTTGATTTTTATTTATTTTTTACGTTATCTGCGTTATTTTCCCTCATAATACTTATTTTATACTCCTTTTCTAAATTTTATACGAGGTAACGTGGCCGTCATTTAGACCCAACGCGGGCTGCAAGCGGACCATTTTTAGTAACAAGAGAGAGGATTTCAGATGACTACAATTTTCACTATTTTCTGATTTACTTTAAGACGATAAACTTGACGGGGGAAAGCGAGCGTGAATGCGTAATTTTAACATTGGATCGTGGAGAGAGCTTCTAGTTAATTCTTAATCACAATTACTTCTTAACCAAACAAACGCACCTTTTCCTAACTGGCCCCGCCCGAGACTGCCTATGCCTCCGGCCTCAGCGCATTTTCATATCTCTCTCCATGTTGCCAACTAATGTTTTATATTTCAAACAATTACATTTTACACGTTAATTCCATACAATTAAATCAATTTACTGCACTCCAAAAAAGCATTATCATTTCACTACACTGCAAAAAAACATTAGTAAATTTCCTATTTAAAAACAAATACACTACAGTTATCACAACAGTAAATTCAACTAAACTATGGGAAATAGTGCGTTAAACGAAGCCTTTGAGGAAGAAGATTTAAGTGTCATTGTTACTAAGGATTTAAAGTTCTCAAAACAATGTTAAGTCGCGAGTAGTAAAGCTAATAGAGTATTGGAGTTTATTTCTTGAAATTTTGAATATAAATGTAAAGATATTGTTTTGCACAAGAAGTTGTACAATGTACAAGTCTCTTGTTAGGCTTCATTTAGAATGTGCTGTACAGTTTTGGTCGTCCTATATGAAGAAGGATATTGAAATGGTAGGAAGGGTTCAGCGACGTGCAACAAAGCTTTATTCCAACCTTCCAGAACGTGATGAACCGTACGAAGACAGATTCAAAGAGCTGAATTTGTATACGCTTGAAACTCGACGTTCAAGAGGCGAATTAATTCAGGTGTTAAAAATTTTAAATAGTTTTGATAATATAAGTTATGATAATTGTTTTGCGCTAGGTGATAGTAACATTACCAGAACCAATAGTTTTAAAATAAGGGGCAAAAAATTTGACACAAACGTTGTAAGGGGCTTTTTTCACCCATAAGAAAGTCGAGAGGTGGATTAACCTTCCCGCGGGGGGTCGTGGCGAGCATTTCGGTTAATATGTTTAAGAATAGGTTAGATAGATACTTTAGTAACATAAATTTGCATTAAAGGGTGGGTCACTTGGAGATGTTTTTTATAGTCAGTATTGAGAGTAGCCCGATTTTCCTTTGTCAGTTCTTAAATTGGCGTATGCTGACCGGCTGGAGGTGCCTCTGGATCAGTGCTTCCTTATCTAAGCAATTCCAGTGAGGAAGATGGTAATATAAGCGGTTGATTTTCAAAAGTCTCTCAGCACGGTGGCTTGGCACTCATCGGAGAAATGATACAACGATGAAATGATGACTTCTTTACATAACACTGCCCAACAAAAAAAAACATTTTTTGCTGCTGATTTAATTCTAAGACCTGTTTCTGGATAATATTGATGTGCTGATTTCAAAAATCACCTTAGATTTTGTCCATCACATCAGGTTTTCGTGCAATGCAATATGCCTATTTTGGGTGATCCATGAAGGGCGCTTATCAAAATTGATGATATTTGAGACCTGTTAACAGCTGTTTTGCTGTTAAAATTTTATCTGTGGAATACGCAAATCTGTGCATTAAATCTAAAGGTCATGTACAATATATTAAAATCTTGGGTATCTGTGATTTCCCCAGGTGTGAGCGTGACGTCAGTAGTTAAGAACTTCCTAGGAAACAAAGTCTGAAAATTATAAAGATCTTGTAAAGGATTTACTTGTAAAGTTTCAGCAGTTGGGTTGCAACATGAGCATTAAAGTTCACTATCTCAACAGTCATCTGGATAAATTTCCAGAAAATCTTGGTGATGTTAGTGAAGAGCAAGGTGAAAGGTTCCACCAAGATATCAAAGTGATGGAAGAACGATGATGGCTGACTACTGCTGGAGCCTGCAAAGAGATTGTCTTGACATCTCTCATTCTAGGAAGTCCTATAAGAGAAAATTTATCAGCACTGAAAAGTAAGAAAACAAGAAAAAGACAATGTTAAGAAAACTGGTCCCGTGCTTGCTTTAATATGGATTCATTTTTTGCTTATTTAAACAATTTTAATCACTTTATGTGTCAATATTACCATTGTATATTAAAGTTCACTCCCTGCATAATTGTTTACTTTTCCATGCTGATTCTGAGTATGTAAAAACTTATTTTTTGAAAAGAAAAAAAATTGGGCATAACCCTGCGAAAATGCGATATCTCCAAAATATCTGTATTTGATTGCTCGAAAACCTGACGTGATAGGCAAAAACTAAGGTGATTTTTAAAATCAGCACACCAAAGTTACCTAAAAACAGGTGTTAGAATTAAATCAGCAAAATTGGTGTTGGGCAGTGTAATAAATAAAAAAATCCTTAAAAAAATGGCATGTTGTAGAGTAGAACAAATACTTTAGTGTTTCATGTTATCCTTTATTTTCCAGTGTCCTCTAATGCGTAACTTTAGAGGAGATAAGTGTACGCATGGTGTGAACGAACTCTGAAGCTAGTCTTTTCATTATACTTTCTCCAACTTTCCTATAACTCTTCTTTCACAACTATTTTCTGTCACAGTGGCTGGCAGAGGAGGGAGAGCCTTCTCTGTTCTCTACTTTGGTACTGCTACTATTCGTGTGTGTAAAAGCTTTACACGTCTGTAAGGGCAAGCATGGTGTATATGTTTTCAGTGATTTTTATCTTCACTTGATTTTTTTCATTCACTCCCCCCCCCTCTACTTTCTTGGGCTAGCCTAGAGTGGATCGTAATCGTAGAGACTTTGTTTTTGTTCTCTCTCTCTCTCTCTCTCTCTGTGTTATCGATCCTTCTTCGCCGAAAGAAATCGCCACTGTTTTAAAATAGGATAAATTTAGCAGCTGCTCCGCACCCTCAAATGAAACTGAAGAAACTGAGGGGAAGATGCACTTCAGGAGCATTCCGATTGTCCTTAAAGTAGTTCAGGAATTCGTTTACATTGTGTTATTTAACAAGTTTCATACAATGCAAGTTTTTTAACTCAAAAGTCTTTTTAATATTTTGCATATATATATATATATATATATATATATATATATATATATATATATTATATATATATAATATACAGAGAGAGAGAGATGAAAAGTTTCGTTTTTTAAACAGAACCCCATTTCCGCCCATACGCCCATTTCAGGGTATGAACCGCTCACAGCAGCATTGCCAAATTAATATGAGGTCAATGTACTGACGAGGGCTTCTTACGTAGTTCATGACTACTAATAGCAACCATGCTCCGTCTTATTATAGTTCAAAGAATAACCAAAACCCAGCTGTTCATCCTTTCACACAATAAAAAAATTGGTTGGTAGATAAATGGATACCCTGAATAGCCTCGTGGTTAAGACATTGGGCTGCTGGTGGGGCGTGGTTCGGATTCCACGTTAAACTGTAGGTCTAAGGTCGAGTGACAAGCTTGACCTTCGTCAGAACGAACAATTCTGGCGGAAACAAAACCAAGGCTAACCAAGGTGTGTGTGTGTGTGTGTGTGTGTGTGTGTGTGTGTGTGTGTGTGTATAGGTTGGACAAAATAATGGAAACACGTATTTTCGGTGCTGTATTTTCTGATATCATTAATGGCGTTATATACTTTACTAAGTTAATGTGTGAATGTATATAATATTGAGAACATCTTCTATTTTAATATGGCGATACTGGTTTTTCCTGTCCTTGTAGAATAAATAAAAATGTAGCCCTTGAAAAAGATGTTACTGACCGTGAAAGGGGGATGATAGTATTGGAGCCCGTTTGCCTGGTGTCTTAATATTAAAAGTCGCGTTATTGCCTCTATATCTTGAGGAACAGTCCACAAAGTTATGAATACATGAAAGGAAATGAAGAAACCTACAATGAATAAACAATATAGTTGGCGTAAAGCATTTAACAGAAGAACTTTATTACGAGCTGTGAAGCATGAATCAAAGACTGCCGCATCGAAACTTCAAGTTCAGAACTTAACAATAGTCCGCAAAGCCCAGTATCAAACAAAACGAGGCTAAGGGATGTGTAGTAAAGCCCATCAGTGCAAAGGCTCAAATGAAGTTGGAGTTAGAGAGAATAATGGGACACTATTGCGCATATGTGGTATAGGTTTTTTCATCTCTTTCCATGTATTAAAAACCTTGGGGCACTGTTCCTCGAGATGTAGGGACAATCACGCCACTTTTAATATTGAAACACCCGAATTTTTTTGTTTATAATGCAAGAACAGGAAATACAAATATTAACATAGAAGATGTTCTCAATATTATACGCATTCCCATATCAACTAAGTAAAGTATATAACACCATTAAGAGAAATGACAACATCGAAAATGCGAGTGTTTCCATTATTCTGTCCAACCCATATATATATATATATACTGTATATATATACTAATTTGCAAGATGAGTGACGGTGTTCGACTATTTTTTTCAACCATATACACAAACCTTTTCAGAAAGATATTTTTTTAAATGTTTGAAAGACTTTTTTTTTCATCATTTAATTAATTCAATCTTAATATAATAAATTATTAATTCATTAAATTATTCCCTAATTGCTTGTTAAAATCATTTGCATTTAATTAAAAAGATAGTGGAAATGGACTTAGTTTTTGTTAGTTCGTATATGACCTCATATCTGCATATGTGTATGGGTGAGAATGCTGAGCAGAAAAAAAAAAAAAATATATATATATATATATATATATATGCAATAAAATCACAGAACAACACGTGATCTTTTTAATAAGCAAAGAAACACAGGGAAAAGGAAGCACGTAGTCCGAGCGCTTTCGTGATATATCACGAAAGCGCTCGGACTTCGTGTTTCCTTTTCCTTTTCCCTGTGGCTCTTTGCTTATATATATATATATATATATATATATATATATATATATGTGTGTGTGTGTGTTGTAACGTTTGTAAAATAGACTGTAATATATTATTTTTACGTTTGTAATGTGAATAGTTGATATGGAAGAAAAACGAGCATCTAAATTACGAGTGTTCCTTTATTTATGAATTGCACAGCCCCGACTATTCACATTTTATCCAATAAACCCGATGTAAAGTACGCAACAAAGGAAAACTTTGAACTGGTACCTAATAATTTCTGTTTACACAGATAAAAACTCGTTTAAAGGTAGACATTTTTTATTTAAATCGCTACTCAGTAGCGTCAAAATGGACTTTATATGGACGCACACTGTTCCAATTAAATAATTGATAGAAAAGAATAATGGAATGTCTATTGTATATCCACAATTAGAGAGACTCTTTTATTGACACTTTGTTACATTAAAGTAGTCCAATTTGGAATATAAATAAATAAATAGAAGAGAAGTAATTTCAATATGGGATAGCGTTTAGGTGTGTTCTTTATTGGCACACTATTGAAGGATTACATTAACACTTATATAGCCTACTTAATTGGTCATTCATGCGCGTATTGTAAGTATATATATATATTAGTATACATAAGTGCCTGCCTATATATACGTTTTACACACTTTACCATATATATATATATATATATGAAATGTTGCTGCAGGGGTGTATGCGTCGACGTATGAAGAGGTTTGAATGTTCTGGTGTATGGCTGTAATATTTTGACGTTCCTCACTTATTCGTTCGTTCTATATTTACTTTTATTAATTAGCATTTTAACGTAAGGAAAAAGCGAAACTGAACTCAAACAATAATTGGCACCCGTTTTGCGAATGTATATTTTATGTACGTTTATATCCGTCCGTTATATTTTATATATATATATATATGTGTGTGTGTGTGTGTGTGTGTGTGTGTCGTACACACTGTGTATACATATACTTTGAACGAACGAATAAGTCTCTTGTGTTCACCCACCCATATGTGCATGAGTAAGTGGACAGATAGGATTATATATATATATATATATATATATATGGTAATCGCACCAACTTTGAAATTATTAATCTATTTAAAAGGGAAAAAATATATACAGTATATATATATATATATAATTTTTTTTATTTTTTATTTAAAACCTTTTACTTAATTTTGTTTAATTTTTTAACAAATTCTGTGAATATTTTGAAGAAAAAGTTTCCAAATTCGAAATTTACAAGATAAAATATTGTAACTTTGTGCCTCTGAAACTTTCTAAAAACTTGTTAAAAAATGGAGAGTTTGGAATCTTACGGAAACTTTGAAACTTTTATATTTTAATCCAATGCCACAATTATATTATTCAATTTTAAGAACCTTATATATATATATATATATATATATATATATATATATATATATATATATATATATATATATATATATATATATATTAACTAAGTAACTAAACAGATAGATAGATAGATCCCTGTTTCTGGTTACTTTGTTTGGTTGAAATAAGCCGAAGAAATCGCTAAAAACAGTCTTAAAAGAGGAGATATAATTTCTTGGTCCGAGTGACAAGTAAGAGAAGTCTTTTCCTTCATTTGTATCGAATCAAGAAGTTAAAACTTCTTTTACGAAAAGGAACAAAAAAAAAAAAAAAAGAAAACCATCTTTTCGCATGTTATTGAAAAGAAGAATCAAATCTCCTTTTGCGTCTTTTTTGAAACTTTTTTCTTCGAGTAATTGTTAACTTTAACCCTTTGAATACGAGTGCGATTGCAATGTCTCACCTGAAATAATAATAATAATTAATAATAATAATTAATGATAATAATAATAATAATAATAATGATAATTAATGATAATAATAATACTAAGAAGAAGAATTTCCTACAGAAATTTTCAATTAATAATAATAATAATAATAATAATAATAATTAATAATAATAATAATTAATAATAATAATAATAATAATAATATAAATCTTACTAAAATGCAACTTTCCCACAAATGTTTCTATATATTCACTTAGTTTAGTTGTGGGAAAAGGAACCCAAACTGGGTGTAATTGAAATAGTGACTACCAAAATATTTGGTTTTCAACAACGATAAATCGTATATTTTTTCTTATAAAGATAAAAATATAGTCGTGAACGATTGGCTTTTCTATTTCATTTTTTTTTAAGTCTCCCTAAACAAACTGAATTTGTTTAATTTTTAAAATTTTTATTTTTGCAAAACAATTTCTGTTTACCATTTGAAGCGGTCGTGAACGTTTGAGAAAAATACCTTTAATTGCAAAAGTACCATTCTAATTATTGCATATTTTGAAAGTATTTATAATTGGTATACATTGCGTACATTTTTTTTATTTATAGGGTTTTTTTTTCTAGGGGGAGGCGGGGTGGTGGGGAGTAATTTAAGCGAGTTAGCTGCAGACAATGAATAATTATCATTATTGCGTGTAAGTTTAGGGATCAAATTATCTATTGTGTATTTTGAAAACTTTATTATCACACTGTAGTTGTAATGCGATAATTATCTATTGTGTATTCTAAAAATTCTGTAATTGTAAGTGTAATTATCTATTGCGTATTCTGAAAACTTTATTATGACACTGTAGTTGTAATGTAATATATGTACTGGGTCAGGGAACTGATCTTATTGACGGCTTTCTACAATTATCTAACTTTTTCTCATTATTTATTGATTTTTCTTATTTTATTTTTATTAATTAAATAAAGAAAATTAAAATCAAATACAAATATTTATTTATATAATAATAATAAATATTATAATATTACAATTTCTGCTGTTACATTTGTCAAATGTTGGCCTTTTAAGTTGTTTCGCATATGAACTTTGGTTAAATCCGGGATCAGAATAACCCAGACCCTCAATACCCCTGATGGAAGACAGAAAAAAATTGTAAAAATTATCGAGTGAGACATGCACAAAATATATATGTATATATATATATATAATCTATAAATACAATCATTTTTTTTGTAAAGTTATGTAAATACGAGAATGTAAACGTTATTCTTGAGAATGAAATATGCCTTCAAATTTATTTATGAAGAATATAGAAGCTGATAAGTTACCGCTTTTAAACTTCTTATCACTATTATTTGAGGTGCCAGATACGCTTAGCTTTTAAGAACCTACAGTTGTTTTTTAAAAAAAAATTCCTTTTAACCAATTCAGATTCTTTCATAAAGAAGTTTTATTTAAATTATCTTCTTCTTGACAAAAATAAATATAAAAGGTGAAACTTCTATTTGAAGAAGTTTACGAAAAGATTCGGTTTTCAGTTTAGTTATCTCTTTGGGCGACTATCGTCCGTGTTGTCAGACACCGCTTTCGTGCATCTTTTTGTTCCTGGTCAGAATGATTCTACTTTGGGGGGTGTGGAGAGGGATTCCTTTAGCTTTAAACACATTCCCGATACCCGTGTTTACGACCATGCACGATGAGTTCCGTCACTGGAGTGATGTGAGATTTATTTCTTGCGGGAGCACGAAGGAATCGACTCTCAAAATGGGCACTTCCAAGATGGAAGTTTTCTTTCATTTGGAACGCGATCGATATTGCTCATCATTAGTGTCTTTGAGAAACGCATTATCAAAAGTTGGCCAAAATACCTTAAGCTCAAAATCTACTTCAGCGTTCGTTTTCGGATGGAGTGATGCTCGCGATTTCGGAACGAAGGGAAAGAGAAGCATCCTTAAGTTAACTCTATACTTGGGTATAATTCATGCTAATCAGAAGAGCTTCTAATGCGGCTAAAGTTCCATGCCTTCGAGCTCCGTCTCATTCTGGTTGTGATGCTGCATCTCTTTTATAATAGCAGATGTTCAATCAAACTGCATTAAATAACGCGACAAGATGCTATACGGCGCCGAGGTGTCTCCCTACTGAATTTCATTCTATTTTTATGTATACGCCTTCAAAGAGAGCAACACCGCTTTTTTTATAATCACGAACGTCTCTCGGCTCTTCAGTTGTATATTTATATTTATGAAGTACTACTACGACTGCTACGACTACGACTAATATATATATAATATATATATATATATATTAAAGTGTTGGGCGTCTCGGTCGCTCGTTGCAGGTAGGATTGCCGGAGGGGCTTTCATGACGTCGAAGGAAGAACAAAGAATCCAGAGAGGAAGAAAGAGATTTTTTTCCAATGAAAATTCTTATACAAAACAACCTCCATTAGAAGACCAAATAGGAATAGCTAAAGTTTTACCAATCTCTATGTATATAAAGTTTAGTCTATGCACACACACACACACACACACATATATATATATATATATATATATATATGTCTATCGATGTTAAGGTTTTAATTCTGAATGAAGATAAATCCAAGGTTTTATCAGTCATTAGTTTTATGCCGCAAGGAACGGTATTAGCCCCCTTGCTGTTCATAATAATGATTGCGGATATAGACGAAGATGTCAAAGATAGTATTGTGGCTTCGTTTGCAGTTGACATGAAAATTTGTAAGGAAATCTCCAATGAAGAGAGCACAGAAAAGTTGGAAAATGATAGCAATCCATTATTCATTTGGGATGAAGAGAACAATGTAAATGTTCACCAATGATAAATTCCATCTCCTTAGATATGACAACAAGCAGGAACTACAATAGAATAGTTATTTGAAATGGATAACGACTCGAGAATTGTACCATAATCTCAGACCAGAAATATATAAAACTAATAATGTCAATAGACGCAAAGTTCAAGTTACAACACATCCTTTAAAACATTTTACAGCAAGAAGATAACGAAGCTGATAAGGAGGGATTTTCAAAGAAGAAGAAGAAGAAGGGATTAGTGAAGAATAGTAGTATCTATACCAGTAATTAACTACTAACCCAATCCATACATGCGCAAAACTGTAAATTTAGAAGGTTGTCAAAGAAGCTTTACCTCACGTCTATTCTAACAAAAATTAAAGAGGAAATGAAGCCTACTTACTGGTCACGAATAGTCCCTAAAAATGAATATAGTTTCTCCAAAAACTTCAGTTAATATAAAATAATAACGTGTATGAAACATATTTAAAAAGTTAATCATACTCTCAAAGTATGAAAATAATATTAAGACTTATTGAAATGATTATGAATCAGGTAGAGATTCTGCATCAAGAGATCTCTCACACCGCAAACATGAAACAGCTCAGCTCAGATTTTAATTAAAAGAAGACCAAAAGTGAACAAAATTCTAATGACAGAACCGTGAAATTTGTAAATCAGTTAATGAATTTAGAAACGGAGTTCATAAATTGCTTATGCAAATCCCTAACCAACGGTGCGTGACAGAGTCATACGAACTTACGAAGGCACGACGTGAACACATAGTAACTCGCTCCTTCATCAAGTCCAACAAATGAAGAAGGGTAACATAACAGTTGGTCGCTAAGTTGATATATGTATAACCTTAGTATGCATAAGAACCTTAATTTACGTGTTGACCCACCTTAGACCTATGGTTTAACGTGGAATCCAAACCATGACTGGAATATATATATATATATATATATATACACACGGTATTACGTTTTTAACAACTGTTCAGGATCAACCTGAATTCGAGCCTCCTGTAACATCCCACCTCATTTGGGGGTTTGATGAAGGAGAGAGTTGTATTCCACTAGCTTTCATATAGTCAGCTAAGAATGGTTTGTCGAGTCGGTGTTTAAAGGTAGTTAGGTTAGTGTGCATGCTTGAGGCTCTCCAGTTCTTTGGCAGCACATTAAATAGTTTTGGTTCATATGTACAGGGTGTAACAAAACTCCGTTACCACAGGAAATTATTTTTTATTTGTTCTGAAGACAATAAACGTTCAAATTGCATGCCATTCAGGTGTTGACACACGTTAATTCGATCAAGTAAACTACATTTAACGTTAAGTTATGTATATTTAAAGTCGGTTGTTTACGAGACAAGACCGTGAACTATTCAACAGTTAAAAGGACAACATACAACAAGAACATAACAACATCAGTCGGGATGTTCTATGTAATGTTCAATGTTGCTTACTTGATCGAATTAATGTGTGTCAACGCCTGAGTGGCATGCATGGCCTACAAAAACAATAGAAACAATTAGGAGTGCAAGGATATATAGGCAGAGTATCGGTTATCAGCCGTATCGGCCACTTCGCCGATATATCGGTATATATCGGCTGATTATCGGTGTCGGTAATTATTGTTCGTCTCAAAACGGTAATGTGGTAAAAGCTTTCCTATTTTTTTAAACAATAAAATTCACTATAGTACAGGGTGTACATAAAGTCAGGATCTATTTTTGTGAAGCACTTGGAAATTATATGGAATTCAATCATAAAATGATAAAGTGGTAACATTTATTAAATAATTAAGAGTAGGATTCGACGTGACGCCCATCAGTATCCCTGCACAGCTCAAATCGTTCCGCAGCATTTCTAAACACATTCTGGAGCATTTGCGGGGTTATGTTATCTGCAGCAGTTCGTATACGTGTACGTAAGTTTTCAAGACTCGTAATCTTCGTCTGATAGACGTGCGATTTGATAAAGCCCCATGCAAAAAAATCTAAAGGGGTTAAATCTGGTGATCTCGCTGGCCAAGGTCTGTTGCTTCCGCGTCCGATCCAGCGATTTGGAAAACGTCCATTTAGATAATCCTGAACAATTTTGGCATAGTGACAAGAAGCACCATCATGTTGATAGACGACGGTACTAACAATCCTATCCCCGTCGTCTATCAACATGATGGTGCTTCTTGTCACTTTGCCAAAATTGTTCAGGATTATCTAAATGGACGTTTTCCAAATCGCTGGATCGGACGCGGAAGCAACAGACCTTGTGTCGCGAGATGACCAGATTTAACCCCTTTAGATTTCTTTGCATGGGGCTTTATCGAGTCGCACGTCTATCAGACGAAGATTACGAGTCTTGAAAACTTACGTACACGTATACGAACTGCTGCAGATAACATAACCCCGCAAATGCTCCAGAATGTGTTTAGAAATGCTTCGGAACGATTTGAGTTGTGCAGGGATACTGATGGGCGTCACGTCGAATCCTACTCTTAATTATTTAATAAATGTTACCACTTTATCATTTTATGATTGAATTCCATATAATTTCCAAGTGCTTCACAAAAATAGATCCTGACTTTATGTACACCCTGTATACCAAACTTCATATTATACGGGTTTAACGTCAGTTTCTCGACATAAATAACATTTAATCGACAAACTATTGCGAGTTAAATCAAGTTAACATGTGTTAAATTAGGTTAAGTTATTGTTTTAAGTGTCGATCGAATCCCTTCACGTTTGGACCACTTGTATCTGTCATACTGAGATTGAGATCTTACATATAAATAAGAATAAATAAAAATTGGATTTTGCTTTGAAGTTAAAGGTTTTACTTATTTATATGCCATTTGATAGGAAGGAAAGTTTGTGCTGTACTGGTTTTTTTTTTTATAGTAAAGGTGAACACATCCTCCTGATGCGTTATGCATGTGAAATTTTAAAGCTATGTTGACCAAACGGACGGAAGAAACTTTATTTTATTTTTATTTTTTTTAAGTAATGGTAAAATTTTGATGAATTTCATGAAAATTTTAAAGGTTTTGTAAAATATAAGTTAACAACTTGGTCCAATATCTGAAATCGAGGGCTCTCATACTGTAATGGAGAAACATCAATTCCCCCCCCCCTCCCCATCCCCTTTTTCGGTTTTAGTCTATTTCTTGCCTATGCGGGCTCGTATATAATATCATGGCACCTGTGGTAAAAGTTATTATTTTGGACGGGCCTAAATGCGTGCATGGGGTTTCGTAGGATAGATAGACAGATTTACGTGGATCTGCGCGGAGAGAGGCAAAGTCAGAAAGTGATCGTTGGTTATAATCGTTATACCGCCGGAGTTAAACAAATTAAAATCGATAGCAAAGATAGAAAGATAGTTTTCAATTAAATTATACGTTCCCAGAAACAAAATTCAAAATGAAATTTCTGGTTAATTCAAAGAAGATGGTGAAATTAATTATTAAAACTAATAAATTCTGTTTTAAATGGATTAATAGATATTTCAAGACCGCTTAATCGGGTTACAAGAACGTGAATCAACTGATAAAGTAAATGAACGATTATTGGTTATCGACCAATCCCGATATTGTTGACTCTCGAGAAATAAACGAAATTTAGTTGCATGCGCGGAAAATTGACAAGGAATGAAGAAGAAACACAATTTGATCATTCCAAAATAAGGGAGTAATTGGCAGTGCAGGAAAACATGTCAAATATTCTTCAGAACATCCCACCACACATGTTTACGAAAGATGTGGCAAAACGTGCTTCTTCGCGCATGCGCTAGTGTTTGAGAGAGTGGAGAGGTTGGGGGGGAGGCGTTCACTTGCAGCATTTCGTTGCAACGTGATCATCATGTGAAGAGTTCTCTTCAAGTATAAAATTTTTGTTTATCATGCACCAGAATTTGCAACGAGGTTAGTTACTTATATATACACAGGGTGTTTCAAAATTACCTAGTAAACTTGGGTGTTCTAAAATTACCTAGTAAATTTTTATATGAACGCAATATTTTAACAAAAATTGTGCGATATTTAACAATTTTATTTCAAATACAGCAACAATAATTGTTTATTTTAGATGTTCAAAGTGTCTTCTTGCAACTTGAACACATTGTTCACAACGTCCGACTACTTATCGACAGACATATAAAAGTTTACTAGGTAATTTTAGAACACCCTGTGTGTGTGTGTGTATATATATATATATATATATATATATATATATATACTGTATATTCAGGTGTTTATAAATTATCTTTTCAAATTCAATTCACTATCAGCTGAATTTGTAAAAATAACTTATTGACACTCCCACCATTAAAGAAAAGAGCCAAAATGAAGCTCCAAAGTTTTCGAGATGCCTGAACATTCTGCGTTTGAAAGATTGGAGGGGGAAAGATGGATTGAGGAAGGTTGTTCCAGAGTTAACCGGTTGAGTAGATGAATGAGACAGAATACCGATTAACTCTTGCATCAGAGAGTTGGACAGAAAAGAAATGAGAATGTATCGAAAGTCTGGTACTGCGTGCTCTCCTTAAAGGAGGAGGCATGCAGTTAGAGAGTTCAGAAGAGCAGTGTCCGTTATAATAGCGATAATAAAGAGAGAGTGAGGCAACATTGCGGCAAAGAGAGAGGGATTGAAGACACTCATTAAGAGGCGGAGAATTGATGAGATGAAAAGCCTTTGATTCCTCCCAATCAAGTAGAGCTGTGTGGGTTGAGCCACCCCACATGAGAAGCGTACTCCATACAGGGACGGACAAAACTGTACAGAGACAGCAACTGAATTGGGGTGAAAAAATTGCGGAGCCGGTACAGCACACCTAACGTCTTAGGAGCTGTCTTAGAAAGAGAGTATATGTGATCTTTCCAGGATAGATCACGAGAAAGCGAAACACCAAGAATGTTAAAAGAAGAGGAAGGATTGAGTTGTGTATTGTTGAAAATAAAGGGATAGTCGTGTAGAAGATTGTGACGAGTAGACAGATGAATGAATTACATTTTTGAGGCACTGAAAGCCACAAATTTTCTTTGTCTCAATCAGGGATAGTAGACAGATCAGAGGTCAGGTGCGCCATAGACGTCTCATTCGAAGCATGGAGTGATTGTTGAGAGGGACGCTTTGTGAAGCGGGAGAGAAATGATGAGGGGAATCATCGGCATAGGAATAGATAGGCCAGGAAGTGCGACTTAATAGATCATTATTAATAAATAAAAGGAAAAGAGTGGTTGACAGGATAGAGCTGAGGAACACCACGATTAATCGCTTTAGGGGAAGAACTGTGGTCATCTACAACTGCAGCTATAGATCGGCCAGAAAGGAAATCAGGGATGAAGGCACAATAGAAGAATAGAAACTAAAGGGGGGTGGGCAGGTTGACAATTAAGGATTTGTGCCAGACTCTATCAAGCCCTTGACATGTCTAGCGCAATAGCAAAGGTTTCACCAAAATCCCGAAAGGAGGATGGATGACCAAGAGTCAGAGAGATATGCAAGAAGATTGCCAGTAGAGCGTCCATCGCGGAACCCATACTGACGATGTGAAAGAAGATTGTGAGAAGAGAGGTGTTTAAGGGTCTTCCTATTAAGGATAGATTAAAAAAACTTTTGAAAGGCAAGAAATCAAAGCAATTGGGCGATAGCTCGAGAGTTGAGAGCGGTCACCCTTCTTTTGGACAGGCTGAATGAAAGGAATCTTCCAGCAGGAAGGAAAAGTACCATATGAAAGACAAAGTCAAAAGAGTTTGCCTGGGCAGGGTGTCAGCACAGAAGCACAGTTCTTGAGAACAACAGGAGGAACACCATCAGGACCGTACGCCTTCCTAGAATTGAAGTCAGATAAGGCAGAAAAACATCTTTGGAAGAGTTTCTAATTTCAGACATAATTAAGTCAGAGGGAGGATATATATATATATATAGCAAAATATAGAGGGGAAATATTCCTTAATTAAAAATATTAATAAAATGTTCCTTAATGGATTTGAAATGATTGTCAGATTTTGAGATTCCACCCCTCACCCCCCCACCCACCCGCGCGCGCCAAAAAAAATCTAATTAAAAATTGAAAATTAAAATGAGTTTGCTTTAGAAAATGGAATTTGTTACACATATATTAATTTTCAGACGAATACAACACATTAATTATATATATATATATATATATATATAATATATATATATATATATAATTAGAATAAATATAAGGTTTTACCAAAGGTTGATTTTGGTTTTAGTTTCATGCATATTTTGTAGCAGTGAAACGTTATATACAGGATTCAAATATAGTCGCGCGCAGAATAAAAATTGATGATAATGAGTTTACAAAGAGGCAAAAATGATGATACGTAAGAAATTAACACTTGTTACAGCTACAATCGATGTCTTCATATATTTAATTTAGAATTACATGAGCATTTATCTCTCTGCACGGAAGGTTATTTGGATGTGGAAAATGTCGTAAATATATTATCATTTTGAGTATATTTTTTCTTATTTAAGTTTTTCGGTTTAATACTCTCTCTCTCTCTCTCTCTCTCTCTCTCTCTCTCTCTCTCTCTCTCTCTCTCTCTCTCTCTCTCTCTCTCTCTCTCTCGAAAATACTGGGTTATATTTAAAGACACTCCCAATTTAGAAACAGAGATTGTAATATTTCTTTACAAATCACCTGGTCCCGACTTATTTCTTCCAAGGGTATTAAAAGCGGTTAGCCACAATATTGTTGATGATTTGGTAATTCAAACAATCAATCGAATAGGGAAAGTTTCATCCGACTGGAAATTAACAAATGTAACACCAGTCTTTTAAAAAGGGGATAGGCAAAATCCTTGTAATTACCGCCCGATCAGTTTAACGTCACTTGTCGTCAAGCTGTTGGAATCCATTATTACAGAACGAATCGTGCATCACCTCGAATCGAATCAAACAATTTAATTTTTTATTCTCAACATGGATTCAGGCGACATAGATCTTGTCTAACAAACCTGTTAGAATTTTTCCATAATATATATACTTTATACGACACGACTAGGGCAATAGATATAGTGTCTCGACTTTCAAAAAGCCTTTGACAAAGTCTCTCACGCGAGATTGATAACTAAAGTTAGAGGACTAGTAATTACCGGACTCGTTTCCAACTGCATTGAAGATTGGGTCAAGAGATAAGAAGCAGAGAGTAGTAATAAGTGGCGGCTTCGGAGTGAGCTTCCGTTACCAGTGGGGTTCCACAGGGCTCCGTTCTGGGTCCTTTACTTTTTATCTCCTATATTAACAATATAATACAGAAGGTACCAAATTAGGAAACAGTGTAGGTAATGAGGAGGGCGTAAGAACGCTTCAAAATATCTTGATAGGTTGGGTGAATGGTCTGGCACTCGGCAGATGCCATTCAAGTTGAACAAAATTTGTAAGGTAATACACATACTGTAGGTTAAAAGAACCCGAAGACCGATAACTCTCTCTTTGGGAGAAACTTGACTGAGACTGATCTAGAAAAACACTTAGGAGTCTACATCGGTAATGATCTCCAACCGTCAAAGCACTGCGCAAAAGTCGAAAAGAGGGTCTTAAAAATACTAAGTTATATTAAAAGACAGTTCCAATTTAGAAATAAGGAGATTGTAATGTCTCTTCACAATTCACTAGTTAGATCTCAACTCTAATATTGTGTACAGTTTTGGTCTCTTTCCTCTAAGAAGGATATAGAAGGGTTGGAAAGGGTACAAGCAAGGACCACAAAATTTATCACTTCAATGAGACTTCAAAACTACGAAAGTAGATTAGAGCGCTTAAATCTGTTTACTTTAGAGACCAGGAGGTTGCGCCGTCAGCTTATTCAAGTTTTCAAGATGCTTAATGGAATAGACAGGGTAGACTACAGGAAATTATTCTCATTTAATACTAATTCTACAAGAAATAATGGATTTAAATTGGGATTAAAAATATTTATCGTAATTCTTCTGTCTGCGGTAATTTCGTCTCCAATAAAATAGTTAATATCTGGAACCAACTTCCCTCGGAGGTTGTTTGAAACCAAAGTGTAAATATGTTTAAAAATAGGCTGGACAGTTCCGAATGTACTCGGAGTTTAAGACTGTCCCCACATATAACATAATTTAAGAATAGATTAAATTAAATAAGTATTTTGAAAATAGTATTATAACGTAACCTCGCTGGAGTTTGTTTAAACATTTACTCCTACACTTAGTCCTCCCTCAACTTTAGAGAGACGTCTCCGGTTGCATTGTGCCCAATATAGCGTGATTAGCCATCGAGCAATTCATTTTTTGATCACTCGCTTCATAAACACCTTTTAATGGGAGAGACTCGAATTCGGCGTAGCAACAACGGGTGATCACTCCCAAAACACTTCATACTTCACGGGGATAGATTCAGGAACCTCCCACTGATATTCCTTGCCGGAAAAAGATTTTCTCTATTCTCCTGCGAAGTATGAACGACTCAATATATCACTGGCCGCTTAAACACCTTTCAGGGCGGGAGACCCAAGGTGAAACTTGGCGACATTCAAATAGTTGGCAGACACATACACATCACAGACATTCAATTACTGTACAGAAAACGCGCTCACACACTTGCCTGCCATGTTAATAGACTAGATAAGTATTTTGTAGAAATACATAATTTCCTAATGAACAAAAACTAAAAAAAAATACATGGCATGGATTAGGTGAGGTAAAGTTGAGTTTCTACCATCCCTATTTCTTTTTTACTTCTTCCTTTTCTTGGTGGGCTGAGTGCGTGTGAAGAGTGAGGGCATGGTGTGGAAAATCTGATTTCCTTTCTCAATTCTGTTTCAACCCCTTTCCTGTAGAAGCATTTCATCACTTTGCCGGCGTGATGGCTTTGGCGTACATGGGTGTAGACATGGAGAGTTTGTTTTATCCGTTTGGGATTAACCTGAAGTGGGACATAGGTATAAATATTTTATATAATATCAAAACGTATGTTCGAGGTTTTTGTGACGATACCAAATAGTTGATATAATTATGCTAGTTTATACAACGGTACTAACTTGGGTGCGATTTCTCTTTGTGCATAACGTAATTGTCGAGCGTAGTTTATATATTCTCCTCTTTCCAGTAAAATTTCTTTGGCTACTTTTCCAAGGTCAAAGTACTTTCTTCAACCTTTTGCCGTACTTTTTAAAGTTCTTACATTTAAATGTAACCTAACCTTAGTGACATCGAATGGAGAAGGGTGTTTTCTGTGAAGTCCCTAAATAGTGAGGTACTAGCTAACATATCAACATATCTTAACGTAACACGACCTAACCTAGCATAAAGTAACCTAGAACAAGCGTAACACTTTTTCCAGTACTATAATTTTTTTAAATTTCCGAGGTACCAAAAGGCGTTACCGAACTAAAAAAAATTACTCTTTCGTACGTCTGTGAATTAGCACATATTTGACCTCGCTTATGTCCAGTTGCCTGCGTGTATATATATATATATATATACGCCTCGATGGTGTAGTGCGGCGCGCAGCAAAACCCAGCTGTTCATCCATACAATAAAGAAAGTGGTTGGTAGATAAATGGGTACCCTGGGTGGCCTAGTGGTTAAGACACTGGGCTGCTGGTGGGGCGTGGTTCGGATTCCACGTTAAACTGTAGGTCTAAGGTGGAGTGAAAAGCTTGAACTTCGTCAGAATGAACAATTCGGGTGGAAGCTAACCAAAGGTTTTATATATTTATACTGTACATAATTCATGTGTATGTGTGCGCGCGCGCATTCCATGTTTAGGCGTTGAACTGTGACCATGCAAGGGAGGTCATTAGTGCGAAAAACGAAATTCAAAGGAGAATCAAATGAATTCTATTCTGAATTCTTTAATATTGTATTATTCAGTTAGATCAGTGATCGGGAACGACAAAATGTGGGCACTTACCCCGAGTTATGCTTCCTTTATACCCTGACCTCGGTGATAGTGGGCACGCTCGCTTAAGAAAATAATGGCTTGAATTCTAACGTTTGACTCGAAACTCTTCGTGAATTACATTTGAAAAATGACTTTGTTCTGTTCAAAAAAAAAAAAAAAAATTCAGGTCCTTTTTCGAAGCTCAAATTTCTTTCGATAAAAATAAAAAAAATAAAAAAATAAAAACGAAAAAAAACCATTTCATTTATATTTTTTTTCCCCGAAGTTTTTCAAAAATCAATTATCGAAGCGCTCTCCAAGTGGAGAACGTTAATTTACAGTGTGTGTATATATTAGTGATGTAGGTCACATACGCATCCGCACCCGCATCCGCGGAACATCCGCACATTTTCTCGCATCCGCACCCGCATCCGCACTTTGGAATGCGGATGTCGTGCGGATGTGGACCGTTGAGATAAAACGTCATTAATAAGC
>JAJOZX010000876.1:457500-472500 GCA_023014485.1 Bathynomus jamesi | reverse complement strand
GTAAGCCCCCGGGAAATCTTTTGAAATCTGACCAATTTCAGGGATATTTTGAGGTCATATGCACTGGATATTAGGATATATTCCAAGGTTGAAGATGCAGTATTTCCAGTGTCATTAGATATACGACATCCAGTACGATCAATAAAAATAACTAAACTGGAATGATTAACTAAAAAAAAGTTAACAACTGGTACGCCGTGGTGACTGTTTCACCAGATCTTTATAGGCTAGCATTGCCTCAGTCGAAGCTAAAAGAAATGAAGCAGTTAATGATTCTTTCTCATATTTCTTCTAGGGGTGGGAATTAAAATTTCATGACGTTAGAGATTTGTAAGTTCGGATTTATTTGAAATAGTGAGGGAACGCCATTCCGTCTACCAAAAAAAGTAAGGGAACGCCGTTCCCACGCGTTCCCACAGCACTACACCACTGCCAGTGACTGATTAAAAATCTTCGTTAAGGGGCCTACGATAACGTCTTTCAAATCTTTCAAATGTCTGGGATAAAACGCGTCAGGGCCTGGAGCCGTTCTAACTTTTAACCTATCGATATAATGCGCAATCCTACCCTCGTAAACAGTTATTTCATCCAAAATAGTCTCGCTACTAAATGGAACGATATCGTCCACGTCGGGGACATTATTTACGTCTTCTTCGGTAAAAACTCGCAAAAAAGTTATTGAAAATACCCGCCATCGCCTGAGTGTCAGAAGCCAAAGCGCCGTTAACGTCCACTAGAGGGCCTATGTTATCTTTTATCGGCTTACGATTATTAACGTATTCAAAAAACTTTTTTGAATTATGTTTACTATCCGCAGCTATAAGTATCTCGAAATTACGCTTAACATTCCTAACTGATCTTTTAACCTGACGTCTAAGCTCGATATATCTATTAAAGTTAGCTGCCGTGCCATTGCGCTTATTAAGTCTATACGCTCTGTTACGCTCGTTTATGAACTCGCCTATTTCCTTAGTCCACCACTTTGGCCTACCATGATTTCTAGCGTGCTTCGGCCTACGAGGAATAAACTCCCTTTCGATATTCATAAAACTTTCTTTAAACTCCTCCCAATGCAAATTTGTGTCATTACCCATAAATGAGTTATCCCAGTCCACTACTCTCATCCTATCCGCAAAACTATCAAAATTAGCCCTACGAAAATCAGGGACTTCTACTACGTTACAATCCTTAGTGTTTTCTATCAATAGCTTAAACCTAAGAATTTGATGATCACTACATCGTAAACTCTCGCCTACTTCTAAACCTTCGACTATATTTTCGCCGCTCGTCATCACCACGTCTAAAATATTGTCACCGCGCGTTGGTTCGGTAACCATCTGTTGTAAAAAATTATCTTCCATGAACTCAACCAGTCTCAAACCCTCCTCATTACCAGTAAAAGTCTCGTAATTAACATTAGGGCAGTTAAAGTCTCCGACAATTATACTATTCCGATTAAAGTATCAATAAAGTTACCAAGAAGTGAATAAAATCTAGTATTGGTATCGAGGGGTTGAACGGGAGGTCTATAAACAACAACAAAATTAAAACTAATACTACGCGTCCTAACTTCAACGCATATCGCATTAATTGCTGCCGGAAAATCTATCTTAACGTCGATAGCCCTAAGGGAATTACGAATGTACAGCAAAACGCAGCCACCAATCCTATGTAACCTATCATTATTAAAGAGTTTAAAACCCGGTATATCAAATTCCCCGAACAAGTCCCGAGTCACGGTATTTAACCACGTTTCAGTGATAGCAACTATATCGTAGTTACCGGAATAAATTATCGCCTAAAATTCGTTTAATTTATTTCTAATACTACGCGCGTTACAATAAAAGACGTTTAAGTTATTTTTTACCACGGGCCGGCGTTTTAAACTATTTTTCACGTCGGGCCCGCGTTCCCCGGACCCACAACGTTTAAAGAAGGCTTCGACCTATACAGTTTTCGTACGTTTTCGTCAATTAACTTACCTAGCCTAGCATTACCTATTTCATTAAAATGCACCCCATCTTTTATAAAAAGGCTAGGATCACTGAATTCGGACCACAGCTTTACGAAGGGTACATTTTCCTCAGCACAAATCTCTTCTAATTTAGTATTCAAAAATATCGTTTTAGACGTAATCCAAAGACCCAAACCGTGCCCAGGGGTAACACCTAGAACTAAAGACCTATCTGACCTCGCCTTTAAGGACCTAATTAACCCCCTATATCTCTCCAAAAGGTCAGGCACTCTCATATCGGGCCTATACGAGTCGTTGCCCACTACCATCGTCACCAACATCGAGTGACGGGAGGCAACGTCAATCCTATTCACTTCGTCTCTAACTCTGTCAACCCTGGCCCCTGGGAGACAGACCCTCCTCCTCTTGGTTAGATGCCGTTCAACGAACTCTGTGTCCATATGGCTATGGCGCACTAAAGAGTCCCCAAATTGAAATAGTTTCCCCCTCATTCACGTCCCTTTCCAAATGGGCGAAAGGGTTCGAAACCTCGATAGGTGGGGGGATTCCTATCACCTAACGTACGCGGCCTAGCTCCACCCTTAACTTTTCTAAATCTCTCCCCATCTACTAATCTCGGAGCAACCTTAACCCCTTCCTCAACTCTATCCAACCTTCCCGATAAGCTACCTAAACTAGAAACTAAGTTACGCACCTCACCCTTCAAATTACTAACGTCTTCAACGTTAGTATTGGTTCGGCTTTCGTCAACCGTAGCCCTACCCTTGCCCTCATCAAGCGTTACAAGTCTTTCCGTTACCTCACGTACACTGCGTTTTATGTCAACTATTTCCTCCCTTAACTCGCAAAAGAAACAAACTGATCTCTCGATATTCGCCATAGGACCGCCGTTATAATCTTTAAAATCCGAATACCACCGGTTTACCCCACACCTAACACACGACGTTTTCTGCGACGGCATCGCGCAAGTTAAATTAGTTTATAACCGTCACAAGTTTAAGTTAAATTAAGCCGGCACGCTGTGAAAACTTCTAAATGGCTAAAAACCACTAATATTCAATTACTTAACTATAAGAATGTGAATATAAACGAAGTATATAAAATTCAAAACTTTCCAAAAGTAAAATTATTAGCAATATGCAAAAGTAGAAGCAATATCAGAGCTCAGGAAATGCGTCCGTTCAGTGATATCAATTATAACTATAACTGTGTTGTAAAGCCAAATAATAATAATAGTGATAATAATAATAATAATAATAATAATAATAATAATAAAGAAAACTAATCTTAATTAAAATCACTGTTGGATCTATATAGCGAAGTTCGAATATATAAATGAATAGAAACTGTGGAGGAACAGAGCGTATAAAAACCGCTTGAAATGAAACGAACGCATAGAAGGAAAACACCAACGAGTAATATCGCATGCAATGAAGGCGAATTTCTTGCAATGGAATATCATTTAGTAAAAAAAAGTTCAAATGAATGCGTATACGAATGGGTAAGAGAACGAACAAAACCAACCAGACTTAACAGTTGAAAATCCTGCCAACACCAACCAAATTAGGGACACGAACGAACAAAAATAAAATTTGCAACGAAATTAGCAAACCTCGAATCAAAAAGGACAGAAACAAGAACAAAATAGGAACTCGAGTCGCAACAGCTTCAAGAGGAAGAAAAGCATAAAAAAGACCGTAAAAGCGAAGTTATTTTACGGTATTAACCAAACTAGACACAAAAGTAAAACTAAAACAGGATTTGAATTAAGTCGAGAAAAAATAACAACAACAAAAAAAAGAACGAAATTAAAACAAAGCTAATTTTTGTTGCCTCGTGATCGACATGTTGAACAGTGCGGTCATTGTTTGGCTTGGGCATCATCCATGCATGGCCGTGCGCGCGCAGCTTCTTCATCGCTACTCTAATCTTGATAATAAAGATGTACATTGAAGTCCACTGATTGAATTACGTGTGTTTCAATGTAATTTGAAGGGTTTCTCTTTTAATTTTGTTTATTTTATTTACGGTTCCTTTTCCCTTATTCAAATATGGCTCACGAAACATGTTGAATTTAATAACACTTCATTTAAATTAAAGGAAGGAACGCTCTCTTTGTGTATGTATTTATTCCACCAGACAATGATCATATAATTACGACATTTACAGACACGCGTCGTAAAATTGTACACACACACACACATACACATACGAGGGCGTGCACATATGCACACACGTACACGCACGCAAGGGTCCTAAAGTTCAAAAGTATACTATCTATATATTTTAAGTTTCTAATTATGAAACAGCTGTTCACCAAGTGTTTGATACTTAATGAAACGTAAGTATTGAATGCAGAATAAATTTATTTCAAATTAAAAACAAGAAAGTTTTGGGGACCATTCAGGAAGCAGAGAGAGTGTGGGCGTTTGATAGTGCTTTCAACGTGTTTACTGCGTGTTGCCTTCATACAGTGAGTCATTCCAACCAAAACACAATTAATGATTCATTCATTCATGGTCGTTTGCCCTAAACGAATGTCATATTTGAAACTAAAGTTAATATCTTTCTACATATCAACCAGTGTTTATCTACTTCTCTATCTGTCTCTCTGTCTCTATATCTACTCTGTCTCTCTTAATCTAATATTATATTATATATATATATATATATATATATAGAGAGAGAGAGAGAGAGAGAGAGAGAGAGAGAGAGAGAGAGAGAAGTGTGTGGAAGTCACGCGTACTTCAAATCCAGGTCTGTTTTCGTATCATCGAATGTGTTAATGACAAATTGAAAAACAGAGCAATTGGCGAAAGTACGAATTGCAATATTTTGTTGGGAAATAATTCCCAAACAATAGCTCTCCTTACAATATATTATATATATATATATATATATATATATATATATATATATATCCTTGGTGTGGTGGATAGCATATCCGACCGGCAATTGGAAGATCCCGGGCTCGATGCCTGGGAGGTACCTCATTTTTTATTTATGCGTCTCGGTGGTGTAGTGGTTAGCGTCGCTGACTGCGAATCCATCGGCCCCGGGTTCGAGACACGACGGCAGCCGGCGCGCAGCAAAACCCAGCTGTTCATCCTTCCACACAATAAAAGAAAGTGTTTGGTAGATAAATGGGTACCCTAGGTGGCCTAGTGGTTAAAACGCTGGGCTGCTGATGGGGCGTGGTTCGGATTCCACGTTAAACTGTAGGTCTAAGGTGGAGTGAAAAGCTTGACCTTCGTCAGAATGAACAATTCGGGCGGAAGCTAACCAAAGGTTAATGTCTTAGAAATTTGGTTTATATATTTACCCGTTATTTAAGTCATCACACCATCATACCTGGCAGTATATTCTGTTATACCCTGTAATCGTTGTGTACACACACTCACACACATACTGTGTATATATATATACACACACGTTCATAATATGAAGCGGTGTAGGTCATAGTCAAGAGCTTTGTTCGCGAATATGATACCTTATGTGGTAATATCCTGTAAGCTGATCTCCAGTTATAGAATAGTGGAGTCGAAGGTTTAACTTATGTATGGACGAGATCATATGTAGTTGTTTTTATTATACTATATATATATATACATATATATATATATATAGGTAACTAAGTATATTTAGATATAAGTTTGTTATAAAAGCCCTCGTAACTCATGTCGTATATATATATATATATATATATATCACTCGTGCACTAATTTTAAGTGTCTGAAGTTCCTGTGCAAAGGTGAAAGGAAATGGTGTCGTGCAAAGACACCTGTCACGAGAAGTGATCTACTCCCAATATGCTTCACCTGTTAATCCTTACTGGAAAGACGGAAACTGTACATATATATAAATATAGCATAGCTGAGCACCCGTATCATGCACGCAGCATCTCTCCTAAGAGATAAACGGGAATAGGTAAACGAACTCTTTTTATCTGCTAAGAGACAAAGGAAGCTTCGAAGTGTGTGTGTGTGTGTTCCGCATATCCATCCTCCGCTCACTTTGTTCTCTGAAGGTATTTTGTATTAAATTAAGAAAAATGGCGTTCAACAACCTTTGCGTGTTAGTTTCATAATACAGTTTTTAAAGGCTATATTCTCTCTGTCTCTCTCTCTCTCTCTCTCTCTCTCTCTTTAAAGTTTAAAAGTAATCGCATTACCTCTAAAGATGGACAATCAGCATGGGGGCATATTCCTCGTATGAAGGAATGGAGGGTACGTTTCTTCTTCTACTTCTTCTTCTTCTTCTGCAAACTTCGCTGCGTCCTTGCGTGGAGGGCGGATACACGGACACACGCCGGCAGACGGAGATGAAGAGGAGGGTGCTCGCCCCAAAGCCTCTTTTGTCTTTCTTCTGTTTCGCCGATACGACATTCGCGTCTCTTGGCCTTGCTGGAATCATTACTAAATAACGCTTTTCAATATAATTACAATTATACTACGTATGGAATAATGTTCTACAGGGAGATTAAAAAAAAAGATTACATCTCATTGCGATTTAACCCACAACCCAAAAACTCCGCACACACGAGGTTTTCATATATATATATATATATATATATATATATATATATATATATATATGAAAACGTTTTATTTTGGAAATTAGATGAAATTCTTTGATATTTGCAATTTATTCGCTCAACCGTCACGACTTGTGCTTTGAGATCAGTTCTTATTTTAAAAAATTTGAGGTTTTTAGTGTTAAGATGATATATATATATATATATATATATATATATATATATATATATATATATTATTGATTACAGTTAATGTAGCTGACCTTTTGATTGTTTATTTAAAATTTGTGTATGTGTGTGTGTGTGTGTGTGTGTATGTGTTTGAATTGTAGTTCTCGATTCTGAAGGCAAAGTGTGTTGGCGTGGATGTAATTGTATATTTACTAAATTAAAAGTTACCACATAAACGTTAATAATTATCACAACACATTTAATATTACCAAATGTGATATAATGTTTATGTAGCATTTAGTAAATTATCATAGGATTCCGCTTGTATTCCATTAATGCCCGTGATGATGTCTGTTTTGAAAAAAAAACACTTTTTTTTTTTTTTCTGGTTTTGCGTTTTTTAATTTAAAATGCAAAGAAAAATGAAAAGAAAAATTAAGTGAATTAAAATTCGCAATTTTTTTTAATGTTTTTCGGCGGAGGAAAGTGCGTTCGGATGAATTTAGTGTGAGACATTAGTTGTTGTCAGAAGTAATTCTTCTTCGGCTGAATAAGGTGGAGAAAAATTCGCATTTTAGGAAAACCTTTTCGTGTTTGTGCTTTTTTTAAGGGGGCTTCATCTATCTACGCCAAGCGGAATTAATTCGGGAGGGCAGGGAGAGAGGTGCAGTTCGACACTCGCCCGCCCTTAGGAGTTATACTGCGGGAAAACCAAGTGACCGCTGCTCAATGCATGCCTCACACGAGGAAGTAGAAGACGTTGACTAGTTTCTCTCTCTCTCTCTCTCTCTCTCTCTCTCTCTCTCTCTCTCTCTCTCTCACATTGCGTTTCTGCCGTCACGATTTCTTTTTCTCTTCTTTCTTTTGGGTGCCTGGATGCACGTGGCGGGTGAGGGCATGGTGTAGAAAATCTGATTTCTGTTCTTAATTCCTGTTTCTACCCCGTTCCTGTAGAAGCATTTCATCACTTTGTCGGCGTGAGGGCTTTACGTGTAAATAGGGATAGGCTGAAGTGGGTCATGGGGTCTTTGTTGGATCGATACCTCGGTAAATAGAGCTGTAAATATTTTTTACAAAATCAAAATCATATGTTGGAGGTTTTTCTGACGATACCGAGTGGTTGATCTGCGATCGGCACAAGTATATTATTGGTTAGTTTATACAGCGGTGTTATCTAGTGTACGATCTGTGTGTGTGTGTGTGTGTGTGTGTGTGTGTGTGTGCAACGTAATTGTAGAGCTAGTTTATAGATTATCCTCTTGTAAAACTTCCTTGATATTTTTTTCAGGGTCATCGTATTTTTTCCACCTTTTTCCGTACCCAACTCTGGCTGGGAGGGTGGGGAGAGAGCCTTATGCTTTTCTATCCAGTTTTCTACGACTGCTAGAATAGTTAAAAAAGTAACCAGTTTAATAACAGGAACTTCCCCGAGTAAACTGAAAGGTCTTTGAGGCTTCCTCTTGTCCTTGTAACTCTCTCTCTCTCTCTCTCTCTCTCTCTCTCTCTGCTGGTATTCTGATTGAAAATCTGCCTCGATTCGATTCCTTGGCCTATGAGACAGTCTCATTGGGAAAAAAGGTTGTTTACAGCGGATGGGATAAACTTAAATGCCCAAGCAAATCAAAATTGGGTGATTTAATCCATCTTAATGTGTACAACCTTCTAGAGAGCTGTCATCGCTTGGGCCAGAATAATGGGACTAATGGAATGGCGCCGCCGGCAAGTGAACATACTCAGGTAGGGCCGTCAGCTAGTGAGTCTGTTCCGGTAGTGCCACCGGTAAATGAAGCAAATGGGGTTGGGTGGCGTTCAATAATCGATTCAATTGGGTAGGGTGGCCGATAAGTGACTCTAATGACGTAATGCCGCCGGCAAGCGAATTACATGGGGTGTGGCTACCAGCTACCGAGCCTGCTCAAGTTGGGCCATTAGCAGACAACACCGAGGAGGCAGGCTCTCTGAGCGACGATTTAACTCAAGCGGAACCTCTGACAAGTGAGTCTATTCTAGGAGTAGCGAACGATTC
Source organism: Bathynomus jamesi (assembly GCA_023014485.1). NCBI lineage: Eukaryota > Metazoa > Arthropoda > Malacostraca > Isopoda > Cirolanidae > Bathynomus > Bathynomus jamesi. Next base: position 463,794 of record JAJOZX010000876.1, on the reverse strand, counting down.
TGTCTGTATAGAGATATCTGAAGACGAGTCTATCTCACTAACACCGTCGGAAACGAGACCATGCAAGAGTGGCTCAACTTGCCGTAAACACCCTAAAATTCGTCCAGTTTAACGCGAGAGCTACTAGGAATAAGTTTGACAAGTTTAAAGTTTTAGTCACAATTGAAAATTATGACATCATACCGAAAACTGAGAGTTGGGTACACACGTTTACCCGAGACTTCGAAGGAAAGTTTCACTTCAGAGGTTACAGAATATTTCATGAAGACAGGACACACAGCGAAGGCCGGGGTGTAATCCTTTAGTTTAGGGATTATCTGTATCCTGTGGTGAGAAAACGCCTCAACTCTGCCTGCGGAATCACTCTGCACATAATACTAGTATAGTATATAGAATATAGAAAGTATCATACTGTATATAGAAAGCCTCACCAGTCTGCCGATTTGGATCACGAGCGCTTGTAATATTATTGGTCAAATCATAGAGGAAAATTATCTTAATCAGGGGGACTTTAATTGTGGCAGGACAGACTACGAATTCAAATCTGCTGATGTCGAGAGTAACAGGCTCCTTAGCTGCGCGGCCGCGCAGTAACTTTTCAGGTGCCGCGCACTTGAATATTCCTGCCGCGCAAACCCTCAGTTATGCGATGTTCACGAAATTTTTAAATCGGCAATTGATGCAACAATCTCATTAGAAATTTGTTTAGTGGTAGTGAGCACCACCAACAAAATTAAATCAAATGTCTTACAAAGAGGCTAAAATAACATATACATCTTTGCAAGACGTATTTATAAATGAACAGGCAGCTAATGTATTTCTAATGTTGCAAAAGTCCCACTGTCACATTTGTGCTGAAAAACCACCAAACTCTTGCAGCGGTTCTGCTTCCTGAAGAGAGACAGGTTCATTCAGCTTGACTAGTTCAAAAATTAAGAAATATAAGACATAATGCATTTTTATTTTATTCAGGTCGATGGGGTGTTTTCGGCATTAAATTGTGATTACATATGTTCAGAAAGGATAAGCAAATCACATGTTTGCTTAATATCAATGGCATATTAATTCTAAGTCACATGGTAATAATTCGTCGAAACTGGGACTAGTATTACAGTATTAGCAACCTCCCCATATAAGAAATTATCACTGTACTTCAATATTTTATGTGCAACTGCAAATGTACAATATATTAACACCTCATTCTTAAAAATTATAAAAATAAAAAAAATTTAAATGCTAGTTAATCGTTTCAAATTATTGCATATACAATATGCATCATATGTTGTTGACATAACAACATGTACTTAGGACCAGAAAGTCTTCCGCACAAGGATTTGGTTTGCGAAATATTCTATTAGAAACCAAGGATGATCGGCAGAAGGGACTGGGATGGATCGAAAAACAAAGATCAACGCCAAATGAGGTGAAAATTCTCATAGATAATGTTTTACTTGCTGTACAGATGAACTGATCTATGAACTCTGTACAACATATACACAATCACATGGCAAAGTATCTCAAACTGCCAGAGAGCTGGAGAAGCAAAAATTATGCGTTTGAGTTTTTGGAATCTATTAACAGTGTTCTCCATAAAAAAATCATGTCAGAGATTCGCTTGTCATGCTATCACACACTTATTATTGATGAAAGCACGGATATTTCTGTTAACAAGATGCTTATAATTTATTTTAAACTTATAGTTAGAGTTACTGCATCTACTGCGCATAAAACAGTTTTTGGTGGAAATTATGAAATTACATACTTGTAATGCACAAGCTATTACAGCTGCGATCAAGGATTTCTACTCTCAGAATGAACTGGACCTGACGAAAATGGTGATGTTCACTTCAGACGGTGCCTCTGTTATGTTAGGAAAAAACAATGGTGTTGCCACACAGCTTAAGAAATGCATTCCACATTTAACGGAACAACACTGTGTAACCCATCGAGAAGACTTAGGATTAACTGATACCGGAAAGAAAGTACCAATAATGAAGGAAATAGAGACACTATTGCGGACCATTTATACAATCTTCTGTAGATCTACAGTTCGGAAAGGACAGTTTGAGGAAATAGCAAATGTCACAGAAAACGAGACTGTATCTTTTAAACCACTAAATGAAGTAAGGTGGCTATCAAGACATTTTGCTGTAAGTGCTTTATTATGCAATTATGAAACCTTGCTTAAATACTTTGAACAAGAAATCTCAGAAAACAATGATCCAGTTCAAAATACTGCTTGAAGAAGCTCTCTGACTGTAATTACCGTATCACTATAACTGTGTTAAATGATGTTTTGTATGAATTAACAGAACTGACCAAATGCTTCCAGAGGAGTTCTTTAACAACAACTGAAGCTGTACATTTATTACGAGCTAAGATTCACAAGATGAGAGGACAATATCTAGGAGAAACAGTAAATTGGAGTAACAGTGTAAAAAGTCTAATTGCTTCAATCTCTATTAAAGACGAATAATTCAATGGTGAATCAATCTAAGTTTTATCTCCCTACCGTGTGATCATTTGGACCAAAGGTTTCCAAGAGAGGAAGTGAATAATTGGGCAGCTTTTGACTTCACCTCACTTTCCTCAAAGCATAGCAATTACGAATTTGGTGCAGAAAACATCATCAAACTAGTTGACAAGTACAGGAGCATTTTGGACCTTAGTCCAGTGCATCGATCTATCAAACCACTATGGATGAGAGCGAATTCACTGTAAATCAGTACAATGATTTCAAATATATAATTGCGGAGAAAAGTGTAGAAAAGTTAATTAAAAATTTCCAGGAAATGGTGAACTTCAGTTTACAGAATGCAGAACAGTTCAGTGTAGTTTCTCAACTGAATAATATGTGCAACCTTTCAAGCTTCTAGTGCTGACTGTGAGCGAGGTTTCAGCCTTATGAATAATATCAAAATTAAATGTCGAAACAGATTGAAAGAAGATCACCTTGATATGCTAATGAGGATAAAATTTCACTTGTCAAGTGGTGGAGAAGTGGATCTGGATACAGTTTATAAACACTGGAAGAATGCAAACGACAGAAGAGAAAAAGTTCGTGAACAAGGACAATCTGTGTCTGCCACATCATCAAGCATGCCTGTTACTGACTCAGGGTCATATTCTAGTGATAGCGATTAGTGGTTTTGTATAGAATATCAGGAAAATAACATTGCTTTTCATGTGTCAAAAACAAAAAGTGTTAAATTTTGTGTTAAAAGATTATAATGCATATATGGATACTCTAAAGCCTAAATAAAATGCTGATTTTAATTGTCGAGAGATATGATATAATTAAATAAAATGTTCAGCAGCTTATGTTTTTAATGACTCCTAATTTATATTATCTTTACTAATTACATATTTTACATAACTGGTGACTTATTAAATATATATAACGTGTCTGGTAATTGTGGTAGATCCGCGCACTGCATTGATACTAGCGCGCATGGTAAGCTTGATTCCGCGCAGGGATGAAAAAAATTAGAGGGAACATTGCTTGTGACCCGAAGTGGTTCAATAACTATATTAGCTTCGCTGTAAAGGAGAGAAATAAAGCGTACAAACAGTGATTATAGGCATAAACGAAATTTTATGATCCTTTGGCGGCGAGTTAAATTACAAATTAGAAAAGCGAAACCTGCAGAAGAACTTAGGGGTGCTTCTGTTTGTAAATCGAATCCTAAAGAATTTTTCAGACATGTAAATAGTAGAAAACCAATTAAAAACGGCATAGGTCCTGTCAGAGATGAGACGGGGGAATTAAAATATAACAACTGACAGAGCAACCGTGCTGAACTTCTTTTTTTTTCCGTATCAGTTTTTACCAAAGAGACCACCTCGAATATCCCTGCAGCTAAAATTTTCATTCGAGAAGATGATTAAAATTTAGACAGTATTGTTTGTTCTCGGGAAGAAATACTGTTAGCCTTGAGTAAAATAAGCGTCTTTAAATCCCTTGGTCCGGACATATTCGTACCTCGAGTTCTTAAAGAGGTAAAGGAGGTCATCGCTGACTTTCTTGTCCATATTTTTAACGAGTCTCTTGCACTAGGCAGGTTATCAAGGAACTGAAAGCTAACCAATGTGACTCCTGTCTTCAAAAAAGGAGATAAAGAAGCACCTGGCAACTACAGGCCCATTAGTTTAACATCTGTGGTAGGCAAACTTTTGGAATCAGTAATTGCTGTGAGAATGATAATCATTTAGAATCTCACAACCTTTTAACTGATTCCCAGCATGGTTTCCGTCACCATAGGTCCTTCCTGACCAACCTGCTGGAATTCTTCCACAACATAATTATTTTCTGAATACGATCACTCCAGGGCAGTAGACGTGGTATATTTGTATTTCAAAACAGCTTTCGACAAAGTGTCGCATAAGCACCTTATGACAAAGGTAAGGGACCTTGGTATAACTGGTACGTGGCCGCGTGGATTGAACACTGACTCAGCGATAGGCAGCAGCGGGTGGTAATAAACAGTGAGACCTCAGGGTGGGCATCAGTAACAAGCGGCGTCCCACAGGGGTCGGTACTGGGACCGCTTTTATTCATTATTTACATAAACGATATAGACATTGGTATGCTAAGCACCATATCGAAATTCGCTGGCGACACCAAGTTAGGCTCCTGTGTGGGCAGGCGGAAGGTGTCTTGAAAATTCAAAACGATCAAGATCGGCTCACGGATTGGTCGATCACTTCGCAAATGCCTTTCAACGTTGACAAATGCAAAGTAATGCACATTGGGTCCAGAAAATAATGTGCAACCTATTCACTGCACGGGCAGGAACTTGGAAGCAAATGTAGTTTACGTCCCCCTGACGCAAAAGGGACACAAACTACACTAGGTCAAAGTTGAGGAACGTAAACTACACTAGGATGTTTAGGAGACATTTTTTAAATGAATCCATCAAATAAAACGTTAAAACTAACGAAAATATTACAACTTAACCTAACCAATCGTCAATATATATATATATATATATATATATTATATATATATATATATATAATATATATATTATTGGTTAGGTTAAGTCGTAATATTTTGGTTAGTTTTAACGTTTTATTTTTTAGGTGTACGCGGACAAAGTTGGGGAACGCAAACTACACTAGGATAATGTAGGGGAACGTAAACTACACTAGGCACCACAGGGGGACGTAAACTACACTTGCTCCGGAACTTCTAACGACCAACTCAGAAAAGGACTTAGAGGTCTTCATAAGCAGTGATTTCTAGTTTTCCAAACACTGCGTCGAAGTTGAAAAGAAATGTAATAAAGTACTAGGTTATATTAAAAGGCAATTTGCGCGCCGAAGCAAGGAAGTTATTCTCCTTCTCTATAACGTGTTGGTTAGGTCCCACCTCGAATATGCTGTGCAATTCTGGTCCCCATTCAGGGCTCGCTGGTCTTAATTTGTATTCCTTAGAAGAGCGTCGGCTCAGGAGCGAACTCGTGCAGGTTTTTAAACTGCTAAATAGGATCGACAAAGCTGATTGTTCTAAACTTTTTACACTAAATACGAACACGACTCGAAATAAGGGTTGCAAACTTGAACTCCAACGGTTCAATACAAGTATATGCGATAACTTCTCGTGCAAGATTGTCAATCATTGGAATAGGCTTCCTCCTGAAGTCGTTTGCATCTCTTCTGTTAATGCGTTCAAAAACAGTTTTGATCTCGTATTGGACGATCTCCTCCAGTAGACTGACATTCGAATGTGTCAGTGATGTTTGTGTGTGTATTTCCAGTCTCCAACTGTCTTGGAAAATTTCTCGGCATTTTTTCCCTGCAAATTGCTGTGTTTTCTTCTTTCCTGTTTTCAAACCTGCCCACCGTTTGGGGAGATGAGGAGGAGGGGAGAGCCCTCTTGCTTTTCTGTGCTAACTCTTCTGTCTGTGGGTTGTCTGTGTTTGAAACAAACGCACGGGTGCCACCTAAAGTCGGTTGTAAAGCTGTTGTGACTCCCTCATTCCCTTGTAATTCTCTCTCTCTCTCTCTCTATATATATATATACTTTTTCTTCCTCTCTTGAGTGGCTGGGTGCATGTGAAGGATGAGGGTATGGTGTGGAAAATGTGATTTCTTTTTTCAATTCCTCTTTCAACCTCTTTCCTGTAGAAGCATTTCATCACCTTGCCAGCGTGATGGCTTTGCACGCATATGGGTGAAGACAAGACATGGCGAGTTTGTTTAATCCTTTTGGGACTAGCCTGGAGTGGGCCATGGGCTCTTCGTTGGTTCGATACCTAGGCAAATAGAGCTGTAAATATTTTATATAAAATC
>JAJOZX010000876.1:442500-452500 GCA_023014485.1 Bathynomus jamesi | reverse complement strand
TGGTTCGGATTCTACGTTAAAATGTAGGTCTAAGGGGGAGTGAAAAGCTTGACCTTCGTCAGAATGAACAATTCGAGCGGAAGCAAACCAAAGGTTATACCAAAGGTGTATATATATATATATATATATATATATATATAAACTGTATATGCCTGCGTAGCCTAGTGATTAAGACGCTGGGACGCTGAGCGGGAGGTTGCAAGATCGAGTCCGGGCGAAGACGTTGTAATATCTGTAAATCTAAGGTATGGCGAAACGCTTGACCTTCGCCAGAATGAACAATCCGAACGGAACTAAGGTGTGTGTGTGTATATATATATATTATATATAGGTCGATAGATATTTGAAGTTCTGGTGTTAAAAATAGGACTGAAAATGTTCTCTGGGTAGTTCCATTCCGAAACTATGAAGCATATTTCAGTATATCGTACCACATATACAGGGTGTCCCATAAGTCCGGCATCATAGGAGAAATTCATATTTTTCTATTTCTACAAACCATAATTCATATCTTTCTCTTTCTACAGGCCATAATGTCTGTGAGCAAGGAAGAACGAATCCAGATAATTCTACTCACAGGAAATCGGAGTTAAAGAGAGGCCACTGCTGAATTTAACAGACTGCATCCAGACCGCGAGCCAATAACACAGAGTTGTGTTAGCAGACTTGTTGCAAAGTTTAAGGAAATAGGATCCATAGAAGATAAACCACGCAGTGGACCTTCAAGGAGGTCCACTGACGATGATACAGCGACTGCTATCCTGGCTCATTTTAACAGAAGTCCCAATAAGTCTCTTCGGCGATTGTCCGCCAGACAGGAGTATCGAAAAGTAGCATCCATCGCATTCTTCAGGCTCACAAATGGCATCCATATAAACTTCAGATCCTACAGAAATTAAGCGAAGATGATCCCGACCGGTGGATAGAATTTTGTGAATGGGCTACGGAACAATATGCTCGGGATGCCAATTTCCCGTCCACCATTCTGTTCAGTGACGAGACTGTTTTTTATGGAAATGGTGAGTTAAATCGACAGAACACCCGCTACTGGTCTCAAAACAACCCTCACTGGTATACCTCTTCAAAGGAACAAGGTGCATCTCCTCGGGTGATTGTATGGTGTGGCATTTGGAAGGATCGCATCATAGGCCCCCTCTTTTTCAATGAACATGTCACTGGAGGCACCTACCTACGTATGCTCAAGGAAGAAGCATTTCCAAGTGTCTTGAACGAAGAAGGAAATTTCCCAACATGGTTCCAGCAAGACGGCGCTCCTGCACATTACAGCACCCAAGTAAGGGAATACCTGTACCAACAATTCCCTGGTCATTGGATAGGACGTTGAGGGCCTGTGGAATGGCCAGCTAGAAGCCCGGATCTCACGCCACTAGATTTTTATCTCTGGGGCCACTTGAAAGCGCTGGTATACGCAGAGAAAATTAGGAGTGTTGAACATTTGCGGCAGCGCATTATTGGGGCATGTAACACCATTACTCCTGACATCATTCACCGTGTGCTTGCTGACTGGGTATCACGTCTGAATTTGTGTATTGAAAACAATGGTGAACATAGTGAGCACGTTCTGTAAATAAAAGCTTTTGTTTTGCCTTTTTTTATTATTTTTCCTATGATGCCGAACTTATGGGATACCCTGTATATATATATATATATATATATATATATATATATATATATATATTTAACTGCAATGACCGCGCAGTATATTAACGTATAGAAACGACGTAAGTATAGAGGAGTGTTCTGCACACGAGGAAGAGAAATAACAAACAAATGAAAAATAAGGCACCCGCCCGGGAATCGAACCCAGGATCTTCCGATTGCCGGTCAGACGTGCTAACCACTACACTACGGAGCCACGATAGTCAGAAGTTGTAATTCTCCTACATAGGGCAGAAACCAATGCCTTGAGAGGGCACCCTCGCAAATCGTGAATATGTACATTTAACTGCAATGACCGCGCAGTATATTAACGTATAGAAACGACGTAAGTATAGAGGAGTGTTCTGCACACGAGGAAGAGAAATAACAAACAAATGAAAAATAAGGCACCCGCCCGGGAATCGAACCCAGGATCTTCCGATTGCCGGTCAACGTGCTAACCACTACACTACGGAGCCACGATAGTCAGAAGTTGTAATTCTCCTACATAGGGCAGAAACCAATGCCTTGAGAGGGCACCCTCGCAAATCGTGAATATGTACATTTAACTGCAATGACCGCGCAGTATATTAACGTATAGAAACGACGTAAGTATAGAGGAGTGTTCTGCACACGAGGAAGAGAAATAACAAACAAATGAAAAATAAGGCACCCGCCCGGGAATCGAACCCAGGATCTTCCGATTGCCGGTCAGACGTGCTAACCACTACACTACGGAGCCACGATAGTCAGAAGTTGTTTGTTATTTCTCTTCCTCGTGTGCAGAACACTCCTCTATACTTACGTCGTTTCTATACGTTAATATACTGCGCGGTCATTGCAGTTAAATGTACATATTCACGATTTGCGAGGGTGCCCTCTCAAGGCATTGGTTTCTGCCCTATGTAGGAGAATTACAACTTCTGACTATCGTGGCTCCGTAGTGTAGTGGTTAGCACGTCTGACCGGCAATCGGAAGATCCTGGGTTCGATTCCCGGGCGGTGCCTTATTTTTCATTTGTTTGTTATTTCTCTTCCTCGTGTGCAGAACACTCCTCTATACTTACGTCGTTTCTATACATATATATATATATATATATATTAGTGGTGGACCGGATGTCAGTTTTTCAACATCTGCGGATGCGGATATTTAGTTAAGCTATCAATATAATATAGAATTATGAATATATGACATAATTTCTCAAATTTCGTGATATTACTATTATGGCAGGCAATGCCTAAGAATTAAAATTAATATTAATGTTTTCATTATGATAACAATAATAACTTTCTCAAGCGTTTCAGCCACAGAAAATTGAATGAAACAAGTTTCATTCAATTTTCTGTGTTACCAGGTATTTATATTTTGAGGTTTATATATTTGTTTGTTCATTAGTAATTAATACTGTACATGAAATGTGCATGACTGGGCCTTATAAGCTACTTTATGAGCTAATTTAATTGTAAATTGCATAATTTATTAGTGGTAATATCCGCATAACATCCGCAGTTAGAAGTGCGGATGCGGATGTTAAAAATGATGCGGATATCCGGTCCACCACTAATATATATATATATATATATATATATATATATATATACACAGGGCCTATCAGAGGGGGGCTAGGAGGGCCATTTGGCCTGGGCCTCAAGCTTAAGGGGGGCCTCAAATTTAGAAACTTTCAGGTTCGAATATAATATTTTGCAGTGAAAGTAATAATTGGGTTTGGCTATGGGCCTCAAAAGCTGGAAGTAGTCCGGGCCTTTCTGGACCTCTTGGAGGGCCTGTGTATATATATATATGTGTGTATATATATATATATATATATATATATATATATATATATATATATATATATATATATATATATATAAATAACTTATTTTATTGCGGTTGAAAGTAGAATAATACTGTGGGATTTTTATCATTTCTTGTACCGCAAACGGCGACCGCTCATGAATGACCAAATGATGTTATTATTCTTGATAGTGATTACATCGTAAGAGAGAAACCTAACGCTTCGTACAACCACACCTTTTTTTTCTTATAATAATGATTAAAATTAGTAATAATAATATTATTATTATAAGTAGTAGTAGTAGTAGTAGTAGTAGTAGTAGTAGTACTCAATTCTCCGTGCAACAGATACTACATATTCCTCATAAATGCCTTCCACGAAATGTTTTGTTGAAAGAAACTTGAATGATTTTGCGAAATGAAACGAACGGTGTTACAAATTATAATAGATAACTCTTATACTAAACTTGTACCAGGAAACAAACCGTTGTAACTCCCACACTCCAGGGTTGGAAAAAATCCAAACCCACCTGGCTTTTTTAGGGGGTTGAGTGAGGGGAAGGGGGGTAGAAATACTAATTAACTTCTGACAACTTCCCGCGATGTTTCTTTCTTTGCGAATTTATGATTTTCAACTATATTATTTACACTTCTTTTATTTTAGTATTTTCAGTAAAAATTTGAAATTAGGGGGTCAGGTTAAAGGTTTCAGTGTTTCGTCCTGGTCTTTGTGACTTCTCATAATACAAGCCAGAATATTGTTTACGTATTAATTTTATATGAACTTTAATTTTTACTATAGGTATAACTAGCGGAGCGACCCGGCGTTGCCGGGATGGATGTTGAACGCTATATATATATATATTATATATATATATATATATGTGTGCCCGGTTAGGTAAACTGAATGCCCGGTTAGGTTAATTGAATGCCCAGTTAGGTCAACTGAATGCCAGATTAGGTTAATTAAATGGCCGGTTAGGTCAACTGAATGCCCGATTAGATTAATTGAATGCCCGGTTAGGTTATTGTACACCCTTGATTGACGGTTGGTTAGGTTAAGTCATGATATTTTCGTTAAAGCCAACGAAAATATCACGACTTAACCTAACCAACGTCAAGGGCGTACAGATGACCTAACCTGGCATTCAATGACCTAACCGGGTATTCAATAACTTTACCATAGGTTTCGTAATGATCTTGATGACGTCATTTAATGTTTTAAAATTAATTATTTAATTGCTATTTTCTTACTTACAGCGACAGGCATAATGATATTAGGATACCTAATAGAAATTTTGTAATATTTTAAAGTGGGAAAATAAATAATTTTCTAAAAATGATCTTCAACTATAAAAGCGCATCTAATCAGATAACTTAATTAACGTATTTCTATGACAACTAAAAAATAGAATGATAAATCAATATCCTATCAAATTGTTTGTGTATACGTAAAATTATTTGTACAAAAGCCACAGTAATAAAACGCACAAAAGTCACGGTAAATAATTTCGAGTGTGGCTCGTTTAACTTTAAACTCGTGTTTATTTAAATTGCCCGCTTTAATTATGTAATTTTTTGTATTGAATCGATAAAGAGATCTTTTGTGAATCAAAAAATGTTAAAATTATAACAATTATCAAAATATTTTGTATAAAAATCATTGAATTTTAAAAATGCATGTTTGTTTTTAGTTTTTTGCAAAAAGTTCTTTATGAATTTTAAAAATATTTACTTTTTTAAATTGAATCGAAAAATAAATCTTTTGTGAATCGAATGATATTAAATGTTTAGTAAATATTGACTTATTTTGTGCCAAAATTATGATTAAAAATGAAAAATTAAAAAAATGCGTGTACAGGCATGGGAAGAACTGTACCCCTAAAAGGGGGGAAGGAATTACGTTAGGGAATTTTTTTAGCATGGGCACTGCACAATAAAAAGACGCATCGAATGGTGAAAACCGCATTGTTCTACACCAATTGTAGCGACCTGTAGGTGTGCGCAAAAAAACTGTTACATATATACATATATATATATATATATTATATACAGTATATATATATACAGGGTGAGTCAAAAGTAGCGCCCGATTTCTGTTTTCTCGGCTGTCAGATTCTTTCTGGGAAGTCATGTTGTTAATAATTGTCTTGCAGATACAGTTCCGGTACAGTTCCGTAATATTTTCCCCCGAATAAATGGTCAGATAAACATGTCATTCATTTATTTCTACCTTCTTGTACACTGTAATACAAATGACAAACAAACAATCAACTGACAGAAATCGGGCGCTACTTTTGACTCACCCTGTATATATATACAGGGTGTCCGAGAATTATCTGTACAATTTTTGGCTGTTATTAAAAGTCAACCATGAAGTGTAGAAATTCCAGTGTTGTCCCATTTTACAGAAAATCTCATTAAGTTTTTTCTGATACCAAGTTTTGACAAGTTTTTTAGAAATTCCAGTGTGTCTGAACATTATCTGTACAATTTCATCTTTTAATAAAATTCTTGATAACACACGTAAAATTCTTAAACAAGATTATTTAGAATCTGTATTTTCAAAAGTTTCTTTTATTAAAGTAACGTTGTTACAAACATTCGATATGTGCACCATTAGTGATTCGCAAAATCCAATCGATACTCCAAATGTTGCCATGTACGCTGCAGCATATCCACATCAATTCGCTCAATAGCAGCTGTGATTCTTGCTTTTAAATCATCAATGTCTGTCACCCGCGTACATTTCTAAAAAACTTGTCAAAACGTGGTATCAGAAAAAACTTAATGAGATTCTCTGTAAAATGGGACAACACTGGAATTTCTACACGTCATGGTTGACTTTTAATAACAGCCAAACATTGTACAGATAATTCTCGGACACCCTGTATATATATATATATATATATATATATATTATATATATATATATATAAGGCTTCATTTCTGGAATAGTATATTAGATATTGCAGAATAATATATATATATATATATATATATATATATAAAAAATCTCATTTTCCAAATGAGTTGGGGTGAAAAGGCAGACACCACCACCCCCGGATATAAAATACAGAAGGTGATGAAGAAGAGAAAAAGTAGAAATAAAGCATACACATTTATTCACACCGGCATTCTGGTGGACCAGCACCCCTCCCCCATGGCTAAAATCCACACTTGCGGCGTTTCATACGTCATGCGTGGTGGTGCTTCCAGGTTTTGTCAAAAATAAAAGAGACAGAGTTCCGAACTTACATGCCTCTAACAAACTACTTCCATTCCAACCTACTTGCAGCTACTTCTCGTGCATGACCCAGATCAAGTTTACGCTTCCTCGCGCAGCCATTCACCATATCTAACCACCTTCTTCTCGGTCTCCCTCGCTTCCTTCTATCTTCGCAAACTATTTTCACTTCCACTGACTTATGAACAACCACATCTATCCAGAACCACACGATTTCTTATTATATCAGTCTTGCGCACGCCACACATACATCTCAAGTTATGTCATGTCTGTTTCACAACTATACAAAAGTGTCCGTACTAACGTATCTTCATGTAAACATCTCGCAGCATTCTATCTAATCTCCCTTCTTCCCAACCGCTTTCAGCGCATCTACCACCTTTCTTCCTTGATTCACTGCACTATTAATTTCATTCGCACTCGTACCTCTTTTGTTCAAAACACATCCCAAATATTTAAAAGACACCACCACTCGTGTTTCATCGTTCACCATTACATGACATCCCGATTTCCTTCACTCTCCATAATAATAACTTGCTTTTACCTACATTCACTTTCAACAGTCTTCTTTCACACAAAACTCTTTACAGCTTCTTGCATATCACACTCGCTGTGAGCAAATAGCACAGAATAAGCCGCATACAACAGATTCGACAAGCCCCCCCAACACACCAAATTAATTCCTCTTTCTAGCATTCGCATTTTCACTTCTCTCATCACTCCACCCACAAACAGTCTGAACAGCCACGGAGACCACAGATCCTTGACGTACGCTACCACTTTTATCAAACCATTCACTCAGTCCTTTATTTACTCTCATAGATGCACTACTTTCATCATAGAAACTTTTCACTGCATTCATGAATTACCGTCAGCTCCATATATACTCAAGACCTGCCACAGTGCTTCTCTATGTACTCTATCATCACTCACCAAGCGTTCTATAATACCACGACCTCATTATATCACTATCCTACCATACAGCTTCTCCACCGCATTCTACAGACCTCTGTAGTTCTTATATTCGCTCCTTTTACCTTTCATTTTGTTCAACGGAACAATTATTGCTTTCTTCCAGTCTTCAGGCACACTTCCATGCGATGTGACATATGCACCACAACCACTCTAGCCCTTTTAAACTCTCGTACTTAATCATTTCCTCATACATCCCATCCACACCTGCCGCTTTTCCATTTTTCAGCTTGCGAACCATCGATTTCACTTCGTCCATGGTTATGTTCTCAGGCATTCTGTCACATGTCCTCCTCACACCACCAAATCCCATCTTGTTTATATTTGCACTCCTCTCATCTTCCCCCCCCCCCCCACATCAAACCTTCCATCTATTCCGCTGTGAGCATTCTTCCATTTCATCCCTTACTCTCAAACTTTCTTTCTTAGTTTCATTTCCGCACTTCCGCACTTCCTTTCGGAACAAACTTCTCTTCTCTACATAATTCGTATTCATCCTCCTTCCAAACTCATTAATTACGCCCTGTTCCTTCTGCCTCACTAGTCGCTTCACACTTCTCGAGCACTCTTCATACACCCTGTTTCTTCTTTGACTTTCTTCTCTATTATAACGCACAAAAATTACACTTGTTAGCATAAGTAATGATGTATATGTATGTGTGTGTGTGGTTGAGTATATAATATAATATAATATATATATATATATATATATGTGTGTGTGTGTGTGTGTAAATATATAAATTTTATTACTATGTGTGCACAGACACATATGTTAGACGTGTATCTGTATAAATATGTGATAATAATAATAATATTATTATTATTATTATTATTATTATTATTATATTATTATTATTATAAAAAGATGGTCGATGTAGAGCATACGAAAGAAATGAATACAGAGGAAAACTGTCAGGCAATAAATCTTAAGCCTTTAAACTTTTAACGCAAATTAATTTTCCATGCAATTGTTTGGGGAAAAGGTTGTAGTTTGTTTGTGTATAAACACTCCTAAAAACATTTAAATACAAGTTGCACATCAGTTACATATGTCGCACGGTGGTTTTTTGCCTTTTAAGCCGCTTCTTATTATTCACATTTGTTCAAATTTGTCGTTCAAAATGTTACCCTTTTGCAATCTTCATTTATACTCTTAAAAAAAGATGAAAAATAAAAATACCCCAAAAAAGTTCTTCCTTTAAAAATTCCTTTTTATTTATTTATTATTTTTTTTTTAGTTTCATAATTCGCGTATAAAATTACAAATAAATCCACTCAAACTTCCGCAATCATTTATACAAAATTTAAATGAAGGAGTTAAAAACTAATGATAATTAATTTGTAGAGCAAAACAATCGTAATGATTGCAACCACTTTCAACTCAAAATTAGTCGAGTTACACTTAGATTTCTTTAAAAAAAAAAGGCGTTACACAGAAATTCGTCAGATTTCAACAGCACACTATTTCAGGGTTGGCAAAAACCCAGCAAAAACCCAAAAAAACAACCGGTTTTTGCTGGGTAGTTGGGTTTTTGCTGGGTTTTGGGGTTTTTGCTGGGTTTTTGCCAACCCTGCACTATTTACAGAAGCAGCGTAACTCTATCAAATTCAAAGCAAAATAAAACAGCGATTTTTAGATGGTTCTCAGTTTTATATTCTCGAAAAAACTGGGTGGGATTTTAGTGTTCTACACTGCCTAATTCTATTAAAGCCTAATCAGATCATTTCAAGGGTGGAGAAATTCTATTTCAGATATTTGATTCGTACAATTGAGTCATAACGTGAACCAATCACGAGTTAAGTAAACTTATCTTGGGTCATGACCCACAATCATTCTTTCTAGATTAAGGTTTCTGATAAGAGCTTTTAATGTTCAGTAGCTCAAAAGACAGGTGTAGAGTTCATCTTTCTCTTTTAAAGGAGCTTTTAATGTTTACATTTCAAATCACAGATGTGGCGTTCATCTTTCTCGGGCGCACGAACAAGGAATTTGCGTGCAAAGTAAAATTGTGAGTTTATGTACGTTGAGTGCATCTGTGCACGCAAGTTTTATATACTGTACATAACGTTGGAATAAAAACAAAACAGAAAATGATGAATTTATTGCATATTTTCCGTTTCCTTATCAACCGAGTTGATACATATTTTAATGTAACTTTAATGTAACGCTGAATTCAGTATGCAAAAGTAGCGTAACTTTTCGAGTTTTAACAAAAGTGACACTCTTTTTCTTGTATTTCGTTTTGTAACTTTTTATTGTTAAAAAAAAGCAAGATTATTTTTCTTTTATTTCGCTTTGTAACGTTTTGTCGTTAATAAAGACT
>JAJOZX010000876.1:372500-437500 GCA_023014485.1 Bathynomus jamesi | reverse complement strand
GTATGGATCCATTTAGGGAGACGGAGGTGGAGGGTAATGGGGGATGAGGTGGTGAAGTTCCAGTACTAAGGAGTAGGGATAGCCCTGTTCAAAAATCAACTTTTTCTTATTTTCATAGGTTTCTGTACTTTTTCCCATGCTTTTTGACCTGAAAAGGCCGAAAATCACAACCATTTTGACCTAGGTTGTTGGGAAGCATTGCCGCATGGAGCTTTAAGTTTTCTGCCTTGAAATCGGCCAAAAGCACCAGTTCCGGGGTCCCTTGAATCATGTTTTGCACTATAACTTTTTATCTAAACAAGATAGAGCAACAAAATAGGCACCAAATTAGTGTTTTTAATCCTCTTTCTAACTTATACAATTATGATAGTCTTGCAACAAGAAATGGCACATTGGTACATACAAAGATTTCAGAAATATCACAAAATTCGTTTTCTCACACTCAAGGCAGACAAGGCGCCTTATTCATGACACAAATTTGAGATTAACATTTTGTCACAAGTCTAATCGATCAAGAAGTGAAAGCATTACATGATGATTAATTTCATAATGACATTTACACAGTCAGTTGTTGAGAGTTTGTTTCTTGAAGCTGTCAAAGCGGCGTCTGTTGAACTCCACAGCTTGAAGGAGATAGTCCCTTTGCTTGGCATCTGTTGTTATGACATTTGCAAAGTCGCTCATCATCTTGACACCACGTTCAGCAATGTCATTCACCGCTTTCAGATTCTTAACATAGTCCAACGCTTTTCTGTAGTCCTCATTCTGTGGCCAAGACGTGACAGGTTCCAGAAGCCACTCGGATCCAATGTTCAGTGTGTCCAGCAGGAAATGTGATTCTGGGCCAATGAGATCAACCAGGGTGGTCTTAGCTGTGACTCTCTGGAATAGAGGCTTTCCTGTTCTGAAGCTGTCTGGCTTCTCAGTGGCATGTAACTGGGCAGCAATGTCGTGCTTCAATGTGTCACTCAATCTACTGCTGAACAGGGCAAATGGCACGACTTCCTGCGTCAGGTACCATTTGTGGTTTTCCATCTTATTAAGTACTGCATCAGCAAGCTCTGGGTCAGTTTTCTTGTACTTCAACATGTCCTGGATTAGACTTAGATCATTCACGGGAGCATCTGCAGCAGACATTGACATCATCCATACAGGAGTGTAGAACAGCGCAAGGAAGGTGTTGAGTCTTTCCAGCTTTGATACAGTGTCTTCGTCGTACTCAAGTTGATCTGCAAACATCAGCATTTTCATGGAGTACAGGTTTCTGGCCATCCATCTGGCCTGATGAATGGCGCCTGGTCGACTCCAGTGAATACCTCGAGGAGGCGTTCCTCCAAGAACAATGACTGTCAGTTCAGCCATTTCCCTGTAGTCGGCTCTTGGAAGCCTTTCTGCTGTTAGAATGTCTTGGCGTATTTCTTCACTGTTCTTCTTCTTTTCCTTCAGCCATTTGCTGTTGATAGCCAGCATCTTTGGGTTTTCCTTGGACAAGTCCGTCCAAACATCCTTCAGATGCTCAAACCAGGGATTATCTGGCCCCTTCACCTTCCCAAACAGCTTCTCCCAAACTGCTCCTACTAGGATTTCCAGGATGTGATGTCGACAGGCCAGATAAAACACCTTTTTGTTCAGCATTTTCTCTAGCAGTTTGGCAGCTCCTCTGTGAACTCCACTGTTACTGGATGTAGTGTCAAAAACAAGGGCAGTAACATTATCCGTAAGTTCCCATGTCTCCAGTAAATCCATTGAAGCCTCAGCCTGAGCTGTGCCAGAAGAATTGTCGATGACAGGTACTCCCAATAACTTTCCTTCAGTGTATGAAGGTGGACCAGACACTAGCACAGCTAAAGTCTCTGAGGTACTTCCAGGTTCACTGCCCAAGACATCTTTGAGCAACTTTCCATCCCAGTGTAAGGCAGCGTACTGTGGGGGGTTTTCACAAAACTTGGACATGTGACTCTGGCTGATATTATACCTGGACAGCATTCTGTTGCGACGTGTTGTTGAGGTTGAGATGACGAAGTTATCCAGATCAGCCCCTCCAGCTTTCAAGGTGGCAGAAACCATGGCAGTAACTTGATTGTCTGATAAACCAAGACGATCAGCTGTATTGCAGATGACATCACATTCCATGACCTTCCTTGGAAACGTCAAAGTCACACTAGTCACAGTGTCTTGATGGTGAGAACATCCAGGACGAGGCTGATGGTAATCCATGTCCTCTGTGTTAGCGTCGTTGTCAGTTGAGTCACCCCAGGTAATGTCATCCACATGAACAACTGCCTCTTGTTCTGCTGCAGCTGTAAAATAGTACAACATGTTAAGACAGTAATTGTTAAGTACATGCTAAATATCGCAATGGAGTAAAACTTAAAACTTTTTGTGACGTTCAAAGTAATTAGTTTTACCTTGTTCTTGTCTATGCTGCAGTCTTTCATTCCTCGCTGCTTGCTGCAGGGATCTTGTCTCAAAAATCTTGTCATGACCAGACATATGACCTTTCCTCTCAGTCTTTTGGTCTTCGTAGAACCTGATATCCTCATCTTTCTTCTCTTTGGATAACAGTCTGTTGTTCTGTATTTCCTGGATTGCATCTGGAGCTCCTATATCGAACAGGCTGTCTAATTCCAGCACAAATGCTCCTCTTTTTCCTCCAGGGTTACTTGCTCTTCCTTTGCTTTTCACCAGAGCACGATGTTTCTTATGTAGTTTCATGAAGAGCTTCATTGCGTTGTACTTGGTCATTGTCTTGATCCTAGCCATCTGCCAGAATGGGATGATAGATTCAACTGTTTCATATGCAAGGTCTTGAACCATGGGCCTCCCTGCATTTTCCGGTAAATTCTGAAGATTAAGGAAATACTGGAACGCCTGTCTGTTGGTGGGAAGCTGGGAACCACTGATAAAAGCTGAAGGGTATCCAACCAGGAAAGTTTCAGTGAGAGATCTGGTAGATGGCCCAGTTGACACCTGCCTGTGGACAGTACGTGGAGGTTCTGAGATATCAACTGTGCGCCCACGGAGCTCCCTCAGCTCCTTGCTTAATGCCATTGTGAAGTTGTAACTTGTAGATGGTTTTCTAGATTCTGATTGAGTTTCTGTTGTTTCGTGAAAAATGATAGATAATTATTATTATTATTATTATTATTATTAATTATTATTTATTTATTATTATTATTATTATTATTATTATTATTATTATTATTTATTAATTTTATGCTCTTTCATTTGATACCTAATATGTTGCTCTATCTTGTTTAGATCAAAAGTTAAAGTGCAAAACATAATTCAAGGGACCCCGGAATTGGCGCTTTGGCCGATTTCAAGGCAGAAAATTTAAAGCTCCATGCGGCAATGCTTCCCAACATTCTAGGTCAAAATAGTTGTGATTTTCGGCTTTTTCAGGTCAAAAAGCATTGGAAAATGTATAGAAACCTATGAAAATAAGAAAAAGTTGATTTTTGAACAGGCCTAGAGTAGGGATGCCGCCCCTCCCCAATAAAAATAAAATAAAAAATTGAATAAAGCGTATAGTAACCTAACCTAACACCCTAAACTGCAAAATAATTTTGTGCATTATATATATATATATATATATATATATATATATATATATATATAGCGTCATACTATGAACTTTACCGCTTGCCATTTTAAAAGATGATCATCTGATGCAACACAGCACGCTGACCCACTACTAAGGGGTTCCAAAAAACCTTAGCCCTCCCATTTGCAGCTTACATGTTTACTTATATCGAAATAGTTTTTAGTGATTATAAAAATATATAAACTTCTTTATTTAATGCAGGTATTAAAATTACTCTAGCTGATAAAGTGATAATATAATGGCTTCTCAATTAATTGATGATTCGGAGAGGCAACGTGTGATAGATCGCATACGAGCAATAACCTTTCGGGAAGCTCGTGATGCTGGAGCCACCTTAAAACACGTTCATGAGTTGCCAAAAAGTTGCGAAGAAGTGAGGACTTCGTCAAAAGAAATTGGAATAAAACTTTGGATGAATGTGAAATGGATACAACCAAATCTGGGCGCCAAAATTTGCCACTCTCTCAGGAAACAAAGGACATCATTGAAAGCGGGACGCGTAAGCGGAAAAACAGCTGTGCTAAATTTTCTAGAGAGATCGAAGTGTTGAGAGGAAAGATCGTTAGTGGTGAGATCATTCGACTGTACCGTCATAGGCAAGGTTTAAAGCCTTGGCATGAACTTCCAAAGCCAAGAAAAACTCAACTCAACATCGTTGACAGAATGTGGTTTGCCCATTATCTTGAAGATTGGGATGTGGATGATTTCATGCATTTAGCTGTCTCCGATGAATTTTTTGTTTACCTAACACGTCGGCCTAACTACCAAAATGATCGAGTGTAGGCCACAACACCAGATGAAATCGATGACAATGAACATTATCGCGAATTATTAAAAAGTCCAGACTGTGTTGGTGTGTTTGTTTTGTTCACTGCAAAGAAGCTCATGTGGGTGCTGAAGCCAAATGGTCAGAGTTGGGATGGACAGTATTTTCGTGATATTATTCTATCCCAGCATGTCATTCCTTTTCTAAGAAACCCAAACAATGTTATGATGTCGATCAGGTCACACTTCTGCACGATAAGGTCCCCTGCTTTAAGGCATTAGCCACTCAACAGTTGTTGCGGAACCATGAGATCGATTTCTTTGGAAATGAAGAATGGCCAGGAAATTCTCCTGACCTGAACGTCTGTGAACACATTGGATCAGTTATAAAGGACAAGGTTGAATGTCTCTTGTTTCAAGAACCTGCAGCAAATCGATTTTCGAAGGATACAATGACGCAACACATTGAAACTGTTTAAGCAAATTGCGTAACGATCACGATCTATTCACGTCACTTTTGGCAAGCTACCCAAAGCGAATTCAGGTTGTCTTGCAAGCCAATGGCGGGGACACTAAGTTTTAATTTTCTCATTAAATGCAGGATTAAATTCTCTTTTGTAAGGTATGTTTAGTTTTACTGTACCTCTAATGGTTTAGGCCATGGGCTGGGTGGGGGCTAAGGTTTATTGGAGCCCCGTAGTATGAATGTAGAATATAAATTCCATGACAAAACTATCTTACGCATAACAGTGATAGTACACCATAGGAAGTCGAACCCCCAACCTGAATGCGACCTGAAGGTACTCGTCACTAAGTTCTATTAAAAAGGTATCCAAGCCTTTAGCTATGACCTCACTAGACACTTCATCGTGGTAAACGTTGATATAGTGGTAAAAATATTTTAAATTGTCCATGATCACTAGGTTCACGTTTTTTGTTGTGGGATTGTAATGGGTGAGGTGTAACATGGCGTAATAAGACTTGTCGTACCATTCGTCAACGAGGTTTGTAATCCAATGTCTCTATTTTTCTTCACTGAGCGTTGGGCTCTTCACTTCACTATGGCTATATTTTTTGACGCAGCTTAAATTCGATACATACTCTAAGACGCCTTTAGCATTACGAATCCCTGTGATACTCTCGTTAGAATACTCATAATGCACTTGAGTATCCTGATTCATCATCCTTGCGTGAATTAAGGTCGATTTAAAAACTTTAAAAGCCGCGTGAAAGGACGGACGTCGAGTATTCACTACATTTTCAGGTTTTACAGAGTACCACTTTACAAAGGTATTGCACGCAATATCAAACGTTGCCATCGTTATTAAAAAGTTAAATTTTGGAGAGGAGTCTAAGCACACACACGCAGGTAGTTATGATAAAAATTAGAAGTAAGACAGCAATGTTTGCGAACGACTAACGCGATTAAATACAACGAATGATACTGTCACCGGTTTGTGGCCGGAGCCCGTACAGCCTGTCCAGGCAGGAAATTCAAATCAAGCACAGCTATTCGTACTCTCATCCATACACTGGGCAGAATCTATACAGTAGGGGCATCCAACACGCTCGCCAATCGACACATGTGGCGAATTGACGATTAGTTTGTGGCGAATGGCTTTTGAGTTCATGAAAGATCCTTTGCATTTTAACATTTTTAGTGGCAAAAAACGACGGAACTTGCCAACCTATTTCATTTGGAAAGACGTCATTTAGAAATAGCTGTCCTTTCGCTTCAAAACAAAATGGGCCAGCCACAAAGAAAAGAATCCGTCGTCCAGTTTTGGACTCGGCTTTTGGGAGAAAACAAGTTCGTGAGTTCGTGGTGTTGCAGTCAGGTATTGCAAGATTGTTTTTGATCTTTGGCTCAACTTACCATTGTGAACCCACCTTTTCTGTAGTGAGTCACCTGAAGTCAAAGTATCGCTCTAATTTGCTTGATGCCAATTTAGAGGCAGAGCTCAGATGTTCAATAAGTGAAAACATTATGCCTGATTTCACCCGGCTAGCGCAAGATAAAGACTGCCAAGCTTCACATTGAATTTTTTAATATAGCTTATTGCATTGCTGTAATTTTTAATATTATTGATGTTTTTACAATTAAGTTTATCCGAAGCATATATATCATTTTCTTACATTTCTAACGTGTTAGTACACACAGTTTCACTATGTGACGAATTTAGTCCGCTGATCGCCACACATGTGGCGCACAACTAGAATTCTGTTGGATACCCCTGCTATACAGTATGTCTGGATAGGAATGTTACACACACACACACACACACACACACACAGCGTACAGGACCCGTCAACTCAGAGAGTGCATTAGGCCCCAAAGCTTGATACGCCTGTAAGCCGTCGTAAAACTAGCCACAGGAATGTTCGTGACGTGAGATGTGTCTGTAGTCAACTCAGTCATATTGTAACGTATTATGTACGTATTACCTACGTGTACAATTTCAAGAACCTTTTTTTTGTCAGCTTTGGCGTAATCCCATACTTCGTTAAAACTGAGCTAAATGCACGTTCCCCTTGTCAATGTTCTCGGCAAACTTGCCCCAAAGACTGTTGAAACAAAGCTTTGCACTAAAGCTCTTGCCAGGGTTTCGCGCAATATACTCCCACTGAATTTGGATCCCCTCACGGTCAGGATAACGTTGAATATGTCGTTTTTTTCGTCCTCAGTCTCAACACCTTGTGGATACCCTGACACTTCAACTTTCTTTATCTTTCATGAAGGTGTTGATATATGGAGTGAAGAGGTTTTCGAGTTCTGGAACCTCCACACCCCATAAATCTTTAATATTTTGTACCCGTGACGAGTAACGAACGGCTAGTTCCAACTCAGGGCTTGTGAAAACGTCTCGATTCTTCCTCTGATTGATTGTATGATTACAGGCCCCATTGTTCTCCTCTTCCCTCTTCACGCACAGGGTAAACATAAGCTTGTGATCTATGACAATGGGTAAGATGGGTATTCATAAAGCACGAGGGGGAAGTCTATCAACGAAAGATAGACCAAAATAGTTCTCGTTTAAATTGAGTGGAAAGTCTTCGATGGTGGGTAAGGCGGGTCCCACGAACTTTTCTTGAGCACCTGCGGGGCATGGATTATTCTTCATCACGTCGTAAGGGTATAACGAGCAATAGTCGAAGTAGTGAAGCGTTACACCCTTCGTAGGTAGAAAGTATAATTTAAAAGGGTTTGTACGCCCTCCAAACAAACTATCACCATACTTGAGAGGGTCTACCACCATTGAACGTTTGATGACCTTTATTTCGTCAGAGTATTGCTCGTTGGTGTCCATCTACTCATCATACTCGTGTTTTCATATCCTGTGAGTGAACTGTGAACTTATAAGCTGGTTGCGAGTATGGGTCCATGCAAACTATCGGCGGGGGGTCTACTGTCGAAGTCACCTGTGATTCCATACTCATGATGTGGGCATCCATACCAATAGTAACTGCGGAAGGAGTATACTGTCTTTTCACCGACGCGGGGATCCTCAGTCAATCCGTCAGCCGAGAAAATACGACCATTGATCTTGATAGCCACTTCTCCCGTGTCGCGCGCGTGTTTTATATGTACACCTTTCTGCTGTTGCAATTGTGTGAGCTAGTAAAGGGCGTTATAACCGTAACTGCGTGGTTTGTTTCTGGGTGTGATGTCAAGTGTATCTTTTGGTATGAAGTTGTTCTTGAATACGGTAAAGCAAAGGGATGCAATCGTGGTTGCAGCCTGAAGTGGATCGCAATTGAATCGGGTAATATGCATGTTTCTAAAGGTTTGGAAGCATGTTCTAAGCACACGTACATCATTCATACAATAACGTTCACACTCATTCGCTTGTAAGGATTACTAGTATGTTCATTGAAAATGTAATAATGATCAAAGTCATCTCGTTCACTCGCACTCATACTGTCATAGTCAAAGTAATATTTTGGAGGCGGAAGGCTCCTAGCTGGATCCTTGAGTCCTTCTTTCTACATCCGAGGGCTCCAGACTGCCGGTGAGGCGTTCGAGTTTCTTCTGAAACATCACTCAAGTTCTACAAGTTCTTGCTGGTTGAGGGCACCATTCATCATTCTGAAAAAGAACTAGAGATCAGTGAATGTAATAATGACTCTTAAAAAATCTCTATATTTAGTAAAAGCATTGTTTAAGAGAGTGTCACAGAAAAGATGGTGTCTCTAGAAAAATTTAGGTTCGCAAATCCATCAATATGTACTATAAGTGGTCCCACAAGGTGTGGTAAAACTGTGTTTATGCTTAAAGTTATTAAAGATAAAGATGCAATTTTCTCAAGGCCTGTACACAAAATTATGCGATACAATTCAGCCTACCAGCCTATTTTTGACGATTACAAAGAGGTCTTATTACATAAAAGGATTTATGACGTTGGTTAATTAAAGAATGCTAAACATACAGGGATTATGATTAATGATCTTATACTAGAAATGAATAAAACGATTGCTGAGACGCTTACAGCAATCTTACACCATCTTAATATAAACGTGTTCTCCATCAATCAAAACCTGTTTTTCAAGAATAAGTTTGTGTGCGATGTTTCTTTAAACATGCAGTATCTTATCTTATTCGCTCAATGTCGGGATGTGTCGCAAATTGGTATATTAGCAGGTCACATGTTTCCGGGCCATCGTAAGGCTTTTTGGAAGTTTATAAAGAAGCAACGAGTCAGCGATACGGGTATTTGCTCTGTGATCTTCATCCGCGTAACACTTTTAGGGTGCTTCTAAGAACAGAAACATTTCCCAACGAGGTTGAAACAATATATAGGGTGCGGAATAAGTCGGTTTACCGAGAATAATGGAATCACCTTGTGAAGAATAATACTTATCATTTACTACGGAAATTATTCAAAGTGTCCTCCATCATGTTCAATACATACGTTGCATCTCTGAACCACTGAACAATAAATCGGGCAGCACAGTTCTTTGGTATTATTCAACGTCTCGAACTCTTGGCGAATCAAAGTCTTCGTGTGATCGAAGTCCCGAGGTTTCTGGCCGTAAACTCTATCTTTGATTATACTCCACATTGAATAATCACATCACAGTTATTATTCAATGTGGGATATTTACACTTATTCATAATAAGTGTAAATTGAATTCCAGCATAAGCTTCCCACTTTAAGCTATTATTTTCACTTGAAAGTATTGAAATGATTTTATGCGAATAAATTAACGACTTTGCTCTACATTTCCACGTTAATTTTCTTCATTTTATATTTATTCAGTTGAAAATAAAGTATTTCATTCGTTAATATATACCGTATATATATATATATATATATATATATATAGAGAGAGAGATAGAGAGAGAGAGAGAGAGAGAGAGAGAGAGAGAGAGAGAGAGAGAGTAATATATACTTAACCATTCATAAGTGTTGAAAACCATATACACAACACATTCATTCCTAATGTGTTGAAATAATTAATAAATTAGATTTGTTTCTCACATTGAGGTTGGGTGTTCAACTATAGATGGTACAATATAACTGTTAAGCCCAAGACAATGTTGTCGTGGAACCTATACTCTACATACGTAGTAGCAGTGGGTCAACGTGCTGTATTACATCAGGTGATCATTTAAAATGACGGCTGGTAAAGTTTATAGTATGATGACACACACACACACACACACACACACACACACACACACACACACATATATATATATATATATATATATATATACCCCAAAGGTTAAAGATTACATACCAAAAACAAATTTTTAGTTAAGGTACCTTAAGTTAGGTTAGGTTACTATAGTACTATACTCTATATTCATTTTTTTATTTAGGGGGGCACCCCGCCCCCTTTGGCATACCCCTTGGCACTGCCACTCTCCCCTCCCCCATTACTTCTCACCTCCCTCTCCCTAAATGAAACCATACTACTAGGTTGTGTGGAGAGTGTATGAAAGAAAGGTGTGTCATGAAAGAATTAAAGTAGAAAAGTTAATGGTGGGAAAGGTTGCGAATGACTATCGTAAGAGCATGCATTATGAATTGAGTGTAAAGATGCAGATCAAGTGGATATGAGCGAGATGTGGAATGTGTACAAGGAATATCTAATTAGGAACGCAAGGAGTGTGTGTCGGCGGTTGCTAAGACAGGTGCGAAGAACACGGCAACAACGTAGTGGGATGCCGAGGTTGCGTCAGCAGTTGAAGCTAGAAGGGAGAGATGGTTGTGTGCGCAGGGTAATAGTGTTAAATTCGCTGAAGGCGTTCGAAAGCAACACCATTCTAAATATATTGACTCAATAAGTTTCTAATTTATTGACTTCTACTATGAAATAAGAATCATGGAAAACTGAATGCGTCTATTTAATTTTATCATCTCTCTCTCTCTCTCTCTCTCTCTCTCTCTCTCTCTCTCTCTCTCTCTCTCTCTCTCGGTCGATAAGGAATAAGTTTTGCGAGCTACGGGCGCTCTTAGCATCAGAATACCAGGATATCGTTGCTATCACCGAGTCCTGGATTCATACTAATGGTAGGGACTACGTTGGGGAGTTCGAGATTCCCGGGTATAGAATGTTTCACAAGGACCGCACCCGTGGGGAGGGGGAAAGAATACTAATATACGTCAGGGACACGTTGAGTCCGGTTGACTGCCAGTTCCGATCGAAACAGGAGCTGCTTGGCGTCAATCTGAACGTGGGAGGGACGAACTATAGGTTAATCTTGGTATACAGACCTCCGCATCTCCTCCTTGAGGAGGATACAGCCCTGTACACCGAACTCCGTAGCCTGCTAGGAGATAGGTGTGTGTAGTTTTAGGAGACTTCAACTGTCGCGACATAAACTGGGAAGACAGGACTGCTGATGCCGAAGGGAGGAGTCTAGTTGACTTTGCTGATGAGAACTTCCTCACTCAGTGGGTCAATGAGCCTACACGAGGCGAAAGCGTTCTAGACTTAGTATTCACAACCGAAGACAACCCTGTCACTGGCCTCACCGTTGACGAATCGTTGGGCGGGAGTGATCACGGTCTGATTAGGTTCTGTGTGTGCGTCCCTCGGGTGAAGCGTAGTAACTGGAGAGGCAGTAAACTCGACCTACGGCGGGCGGACTTTGTTGGCCTCCGGGATAGCGTAGGTGAGATGGGGTTAGAGGTCGGCGGCGATGTTGAGGGAGTGTGGAGTGCATTCCGGGACGCGTTTATGGTGCTGCAGTCTGCTGCCAT
Source organism: Bathynomus jamesi (assembly GCA_023014485.1). Taxonomy (NCBI): domain Eukaryota; kingdom Metazoa; phylum Arthropoda; class Malacostraca; order Isopoda; family Cirolanidae; genus Bathynomus; species Bathynomus jamesi. The sequence continues at coordinate 425,917 of JAJOZX010000876.1, read as the reverse complement.
ACCCTCAAAACCGGTCACCCTTCCTTCAATGCAGCCTAAGTGGTTCAGTCGGGACATCGCTTCGGCTATCCGAAATAGGACAGTAGCGTATAGGAGGGCGAAGGCCAATCGTTCCCATGAGAACACTGAAGCGTATGTCCACCTGTGTAGGGAAGTGAAGACGAAGGTTAGGCTAGCTAAACGTAACGAAGAACTCTGGGTGGCAAGCCTCTGCAAGGGGAACCCTAAGGAGTTCTTCAGTTATGTTAATAGTAGAAAGCCCATTAGAAGCATGATAGGCCCGTTAAAGGACCACAGTGGCACGCTGCCGACCTCCGACGTAGACATCGCTAATGTCCTGAATGAGTACTTTGCGGGAGTGTTCCCCAGGGAGGACACCAGCGTCATCCCCGAGCCAGGCGTCAGGCACGAAGGTGCTGGCCTGGATAGTGTTCGATGTACCGCGACAGTCGCTGCCGATAGAATAGCCAAACTGAGCGCGTTTAAGGCTCCTGGGCCAGACCAGTTCTTCCCCAGAGTCTTTGCGAGAAGTGCTTGACCAGGTGGCTCCCCACCTAGCTACAGTCTTCAACAAATCGTTGGAGACGGGCCAGGTGCCTGGTGACTGGAGGGAAGCCAACGTGACCCCTATCTTTAAGAAAGGGGATCACGAAAGTCCAGGGAACTATCGTCCCATTAGTCTTACTTCGGTCGTAGGTAAATTAGAGGGGATAATAGTGGATAGGATCGTTGACCATTTGGATTCCTACAAGCTGCTTGGGGACTCCCAACATGCGTTTAGACGACATAGGTAGTGTCTCACCAACCTGCTTAAGTTTTTCCACGTCATGTAGAGTGAGTATGATAAGAGTAGGGCGATTGATATACTTTATCTCGACTTTGAGAAAGCCTTTGATAAGGTACCTCACCGCCGGCTAATGGCCAAAGTCCGCGCGCTGGGTATCAGTGGGGAAGTAGGTAGCTGGATTGAAAACTGGCTGAAGAATAGGCGGCAGAGGGTTGTAATTAAAGGGGCTAGCTCGGTTTGGGCCTCGGTCACTAGCGGGGTTCCTCAGGGTTCCGTTTTGGGGCCACTGTTGTTTATCATTTACATAAATGATATCGACGCTGGCATCGTCAGTCGGATCGCCAAATTCGCTGATGATACCAAGCTTGGGCCAATGTTAAGACGCCAGAGGCGATCGAGCAACTGCGTGCGGACTTAGGTAGGATAGGAGAGTGGTCCGAAAAATGGCAAATGCCGTTTAACTTGGGTAAATGCAAGGTGATGCACATTGACTACGCCAATCCCAAGTCGGACTACTCGATGTTGGGGAGTAATATAGAGGCGACTGATTTGGAAAAGGACTTGGGTGTGCTAATTAGCAGCGACCTTAAGTTTACCAAACAGTGCATAGAGGTGGAAAAGAAAGCCCAGAAGTTGTTGGGTTATATCAGGAGGCAATTTCAATTTCGGAACAAGAAGACTGTTCTCTCTCTGTACAATTCCCTGGTTCGGCGCACCTGGAGTATGCTGTGCAGTTCTGGTAGGCCACCCTCAGGAAAGATATTGAGAGGCTGGATTGAGTCCAGGCGAGGGCCACAAAGTTAATCCCTTCCGTTGGGCATATGGGCTACAATCAACACTTTCGCGCGCTGAATTTGTTTTCGCTGGAACCTCGGAGGCTGCGCGGTCAACTCATCGAGGTTTTCAAGCTCTTACGCAAGTTCAACGATGTCGATTTTAGAAGCATGTTTAGTTTAAATGATAACCCAATTCGCAACAATGGTTGGAAGGTGGATTTGAAACGGTTTAGCACTAGTGTGTGTGTGGGAATTACTTTACCTATAAGATCTGTGACACGTGGAACAGGTTACCTTCAGAAATTGTGAACAGTTCCTCTGTGGATCAGTTCAAGAAAAGATTAGACCGAATCTTGCACACTATTTGAGGGTGTAGGAAATTTTCCCTGGCACCTGTTGCCATTGGTACCTCCTCGGTATGGGCCGCAAGGCCTTTTGAGGTCCTTTTTCTTGTAACTCTCTCTCTCACACAAAAAAAATTATATATATTTATATATATATATATATATGTTACAACCTTTTTGCATACGGCATTAAGTGCCAGGTCACTTTGTAAACAGGCCGGCATATTGGCCATTTTGCAAAATGACTAGTGATCCTGCCGGCCATTTTGCGAAAAGGCAGAACGTCAGTTGAGATTCAATACAGTTTGATATAGCTTCGGAGGAGTCCTGTTGTATATCCTTCTAAGCTCTGGCGAACTCGACATTAAAGCCGGTTAGGTCAACTGAATGCCCGGTTAGGTTAATTGAATGCCTAGTTAGGTCAATTGTCCGCCCTTGACGATTGGTTAGGTTAAGTCGTGATATTTTCGTTGTTTAATGAAAATATTACGACTTAACCAATCGTCAAAGGCGGACAGTTGACCTAACCGGGCATTCAATAATTTCAATTTCAATAATTTTAATCGAACTGGATTGAATATTTTAAATGAAGTTCTGCCTTTTCATAAAATGGTCGGCAGTATTACCAGTCATTTTGCAAAATGGCCAATATGCCGGCCTGTTTGCAAAGTGGCCTGGCATTTAATGCCATTATACAAAAAGGCTGGTTTTTTGGCCCTTTCCAAAAAGGCCGATTTTTTGCAAAAGACTTATTTCGCAAGAAGGCCGTAATATATATATATATATATATATATATATATATATATATTTGTGTTTCTGTCATAGGGATTTACCTATGTAACGACTCAGAAACGAGTTTCCGACCATGAACTTAACAAACCACTTAATACTCGCAAACAAAATTCGAAAATTGACTTTTTACGTCGATTGACGTAAGCAATTACGAGTCCATAAAAATGTCTGGCGAAATAAGTGTCCCTCGGTGCGTTCATTCTGTCGGGAAAATGTCATCGACCGTGGGGGTCTCGACGAGAGACGGCATTTTTACAGTCGCCACTTCCAGCACATAAAAGCTCATAAGGCACAAAATTCTCGCGTCTTTGAATCAGTGGTATAGAAAATGTTCATTTTGCAGGATTTGCGGCTGAGCCCTCCCCGCGTCGACAAGTTAAAGTCAGAAATTCTTCTGAACCACACCTTTCACGAAGGCAAAGGAATCTCTATTTTTTACTGTATATGCCAAGGTTTGCCAAGTTGTTTTTTTGCGGCAGTCAATTTATATATTAATGCAACGTGTTATTTTTCTTTTGGGAGGGGTTTGATTTTTCGAAATGAAATCAACCCCATTTTTATTAATGTTGCTAAAAAATAATTTCACTCGAGATATAAACCTAAAAGTGATAAAATAATGTAAAGAAACCTTCTTTTAACTTATCTTAGGATCATATTGACTCTCAATGTTGAATATACAGAGAAATAATGACGCAAAAATAATTGGTCATATTTCTTGTTGATCAATATGCATGCAATAGATATGGTGTTTACATTTCCAAACTGTCCAAGTTTAGAACACATTTACAAGATGACCATCATTTGTTGCTACAATGCATATTCGACGCTCGCACTCCACTAAAGCATTAACAAGATGCTCTTGTGGAATGGATCCAGTGATCCAATGATCCAGTGAATGGATTCTGTGCACAACCAGAATTCTTTATTTTCTACTAATAAATAATTTTCGCTTTCTGCTCTTAAAAATATATAGTATATGTTGCATCCATTTTTCAATGGTGCAACGAACGGATTATTCCAGAATCCTACACCAAATAGAATTTATAATTTCGATTGCTTAATATTCATTACGTCTTCACTCGTGGCCGGTCGGCGATGACCATCTTCTCTCGAACTGGTGCAAGTCTAGATTTTTCCATTAATTTCAATAAACTATTCTTTTGCAACTAATCGCGCTAGATTAAACCTGATTCAACTATTCAAATTGGATTACTTAGTTCTAACATAAGTAGTAAATTCAATCGTTACAGTTATCCCATATGCATACACAGAAGTACAGTATATGTATATTTTTTTTTGCAGGAACGAGGGTCAAAGGTCGAATGCCCGCAAAAACGCCTTAGAGGAAGAAGAGAGCCAAAATCAATGTCCAAGGTTTTCGAGGTGCTTGAACACTACGTTTGAAAGATTGGAGGTCATAGACAGGGAAAAGATGGATTGAGGAAGATTGTTCCAGAGAAGAACTGTGGACATTTACAACCGCAGCAGTAGACCGGTCAGAAAGGAAATCAGAGATAAAGGCACAGACAGAACGACAGAAACTGAAGGAGGGCAGGTTGGAATTTAAGGATTTGTGCCAAACTCTATCAAAAGCTTGATATGTGTAATGCAATAGCAAAAGTTTTACCGGAATCCCGAAAGGCGGATGACAAGAGTCAGAGAGATGTGCAAGAAGATCGCCAGTAGAGCGTCCCTTGCGGAACCTACAATGACGATCTGAAAGAAGATTGGGAAGAGATGTGTTTAAGAATCTTCCTATTAAGGATAGATCCAAATACTTAAGAAAGGTAAGAAATGAAAGCAATTGAACGCTAGTTAGAGGGTTGTCCCTTCTTTGGAACAAGTTGAATGAAAGCGAACTTCCAGCAGGAAGGAAAAGTACCAAATGAAAGATAAAGATGAAAAAGTTTGCCTTGGCAGGGTGTCAGCACAGAAGCAGTTCTTGAGAACAACAGGAGGAACACCGTCAGGACCGTACGCCTTCCTAGAGTTGAACCCAGATAGGGCAGAATAAACATCTTTGGAAGAAATTCTATTTTCAGACATAATTAAGTCATAGGAAGGAGGAGATGGAGGAACAGCACCGGAATCGTCCAGGGTTTTGTTGGAGGTGAAAGTTTGAGCGAAGAGTTTAGCTTTATTAGGAGAAGAGACGGCAACTGAGCCCTCAGAATGGAAAAGAGGAGGGAACGAAGTAAAGTTGTTGGAGAGGTTCTTGGGTAGGTCCTCGGAAGAACAAGAAGAATTAGAATTGATAGATTTTCACATTTTTGTCTAATGAAGGAATTTTTGGCGAGTCGAAAAACAGATTTTGCACGATTCCGGGGGAAAAATATAAATTAAGTGAGATTCAGGAGTTGGATGGCGACGGTACCTTCTGAAAGCCCACTCTCTGTTGCGGATAGCATTAGAACAAGCAAAGTTAAACCAAGTTTGTTTACATTAGTAGTAAGAATTGAATATGGAATATACGCTTCGATGCTCGAGAGAATCACCTCCTTAATGCACTCAGCGCACTCGGAGGGGTTCCGGCCACGGAAGCAATAAATAATTAATCATTCCATGGAAAATCAGGGAAGTACTGCCTAAGGGTCTTCCAATTAGCGGCGCTAAAGTGCAAAGGTGTCTCCTCTTGGGGAGATCCAGAGGCCGAACTGGAGCGATAGGACAGGAAACAGATATAAGTTTGTGATTGGAGGAGCCCAACAGAGAAAAAAGTTTGACAGAGTAAGAAGAAAGGTGAATTGTGAAAAATAAATCCAGAATGTTGGGACTATCTCCAATTGCCTGATATCTGAGATATCATATCTAAAATTTATTTCTTTTAAGTGGTAGTCGAGTCAGTTAGCAAGGTATGAGCAACCGACACAAAATTCCATGACAATATATTGGTGATGCTCAGAAGAGGAAATTAGCACACGAAAAAAGAGAAGAAACATCAGGAAGTTGTTAAGAAATGTAAGAAAATCGGTGAGTTCTTTCTTCAGTCATAGCTATCAACATCTGGTCATGAAGATAATACTGAAGGCTCAGCTGCTACGCAGACTCAGATTGACTCAGACTGAGAAGTAGCACCTCAAGGAGAATCTCAGTCAGCTGAAGAAGTACAGCAAAAGCTTCCAGGACTTGAATTAAACATTGGCCTTTGACTTTTCAAATCGCCAAATGAAATGGTCAACTATTGGCTAAGAAAAAGTTCAACTGAGTTACAAAACAAGTTCATCAAGTTTGCCAACAGTACTCGTTCTTCCACAAGACAAATGTTTGAACGTGCTCATCCAAATGGTAAAAAAATTTATCGAGGATGATTATGTTATTCATCTAATACTGGCAAAGTTTATTGTTTCCATTTTAAACTATTGAATGTGGGCTGAGGTCTATTAGTGACTGATGGGTTCAATGACTGGAAAAATGTTGGGCGTTCCCTAGACAGTTATGAAAAATTCACTGTGATGCAACCGTAAAAGTGGCAAAACTAATGAAAGCCAATGGGAAGATTGATAAGCAATTGTTAGAACAAATTGACGAATTAACAAATTATTGGAAACATATATTTCAAAGAGTAGTAAATGTAATCAGGTTCCTTGGTGAGCGTGGGCTTCCTTTCGTGGGAATAATGAAAAAGTTAGTTCTATAAAGAATGGAAATTTCTTGGGTATGACGGAAGTTGTGGCGGAGTTTGACATTTTGTTGGCAGAACATATACAGAAATGTACGAACAAAGGTAGTGGACATACAAGTTATCTGTCATCAACCATTTCTGAGGAGTTCATTGAACTGATTGGCAAGAAAATCCTCAGCACTATTGTTTCATGGATAAAATCATCAAAATATTTTTCTGTATCTATGGCTTCTACTCCAGGTAATAACAACACTGCTCAGTTCACTTATTGCGATACTCGTAGATATTTGGAAGCTGATGGTCCTGTTGAAAGGTTTATAACATTCATAGACAGTCACAAGCAACTACAAGACGAAAAAATGGATCTCAATACAGCTGTCATTCTGCTGAAATCATTGGTAACATTTGTGCAAGCGCTGCGAGATTGTTTTGGTGATTTTGAACAATCAGGAATTGAAAAAAGTGTACATCAGAATACAGTGCACAACAGAATAGTGTTTAGCGTAGGAATGAGAGATTATATCTTTTAGATTATGGCAGAGGTAGAGAAGTGCAACAGAATCCAAGAGACCACTTCAGAACTTTCAATTTCATATCCGTCATCAATCGTCTTATGGAAGAACTTGAAAAGAGAATTGAGGCTTATTCTCATATGTCTGAAAAATTTGGTTTCTCGAATGATCTGGTCTCTCTAAGTAATGATAAAATTCAGGAAATGTCATCTAGATTAGTTCAACTTTATTCTGCTGATTTGGAAGAGTGTCTCAGTAATGAACTTGTTCAATTCCGCACGGTTATGGAATTATTTTTGGAGAAAAATGATCATAATGACATCAGCAATGTACACTTCATGTATCTCCTTATTTAGAACAAGAATGTCAGATCAACCTTTCCAAATGTGGAAAGTCTTCTTCGGATGTATCTGTCACTCATGCTATCCAGTTGTTCAGGTGAAAGAACTTTTTCAAAGTTGAAGTATCTCAAGAACGATTTGCGCACAACAGTGATCCAAAAAAGACTGAATTGTCTATGTGTATTGAAAGTGGCCTTGACTTCTCATACATAATAAATGAATTCGCAAGTTTCAGACCACGAAAAGCTTACGGTACATTTAAGAGTGTTTATTTTACTTTTCTTTTGTGAGATAAACATGCATAATAAAATCTGCATCTCAAACTATTTTTTTTTCATGATATTGTAGGTTTGAACAGAGATAGTCTGAGTTTCCTCAGGGCCTCCATAGGTCTAAATCCGGAAGTGCGTATAAGTATGAGGTTGCAAATGGAATTAAGACTTTCATTGCTTCAGACACCAGTTCTGGATGCTCACCTTTCCGTGCTATCCAAAATGGACGTAATTCTTCTGACGGGATTGATAACTGTAGGGTCTTGTCAGAAGAATGTTCACTTAATTTATCGTGTAGGTTTCCCGCAAGTTCGGCAGACTCTATCACCTTTCATTGAACGAATGAAGTATCCACTTCTAACCAAGCTTTCCTTCGTCACATGTGAAACAGTTCGGGAGCTGTTTTTGCAGTTGAAGTACGTGCTGCATCTTTATACAGGGGACGGAGGTCGCAAGTTTTTGTTGTTGTTTTCGTCAAAAGTGGGTTGCCAGCACATGAAAGGTCGAGAAACACAGTTTTAGGGCGTAGGTCTAACATTAATTAATATAAAAACTTTTATAAATTTTACACACGTTTTCGTGTATTTTTTAATAAGAAATTTAATAATTTTTTTTTTTTAGAGTATAATAAACTGATTAAAATTGTATGAAATTAAAATATCTAAAGTGAAATTGTTTGAAATATAAAATATTATTTGGCAACACTCGAAATGCGCTGAGGCCGGAGGCCTAAAATATCCAAAAGGCAGTCTCGAATCCGGTTGGGTATAAGAAAGAGTGTTTTGTTCGATTGAGATGTAATTGTGATTTAAAGTCAACTAGAAGCTCTCTCCACGATCAAAACATTAAATTTTAAATTCCCACTTGCCTTCTCACTCGTATTCATTCTTTGAATTAAAATAAAAAACAGAAAATAATGATAAATTGTAGTCATTTCCCCACTCGGATCACCTGAAGATCAGGGCTCCCAGCCTTCTTTAGTTAGCCTAATAAGGCTAACTAACGAAAATATCACGACCTAACCTAACCAATCGTTAGGTCAACTGTACGCCCGTAACGAGTGATTAGGTTAGCTCGTGATATTTTCGTTATTTAGCCTTATAAAGCTAATTAAAGAAGGCTGGGAGCCTTGATCTTCAGGTGATCCCCCCACTCCCTCGCTTATTCGTTCTAAATTTCAATGGCGGGCCACGCTACTCGTCTACCCAATTATAGAATTCAGAAATAAGTGTAAATAAGTATTAAGAGCGATAATAACGCCGAAAAAGAAAAGTAAATAATAAACACTTAATTTTACTCCAGCATGTTAGATATTTTTCTCTGTTTTTATAACATTTAGCTATTATTTTATTGGTTATATAGTTATCTATATCTTTGGTTTGAAATCTAAGAAAAGCTGAGGGCTAGGGTTGCCAGATTTTTCAAATGTCCATGCGGGACAAAAAATTTTCTGAGGTTTTTTTTTTAAGACCAAATTTTGTTCAAATTGAAACTAGATTTCTTCAACGGTTACAACAAACAAAATTAGAAAAATTTTATTACAATAATTAATATTTAACAATTAAACATCGTGAATAAATTGAAATTATTATACATAATATTGAAATTCTAAATCAATTCATCCCTAAAAAATTTGCTTACAAAATATTTTTTGCGGGACATTTTGAACGCGGGATTTTGACGCGGGATTTTTGGATCAAATGCGGGACTGTCCCGTAAAATACAAGACGTCTGGCAACCCTACAGTGAGCGCACTTTTGCAGTTGGGTGCCCCAACCCAACAAATTCAATTACATTAAAACAAAACACTTAAAGTACAAATAAAATAAACAATTCATTCTATTGTATATAATGGCCGATTAGGTCAACTGTACGCTCTTGGCGATTGGTTAGGTTAAGTTGTGATATTTTCGTTAGTTTCCAACAGACATGGGGTCTATTACTGGGTTTCTATTACTATTACTGTTACTTTTGATTTCTTCTATTACTTTATTTTTCATCTATTACTAATACGTTTGTATGTGGGGTACTTCACTCATTTGAAAAGGATCTTCATGTCTATTTAAATGCAATTAGAAGCATTGTGTTAACAAATATTTGTTTCAACCAAATCATTACAATTTCAGAGACTGTACGTCTTCATAAATTTTACTTTATTGAAGGAAAACTTGCCACAATATTAGTTCACATACATGTTTATTTTAGTTTAGAGTAGATTTAGTTCATTTTTGTTCAGTTCTTTGTTCACGCAATATGTCCATTGCCACTGTAATGGAAAAGTAATAGACTGTTATCTATTACTTTGCCTTCTATTACTATTAATATTACAGCCAAAAAAATTATGATCTATTATTATTATTACTATTACTATTACTTGAAAAATCCTGTAATAGTCTATTACTATTACCTATTACTATTACCCCATGTCTGGTTTCCAACTGCAATTTAGCCTGTAGGTGTAAGTTTAATTAAAAGGAAGGTCTATTTTATATATTTATACATGCATAAATCTCTTGTGTAACTCTTGTGTTACAACATATAAAAAGTAATTTATTAAAACTATTTATTTTATTTTTTATGTAAACAAATTTACTATTTGGATATTGAAAGAGAAAACAAAAATAAATAAATAAATAATAAACTATATTTTTTACAAAAAAAAAAGAGCAAAAACTTTTATTGTAACTATATATTATATATATGTATAGAAACGAAGTAAGTATAGAGGAGTGTTCTGCACACGTGGAAGAGAAATAACGAACAAATGAAAAATAAGGCACCCGCCCGGGAATCGAACCCAGGATCTTCCAATTGCCGGTCAGGCGTGCTAACCACTACACCACGGAGCCACGATAATCAGAAGTCGCAATTCTCCTACATAGGGCAGAAACCAATGCCTTGAGAGGGCACCCTCGCAAATCGTGAATATGTACATTTAACTGCAATGACCACGCAGTATATTAATGTGGTCATTGCAGTTAAATGTACATATTCACGATTTGCGAGGGTGCCCTCTCAAGGCATTGGTTTCTGCCCTATGTAGGAGAATTGCGACTTCTGATTATCGTGGCTCCGTGGTGTAGTGGTTAGCACGTCTGACCGGCAATTGGAAGATCCTGGGTTCGATTCCCGGGCGGGTGTCTTATTTTTCATTTGTTCGTTATTTCTCTTCCACGTGTGCAGAACACTCCTCTATACTTACTTCGTTTCTATACATTAATATACTGCGTGGTCATTGCAGTTAAATGTATAATATATATATATATATTGTTTGATTATCTATGATCACATCAAGTTATATCCCCTGAATAGAAAAATGCTATAAAATGCAAATTCTAGTCCAAAAGGAAAGTTTAATCTTTAAAAATTTCGCTTTATTATTTTTTCAATTTATTTTTTTATGATTCCTATTATTTTTGTCCAAAAATTTCATTAAATTCACACTGTTGCGAATTTTCTCGAAAAATTAGCTTCACATTTCACATTTTTACACGGATCTTAATTTTGCAGGATTATCTTCATCTCGTATAAAGAATACAACACACTTAAATAGTAGCCAAAGCTGGGCACTTGCGGTTTTTTTTGCGGTACTGCGGTACTACCGTGTTTGTCGGTACCGCGGAAAGTACCGCGGGAAATTTGAATGCGGTAGCGGTACTGCTGTACTTTCAGCGATCCTTTGCGGTACTGCGTTATGCGGTACCGGTTTGGTAGTGCGGTAGTACCGCAGTACCGCAGTACCGCAAAAAAAAAACCGCAAGTGCCCAGCTTTGTTAAATACTCTTATTACTTATTTGCTTTATCATGCAAAATTGCGTGAAGAGTGATAATGGTTTAGGCACAGCGTTCCATTACACTCAGAAATAACTAGCTAAGCTTTCATATTCTTCCATGCAAGGGAAGTAAGACGCATTAATAATAATCACTAAATAACCGTTTCAATTGAGCAGTTCTTTAAAGCAGTGGTTTTCATACTGTTTTGCTCCGCGTACCACTTTCTGCCACCACGCTTTTCTAAGTATCACCATTGAGCAAGGAAGGTGGTACTACCACATAGCCAAAACCGTAAGGAGGGGACTACTAATATCACTGATGAAAACATTATTATCAAATTAGTTATGAATTAGCAAGGTGCTTATTTATAACCCTCTGGTATATATATATATATATATATATATATATATATATATATGAGAGAGAGAGAGAGAGAGAAGTACCTCAAAAGGCCTTGCGGCCCATACCGAAGAGGTACCAATGGCAACGGGTGCCAGGGAAAATTTTCTACACCCTCAAATAGTGTGCAAGATTTGGTCCAACCTTTTCTTGAAGTGATCCACAGAGGAACTGTTCACAACTTCTGAAGATAACCTGTTCCACGTGTCACAGATCTTATAGGTAAAGTAATTCCCACACACACTAGTCCTAAACCGTTTCAAATCCAACTTCCAACCATTGTTGCGAATTGGGTTATCATTTAAACTAAACATGCTTCTAAAATCGACATCGTTGAACCCGCGTAAGAACTTGAAAACCTCGATGAGTTGACCGCGCAGCCTCCGAGTTTCCAGTGAAAACAAGTTCAGGGCGCGTAAGCGTCGATTGTAGCCCATATACCTAACGGAGAGAGAGAGAGAGCACAATCTCCTTGTTCCGAAACTGAAATTGCCTCCTGATATAACCCAACAGCTTCTGGGCTTTCTTTTCCACCTTTACGCACTGTTTTGTAAACTTAAGGTCGCTGCTAATTAGCACACCCAAGTCCTTTTCCAAATCAGTCGCCTCGATATTACTCCCCAACATCGAGTAATTCCGACTTGAGATTGGGGCAGCCAATGTGCATGACCTTGCATTTACCCAAGTTAAACTGCATTTGCCATTTTTCGGACCACTCTCCGATCCTACCTAGGTCCGCGCGCAGTTGCTCGATCGCCTCTGGCGTCTCAACATTGGCCCCAAGCTTGGTGTTATCAGCGAATTTGGCGATCCGACTGACGATGTCACCGTCGATATCATTTATGTAAATGATAAACAACAGTGGCCCCAAAACGGAGCCCTGAGGAACCCCGCTAGTGACCGAGGCCCAACCCGAACTAGCTCCTTTAATTACAACCCTCTGCCGCCTATTCTTCAGCCAGTTTTCAATCCACCTACCTACTTCCCCACCGATACTCAGCGCGCGCACTTTCGCCATTAGCCGGCAGTGAGGTACCTTATCAAAGGCTTTCTGAAGTCGAGATAAAGTATATCAATCGCTCTACTCTTATCATACTCACTCAACATGACGTGGAAAAACTCGAGCAAGTTGGTGAGACGACCTATGCCGTCTAAACCCATGTTGGGAGTCCCGAAGCAGCTTGTAGGAATCCAAATGGTCAACGATCCTATCCGCTATTATCCCCTCTAATAATTTACCTACAACTGAAATGAGACTAATGGGATGATAGTTCCCTGGACTTTCGTGATCCTCTTTCTTAAAGATAGGGGTCATGTTGGCTTCCCTCCAGTCACCAGGCACCTGGCCCGTCTCCAACGATTTGTTGAAGACTGTAGCTAGGTGGGGAGCCACCTGGTCGCGCACTTCCCGCAACACGCTGGGGAGAAACTGGTCTGGCCCAGGAGCCTTAAACGCGCTCAGTTTGTCTATTCTATCAGCAACGACTGTTGAGGTACATCGAACGCTATCCAGGCCAGCTCCTTCGTGCCTGACGCCTGGCTCGGGGATGACGCTGGTGTCCTCCCTGGTGAACACTCCCGCAAAGTACTCATTAAGCACATTAGCGTAGTTCTTCGTTACGTTTAGCTAGCCTAACCTTCGCCTTCACTTCCTTACACAGACGGACATACGCTTCAGTGCTCTCATGGGAACGATTAGCCTTCGCCCTCCTATACGCTACTTTCCTTTTTCGGATAGCCGAAGCGATGTCCCGACTGAACCACTTAGGCTGCGTTGAAGCGGGGGTGACCGGTTTTGAGGGTATGGCAGCAGACTGCAGGCAGCACCATAAACTCGTCCCGGAATGCACTCCACACTCCCTCAACATCGCCGCCGACCTCTAACCCTATCTCACCTACGCTATCCCGGAGGCTAACAAAGTCCGCCCGCCGTAGATCGAGCTTAATGCCTCTCGAGTTACTACGCTTCACCCGAAGGACGCACACACGGAACCTAATCAGACCGTGATCACTCCCGCCCAACGATTCGTCGACGGTGAGGCCAGTGACGAGGTTGTCTTCAGTTGTGAATACTAAGTCTAGAACGCTTTCGCCTCGTGTTGGCTCATTGACCCACTGAGTGAGGAAGTTCTCATCAGCAAAGTCAACTAGCCTCCTCCCTTCGACATCAGCAGTCCTGTCTTCCCAGTTTATGCCGCGACAGTTGAAGTCTCCTAAAACTACACACACCCTATCCCCTAGCAGGCTATGGAGTTTGGTGTACAGGGATGTATTCTCCTCGAGGAGGAGATGCGGAGGACTGTACACCAAGATTAACCTATAGTTCGTCCCTCCCACATCATTTAGAGAGAGAGAGAGAGAGAGAGAGAGAGAGAGAGAGAGAGAGAGAGCATCAGGTGGAATGGAAACGTAGGAAAAGTAGAAAGCTAATAATTTATTTTAAGTGTGATAAAGTGAACAATTCCGTTTCTAACCAAGAACTTGATTATGAACACGTGATGAGACAGAACAATGTAAAATACATTTTAAGATCGTCTATAAAATTAATGGAGTAATTTTCCTTGGATACTTCCTTGTCTTTTAATCCTGTTTAAGGTTTAACGTTAATTTGGAAGAGACGAGAAGAAATCCTCAAACGGATTTGAAGAGGCGCCACATCTGACCTTTTCTGAACCCAAGGACTGTTCTCGGCCTTACCGTCCACTTTATTTCAGACCCTTCTGAACTATTCGGTATTCCCCGTATTATGCTTCTCCTTAATTCTTCTTTCAGACCTTCTGACTGATTTTTTGAGGAGGATAATCCTGTTACTACCGAAACGTTAACACTTCTGATAAACGTCTCAGTTATTTTTATCGAGTGTTAAGTATGTTAATTCTCTCTCATATATATATATATATATATATATATATATATATATATATATATATGAGAGAATATATATATAGTGTTCTTTTGAAGAAAATAGCAGTGAGTTTTGCCTTTGTCGCAGCGGGGTAAAGGAAAGATTGATTTGTATCTAAAAGGATTTATTGAATATTTGATTAATTCAATTTGCATTTTTCAAAGTATGTGTTCGTCGTATACACCTTTACCATTCCAAGTTCCTGTTTAGTTTGTATACGAGTTTTCACGCATATATATAATATATAATATATATATATATATATATATATATATATATATATATATATATATTATATATATATATATATATATATAGGTGTGTGTGTGTGTGTGTGTGTCTTGCGAAGCGTTTAGCTTTGTAATTATGTAAACAGTTAATGAATCCAAAGTTTGTTTCAATTAAACATGCAAAGGAAACTCATTTGGAATTTTTAATACTGCACATCCATTCCACAATGTTTGATCATGATTCTATTTGTATATGTGTGTATATATATATGAGTAGATGGTTTCCTATGTATTTATTTATACGGGTATAGAGATTGGATAAAATTTACATAGAGTGTGTCGCTATTCTGTAAGTTTTCATTTCCATACTTTTTCTATATATTGAGAATGAGCGTTTCTTACCCTGTAAAGGCCATTAAGTATGAGTTAGTGGGAAGCAGGCCCTACTTCACCTTTTTTTTCATAATGTGCCTTGATAGCGCTCCTCATAAAATAAATTTATATTTAATGCCGAATATATATATAGGTATGGTCAGGATCGCTTTATTGGCATGATTAATATAGCGTTCCTCCGAGGTTTTGCCTTATTTATGTAGCTAGGGAAAATGTATATATATATATATAACGATATGCATGACGGTAATGAACAGCAGAACGATTAAAAAAGAAAACAGCAACAAAATATAAAGGAAGAAAATGATTTGGAAGGTCAATCATATCAATATTGGTGCCTAATAACCCAAAGAAAAGACAGCCTTTGACTGAACGTGGCATTCATTTGAAATAAAAATTCCCATTCGATATTTAGACCACCAAATTTTTTGGGGGATATATGACAAGACTGAATCAGGTATCTTGAAGTGAAAGATTGGTTGAATGATACAATGTATATACATTGTTATGTACCGGTTACGACCCAGTACTGGGTCACGAAATATTAATTAGTGGATCACTAGGTGTCGTAAATTCTTTCTACGAGTCATTAAATTTGTCATCGTTTCGGATCAGTGTTTTCAAAGAATGTCCACTGTTTAGTAAGATTGAGTTCTGTGGATGCTGCCGTTTGTAACAATCTACGTGTGTGAACTGGGATTTTCGGTTTTGACAAGGTTAAAAACGAAAGAAGAACGGACTCTACAACACTCCTGATGTGCGTGTAGCGCTTTGATCTTATGATCCAGATTGGAACGAGATGATGAAGGACAAGGAGACTCACCCGTCACATTAATTAAAACTCAACCTAATCTTTTTTATTTACTGTATTTATACTGGATTTAAAATGTTTTTTGAAGTAAGTTCGATGTACTTGAAGTGAAATGGTTCAAGCTATCATGTACTGACCTTTATTGTGATTTTATGAAAACACAAGTCAGAAGATATTATTGTTTTACGTCGCAGGGATAAGTGATTTTCTTTCGCTGGGTCGCGAGAAAAAACTTTGTAAAACACTGACTGCCTTAAGCGTTACTGGGAACGCCTACGTCTCACAGTAACATTTAGGTACAGTATATGGGTGGCAAACATCTGGGTGCCAGTCTATGTAATACCCTGAACGTTTTATTGCACAATAAATTTAACGTTTCTCCTTGTTTTAATTATAGTTGACCCGCAGTTGTTGGAAATATATTCATGAAGGAAATATTTGAAATAACTATTTTTTTATTTCGGTTTTATACAGTATTTAAATTTCATTATGAATGCATTTTATTTAACACAACTGTTTTGTTTGGATTGGGTTGTTTAACCTCCTTCGCAACATCTAAGGTCATATAACGGAGGGGACCTACAGGTTTACCCGAGATCCGAACACGGGTCGCTACATAATTTTGGACGCGAAGGACGGTCTCTCACTCAACTACTCTCCAGACTCAATGTCGTTTAACTTCACTGATCGACAGCAAGCGGTGTTACGACACTGACCATGACGTAGCCCTTACCACATAAATTTCAGTAGTCTTTCCTAATATCAAGATCGTCATTCAAGAAATTAGATATCAGATAATCTAGATACTTAACTTTCCCGCATCTGATTAATAGCAACACCATCTAATTTAAATACACACGTACTTCGCTCTCGAAAGTATTTAGGATGCAAGTACATAACTTCTGTTTTACCTACATTGAACATTGTCTTGCCTTTCTGCATAATTTTCGCATTAATTAAGCACTGAAGCCCTCCAGCTGATGAACTGATTAACACCATATCTTTAGCGTAGAATAAATTAGTTATTCTAATTTCAACTATCGAACATCCGACATTGACAATATTAAATGAATTAAAGACAATCACTACAATATACACTAAACAGGAGGGGTGATAGCAATGACCCTTGGCGTACTCCACATGAGGAATTTGAAGTATTAGAGAACATTTTTTTTTCATTTGGTTGCACGTAAATATTTGATCTAAATAACAGTATATTAACATACGCAATTTATATATATATATATACACACACACACACACACACGAGTTATATTCCTGGAACATTTATTTTCATTAGTTTATTAAACAGTATATTAATTTAATTTCTGGTGCTAAAATTTCAGTAAGATTTAATGGTTTTAATTTTGTGAGGTATAAACTCGTATACAGTGTGTATTATATATTATATATATATATATAATATATATATATATATATATATATATATATATATAAACAGAAAATTAGTAACACATTAGACTCACTTCATCTAGTTCTCTCTATTACTATTAAAATGAGTTGGCTCTAAATTTTAGACTTTCCTTGGTGCTACTGTAGTATGCGGTCTACCTACGATTCGGCGGTCTACCTTTTAATTATAGCTTCTTATCTTCTTATTATTTTATTATTAGGTTAATTGTACGCCCTTGACGATTGGTTAGGTTAAGTCGTGATATTTTCGTTAAAACTAACGAAAATATCACGACTTAACCTAACCAATATGCGGTCTACCGCTAAGTATGCGGTAGTAGTATGTTTAACTTCTTTAATAATTCCTTAATTGTGTAAATTAAATTATAATTCCTTTCAATTCATTTTCAATTCCTTTTAAATATTTTGAACGGTAGACCGCATACTACAGTAGAAACTTAACGGTAGACCGCATACTACAGTAGAAACTTAACGGTAGACCGCATACTACAGTAGCACCCTTTCCTTCACCTAATTATCATGAACTCGTACGAACTACTCCTGCCCAAAGTTTTAAGTACGAGAAATTTTGCTATATTTAAATTTGTGTTAAAATCCATATTGTGTTTACAAAAAAAAAAAAAAAAAAAAAAAAAATCTTGTTAATAATAAAATATATAAATTTAATTAAGAAGATGTGTGGCGTGTCTATTGCTCGTCAAAACTACTGTTCACAGGTATTAGAATAGTCTATGACTCCTGCAATATAATTTACTGGAGATTATTATAATTCATTAAACTTATATATAAAAGTTTGACTCTTTCATGTATTCGGCAGTACACCTCGTCAGGGAATTTGCATCATTCATTTATTTCACGTGTTTAGTTGTGAAATTTATCCCCCCCCCATATATATATATATATATATATATATATATATACGGTATATATATATTAATTTCAGATTAAATCTTAGAACATAGTAGCTTCATTCTTTTACAAAGCACAACTTCTCTCACACACCCATTCAGGATACAAGCAGCTCGCAGCATCATTGCTAAGTATATAGAGGGTTAGTATGCTGAGGAAGATTTTGTACGTTATTCATCTCTACTAGAAGCGACAATGCTTTCACTTATCATATTCTATTCAAATAAGTACAAGTTGTTCATTCCATAATCCCTTCACGTGCATTTGACGTTAGTTTGCACTGCAGACACTCCTGGTTGTTTAAAGGACCAGGTTTATGATTCATCAAGAGCAAGGTGCACCGCAACTTTGTTTCCTCCCTGAAGCGATACAAATGCACCTGTTCTAATCACAAATACATTCATATCACCTCAGGCCTGCTCTACACAAACTGGACTAAGAACTCAGAAGTTCTGCAATTTCAAACCTCTTGCGCATATATATATATATATATATATATATATATATATGTGTGTGTGTGTGTGTGTGTGTGTGTGTGTGTGTGTGTTCGTGTTCCATACTATTTTCAACTTCAGGTTTTAAATTAAAATAAATAAACATATTAAAACCAGACAATTACAGAATTTTTCTTTTCAATTAAAAGTATATTTTAGTGTAGTTTTATCGCAATAAATTGCTTAAAAGGTTATGATTTTGAATTTGTACTTCCAAGTTATTATTGTAACGATTTAAGTCTGTTTTTTTTAGCTCATTTTTCGCCTTCGAGATACAATTAGTTATTCAGAAACAAAAAGCAAGATGAAGAAAGTTGGTGGTTCTCTCTCTCTCTCTCTCTGTATGCGTGTGCGTGCGTGGCGTGTGTCTTTCTTTTACCTAAGGTCGAAAGTCGAAAATGGTGTCTCTGATTGTTGGTTCGATTTTGCTCTTAATGTTTCACCGTCCATGACTAAAAAGTCTTTCAGCAAACGGTCGGTAACTGCCAATGTCATTGTAGTAAATGCAACATTCAGTGATGTAAATCTCTTCCTTTTCCCCAATGAACCCCGCTGTTGTTTGTTAAAGTGTCAGCAGCGTTTCTTCGACAGACGGTAATTCATAAATTAACTTTGACTCTTAGTGGTTGTCTCTGAGAAGATAGTGAAATAGGAAGGTATAGTTTATGCATCTTTGCCCTCAGCATGAGTTCTCATTCTGTGCTATAAATAATGTTATATGTATAAAGTTTACTTTTAAACAACTGTCTTAGTCTTTCCTCTTTGGTGTCATGAAATTTTCTTTCAGCCAAGTTCGTGTGGAGTCTTTATTTTCTTAGATTGAATGCTTATATTATTACACTACACTATTCATGTTTAAGTGTCGTTATACGGAGTGAATGGAGGAAAAAGAGACATTTCTATAATTGTTTATTACTTGATTCTTGGCTAAAATTATAAAGGAGAAAAAGACACGCAATTACACGTTAATCGAGAGAGCGAGAAAGGAAGGAACCTAATCTATTTATGGTAATGGGCCTATTTTGTCCATAAATACTAAAAACAGAGCTAAAAAAGGAGCTACAGCTCTTCACTACTAAGCCAAGATGAAATCTAACGGGTGCCCTAGGCGCTATGTCTTTCCTATAACCCATAGGGGGCATACACATCTCGTATATCTGGTCAGTAATAAGGCGTTAACTTCAACAATAGATATTTCTCTTGCCATTCCGAAAGCATATTCTCTCTTTCTCTCACGAGTGATAAATTATGTTATTTTTATTAGCGAAACCCATTAAACTATTCTATTGTACTCAATAAATTATTATGAAAAAGGTATTGTTGCAGAAACCTCAAAAAATTGTGCAGTATTATTTTCACTTTTATACAGATTTAAAAGGAGTGATCAAGAGGAGTCAGAAATGAGGCGAGAAGAGCATCGAGGTGACATCGTTTTGATCGCCTTCGTGATTATTAAAGTTGCATTTAAACAGTTGGAAAAATCAACAAGAAATCTGGATAGTTTCCAAACCGAGCCTCGCTTCATTCTTGAATATGTTGCTAGTCGGGGATCCAGAGAAGTTGTAACCCGGTACAAAATGATGGCGTGGCCTCCGCCTAACATAGAAACATATAAGCGTGTATCAGGGGCCCCAATGGGACCTCTGATACACGCGATCCATAGCGTTCTCTCCGCTTTCATTGAGACAGCCTTCCCGATTTGTTTGAAATTTGCATCTCTTTTCAGCTAAATTTTTTCTCCTCTGAGTAATGGGGACCCTGTGCGCCCCTAATACACGAAGACTCCACGCAGTTGCGCAGTCTGCGTATACCTATGTCGACACTGTATGTTTCAATATAGTGAAAAGAACGATAGGAAAATGATCAGTTATACACGATTCAATGATGTGAATACAAACAGTATACGCGTACTGTAACAGTATAACAGTATATTGGTACAGAGAAGTTACACTAAAATCTGTTAACTGTGAGGGTCACAACATTTTCCACCATTCTCTTTATCCTGGTACAATTGAAATATAAAGTACCTGGTAAACTCATCCGGTTTATAAGGACATTATAATCGCAAAATTATTATTAGGTTTTAAAGGAGGACTATTAAAGACCTCAGTTATGTTTATAGAAAGGTGATCAAAAAGTTACAGTGCACTTATTGAATTTGTTTACGTTGTTTTTGTTTCACATTATTATAATTTATTATAATTATTATTATTATTATTATTATTATTATTATTGTTGTTGAGCAAGTGTAGTTTACGTCCCCCTGACGCAAAAGGGGACACAAACTACACTAGGTCAAAGTTGGGGAACGTAAACTACACTAGGATCTTTAGGAGACATTTTTTAAATGAATCCATCAAATAAAACGTTAAAACTAACGAAAATAGTACGATTTAACCTAACCAATCGTCGATATATATATATATATATATATATATATATATATAGTTTGACGATTGGTTACGTTAAGTCGTAATATTTTCGTTAGTTTTAACGTTTTATTTGATTAGGTACGCGCGGACAAAGTTAGGGAACGCAAACTACACTAGGATAATGTAGGGGAACGTAAACTACACTAGGCACCACAGGGGGACGTAAACTACATTTGCTCCATTATTATTTATCATAAATTCTACGTTATATACAGTAATTATAAAAAAATAATAATAATAATAAAAAAAAACTCAGTGCACTGCAACTTTTTGATCACCCTGTACACTGATTGACTCGCGTGAAGGATAAGATTGTCAGAAGCGCCAGTGAAATACTGAAATGAACCTGAAGGCGGATGGTATTGTACTCTAAATTTCAACGTTTATCAACAAATAATATAATTAGACGTTCAGACAGTCCTTAGTTTCAAAATTAAGGATTGGTGTGACGAACACGTACATATCTTTTTGCGCCACCTTGTAACATATATATATATTATATATATATATATATATATATATATATATATATATATATACAGGGTGGGCGTAAGTTTCCATACATAGGAAAAATAAACATTTTTTTATGGACAACCATTTTTATTTATATAATATGCTCTACATGGTTGCCATTGTTTTGAAAACACATTTCAATACGTGTTCCCCACTGTTGATGAACACGCATTAGCACAGTTGACGTTATGCTTGTAATGGCGTTGGTGATACGTTCCTTTAGATGATTTATGTCTCGTATCTTTTCCTGATACACCATGGCCTTCAAGTGCCCCCAAAGATAGAAATCAAGGGGGGTGAGATCTGGGGATCTGGGAGGCCACTCCACAGGACCACGCCGACCAATCCAAGCATCCGGAAACTGCTGATCCAAATACCGACGCACGTGAAGACCATAATGAGGTGGAGCTCCATCTTGCTGGAAGTAAACTGGGAAGTTACCTTCCTCGTTTAGCAGGGATGGGAAAATCTCTTCTTGCAACATGTTAAGATACCTTTCGGCATTAAGATTTCCACTGACAAAAATTGGTCCAATAATTCTGTCACCCCATATCCCGGCCCATACCATCACTTTACCGGCACCTTGCATCTTCGTCGGACTCAGCCAGTTAGGGTTAGCATTACTCCAGTAACGTATGTTTTGCCGATTAACCTCTCCATTGACGTAAAAATTTGCTTCATCAGTAAACAAGATCTTAGTTGAAAAGTTTGCATCCTCGTTCATTTTGGTTAATGCCCATTCACAGAATTCCATCCGTCTATCCGGGTCGTCTTCACTCAAATGCTGTGCCATATGCAATTTGTATGGATGCCATTTGTTTGCTTTCAAAATGCGCCTGATACTCGATCTGCTGACACCACTTTCTGCAGACAACCGTCGTGTACTTTTTCTGGGACTCCGTGTAAGCGCTGTAAGTATCGTAGCTGTTGTGTCTTCATCGGTGGCTGTACGTCTTGGACCACTTCGCGGTTGATCTGCAACATTTCCAGTTTTCTGAAACTTGTTAATAAGTTTTGCCACAGTGTCGTGTGTGATGTTCGTTCCATGTTGTCTGTTAAAGTTCATTGCAACCATGCGACTGCTTCCCGACCCAGCCATCAGTATGATTTCAATTCGTTGCTCTTTCGTCAAACGCATATTCTTAGGGTATCTGAAACATAAAAACAAACGTTTAATTTTTCCTATGTATGGAAACTTACGGCCCACCCACCCTGTATATATATATATAGGGTTGCCAGATTTTTCAAATGCCCATGCGAGATAAAAAAAATTTCGGTGCTACTGTAGTATGCGGTCTACCTACGATTCGGCGGTCTACCTTTTAATTATAGCTTCTTATCTTCTTATTATTTTATTATTAGGTTAATTGTACGCCCTTGACGATTGGTTAGGTTAAGTCGTGATATTTTCGTTAAAACTAACGAAAATATCACGACTTAACCTAACCAATCATCAAGGGCGTACTGTAGTATGCGGTAGTAGTATGCTTAACTTCTTTAATAATTCCTTAATTGTGTAAATTAAATTATAATTCCTTTCAATTCATTTTCAATTCCTTTTAAATATTTTGAACGGTAGACCGCATACTACAGTAGAAACTTAACGGTAGACCGCATACTACAGTAGAAACTTAACGGTAGACCGCATACTACAGTAGAAACTTAACGGTAGACCGCATACTACAGTAGAAACTTGGTAGACCGCATACTACAGTAGAAACTTAACGGTAGACCGCATACTACAGTAGCACCAAATTTGGTGAGGTTTTTTTTTAAGACCAAATTTTTTTTCAAATTCAAATTAGATTTCTTCAACGGTTACAACAAACAAAATTAGAAAAATTTTATTACAATAATATTTAACAACTAAATAAACATCGTGAATAAATTGAAATTATTATACATAATATTGAAATTATAAATCAATTCATCCCTAAAAAATTTGCGGGACGTCTGGCAACCCTATATAGTATATATATATACTGCACGCGTTATTTTTGATTAGTCGAGGTGTTCATAGCTTAAGTGGGAAAAGTAAAAAATTGAACATCTTTGCACACCAAGCATCAGTCCTCCCATACATGGTGTGTGTATATATATATATATATATATATATATATATATATATATATATAGTGGATGGTAAAGAAAGTCGTAAGTATGGAATGAATCCACTTGTATCATTTCTTAGCAAACTTTTTTAACTTTTGCTAAATATTTTCACACAAACTTGCCGTAAGGAGAGCTTAGTTTAGTCTCAAGAGAAATATCTGAGAGAAAGCGAGTAAGTTTTAATCCTGGAATAAAAATGGCTTTCCCCCCCCTTATTATAAAAATAATGTGTATATACATACATACAAATACTCTCTCTCTCTCTCTCTCTCTCTCTCTCTCTCTCTCTCTCTCTCTCTCGAGGTTTTCAAGTTCTTACACGGGTTCAACGATGTCGATTTTAGTAGCATGTTTAGTTTAAATGATAACCCAACTCGCAACAATGGTTGGAAGTTGGATTTGAAACGGTTTAGGACTAGTGTATGTGGGAATTACTTTACGTATAAGATCTGTGACACGTGGAACAGGTTACCTTCAGAAGTTGTGAACAGTTCCTCTGTGGATCACTTCAAGAAAAGGTTAGACCAAATCTTGCACACTATTTGAGAGTGTGAGAAATTTTCCGTGGCACCGTTGCCATTGGTACCTCCTCGGTATGGGCCGCAAGGCCTTTTGAGGTACTTCTTTTCCTTGTAACTCCTTGTAACTCTCTCTCATACACAAAGAAAAATGAGGTATTTAAGGCCTGAACTCTTGAAGACTTCTTGCATGCATAAAATTACTAACCTAGTGATATACAGCAAAAATAATATAAACTTAAAAGCAAACATTAGATGACGTATTTTTAATAAGAAGGTCCAAAGTTATCTCATAATGCGTCTTAAATCGTTCGACATCAAACAACACTTAAGAAAGATATTGATAGCTATAACTTATATTAAAAGTTATAGGAAGAAAAATATCTGTCATTATATCTTAATATACTCCTCATTTAGTCTGTAAATGTTTGGCTATTGTGTTTGAATGCTCGTCCTATTTATATATTAAAGGCGTTGAATATACTTATACAGTATACATATACAATGTATTACATCTGAAATCACGATGCTTATTAGTATTCCAAATGTATAATTCAACGCCCCACTCGACAGTAGTATGGTCATAAGGGACCTATAACCATTTGGCCGACAAGACAATATCGACATTTAAAAAAAAACTAACAACTTATACCTACCCTGCGTAACATAACCTAACCTAGCCTAACTTAATTTAAGTCATAATAACTTGGCGATTTTATGTCAAGTCGATCAGATGTCGTTAGGCCAGTTATAAGTTAGTCTATGCTAACCTAACCTAACTTAGCCTAGCCTAGCCTAGCTTATGCTAACCTCACCTCCTCACTAGGAGGAGACTGTAGACACCAATCGACCAGGAAAGTACTCCGAGGGGGAGGGGGCGTTAGGCAGGAGACAGGGAGTGCTGGAACTCCCGTTTCTTTTGTCACTATCCTTTTTAGCTGATCTTTTTTCATGTTTCATCTACCCTGTGAACAGTCCAGCATGCTTTCAAACGCATACGTCTCCCTCTATTCTTCACTACGTATATACACTTTATATACTACACAATCTCTCCTTCTTTTATAGGGGGGGGGGCATTTTTGCAGGCGCTCCCCCTTGCCCCCTTCTTCCTACATAAAAGAAACCCTAACTTAACTTAATCTTACCCACAATACACTTGTCGAAAGAATGTCAAGTTAGTCAGATGTTGTAATCCCGTCATTAGTAGTATGGGTGAAACGTATAGCGAAACTCAGGATGAATGGGCGTTGAATTATACGTTTGAAATGCTAGTAAAACGGACACAAATCGTATAATCAAACTTCTAATAAAGTAAAAAGTTCAGCAGTATCTCCCAAATTCATTGTTGAGTAAAAAAAAATCAAAGTTAAGGCCGGATATATGGTCACAGATATGAATTAGTACCATGATCTATATAAAGATATAACAATAAGTTTTCATACAGGGTGTGGCCCAAACTTAACTAGTAAATTACGTAACAATTTAAAGAACTTCGCACAAGGTAATTTTAGGCCACCCTGTCAGACCCTTCGTCAGAATGAACAATTCGGGCGGAAGCTAACCAAACCAAACCAAAGATTATATACAGTATATATATATATATATATACACACCTTTGGTTAGCTTCCGCCGAATTGTTCATTCTGACGAAGGTCAAGCTTTTCACTCCACCTTAGACCTACAGTTTAACGTGGAATCCGAACCACGCCCCATCAGCAGCCCAGCGTCTTAACCACTAGGCCACCTAGGGTACCCATTTATCTACCAACCACTTTCTTTATTGTGTGGAAGGATGAACAGCTGG
Source organism: Bathynomus jamesi (assembly GCA_023014485.1). NCBI lineage: Eukaryota > Metazoa > Arthropoda > Malacostraca > Isopoda > Cirolanidae > Bathynomus > Bathynomus jamesi. Next base: position 399,743 of record JAJOZX010000876.1, on the reverse strand, counting down.
GTTTTGCTGCGCGCCGGCTGCCGTCGGGTCTCGAACCCAGGGCCGATGGATTCGTAGTCAGCGACGCTAACCACTACACCACCGAGGCGCTTTCATATATATATATATATATATATATATATATATAATTCAGAGCTGGGCACTTGCGGCATATTGCGGTACTGCGGTACTGCTGCACTACCAAACCGGTACCAAACCGGTACGCGGAAATTTGAATGCGGTAGCGGTACTGCGGTACTTTCAGCGATCCTTTGCGGTACTGCGTTATGGGGGCCCGGGGTGGTAGTGCGGTGGTACCGCAAGTACCGCAGTACCGCAAAATATGCCGCAAATGCCCAGCTCTGATATATATATATATATATTACCGCTCAAAAGTTTGGAAGTGCCTATAGGTTTCTCGTTTATGTGTCACACTTCATGATACGGCTTCATATCCTGATCAACAGCTGCAGTTGCAGATACCCACTGTTATTCTCCTAAAGCTGTTAATAATGGTGTTCCTCAGGGCTCTGTCCTGTCACCTATTCTCTTCATTTTATTTATTAATAATCTTTTAAATCGCACTTCCTGTCCTAGCCACTCCTATGCCGATGATAATATGATTCCACCCTTCACTTCTCCACCCGCTTCACAAAGCGTCCCTCTCAACAGTCATGTGAGACGGTTATGGCGCATCTGATCTCTAATCTTTCTACTATATCTGATTGGGGGAAGGTTCATTTTTGCTTTTCTTTCAGAATAAATATAAAAGTGGCCCGTAAGAGATATTTAAATTATCTTCAGATGGGCATAATATAGAGGGGTCCGTTTGGCTGGTGCCTTAGTAACCAAAGTCGCCGAGATGCTTCCAAGGTCATGATATCATAGACGGCAATAAAAAAGGTGCAAGCAAGCATAATAGTGAGCACAAAGCAACATTGACGAAATGAATTATAGATCGTGAGCGGAAGCAACAACATCAAAAGCTGTCCAGAGCTTAAGTAGTCTACAACGACGACCACGCACTGTCGCAGTCAAAATAACTTAAAGAGAACTAAACAAATATGATTTTGTGCTGTAGGCTTCCGGTCTCGCTTCACGATTCGTGACAATACTATTTTGTTACGTTGTTTCAGTGTTACTTTCCGCTCACTATTCTGCTTATTTGACGCAATTTATTTTTTGCCATTGCCCTTTTAAGTGCATACCCCTGTACACTATTCTTCGTGAAACATAGACAATCTCGTCGACTGGGCACAAGCCAAACCGGGCCCCTTTAATATCATATCCACTTTAGCGTCATTTAAATCTCTTCTAAGGGGCATTTTTATATTTACTTTGAAAGAAAAGCAAATATCAATCTTAGCATATTAAAATATTAAATGTTTTTAATACACTACTGATTCATATACCGAGTTGATGCAGGATATGACGCCTTATCATCACTTTAAGCGTCACTAGACGTTTGGTTATACATATGAATGTGTTTAATAGATATTTCAAATATCTGAAAAATGTGCGTAAATGTTTCGGATATATAAAGGTGTATAAATTAAACATTTCATTTGTATAATAAGTTAGTTTTCTATTTTTTGCGCCTAGACGCATGCATTGTGGTTTAAAATACTTTGAAATTGTGACGCAGTTTGTTTAGTATTTGTATTTATAGGCTATCTCGAAAAGAGGATAAAACAATTATTATATTTATGCATTTATTCGTTTATTTCATGTAGGCTTAGGTATTCTAAGTGTCTTTTATGCATTTATTAATTTTATTTATTTGGTTAGCCCTTGGCTAGTAAAGTCTTTCAAGATTAAGAACCAACCTGTGACCCAGAACTTAGCCTTAGACCTAGGCCTCTTGGTATACAGTATGCCTACTCTCGGTTCAATCTGTGAGTGAGACAGCCTATACTTGAGAAAAGACTGATAAATTAGAAAGGGTTCGGGCTAGCCGCTAGAGCAATCGAAATGAATCCAGAACTGAGAAGTAACATACTTTAGGAAAAATTAGCTGAACAAGATCCGTATAAGTTGACCAGACGTACTGATTTGGTCAGTACAGTACTGACTTTTAGACAGAAAACAGTGTACTGACTGATTTTTTGGTTTGTACTGATTTTCTACTGTCAGACTAACGATTTCGTTTTTCTAAAGTTTTTGATAACAACTGCAAACATTCATAGAAATGAAAGCTTTGTTTTAATGCTCGCGCACATTGTTTTCATTGTTTTTGTTTAGATAAAATTTAAAGTAGGTGACAGTGTGATTGAATGCTTGAGAGTGAGAGATAGGTTTTGCTTCTCTTCAATTTTTATTACTTAAGTGTTAACGTGATTCTGTAAACTGGCATTAGTAAAATGTGTTGTGAATGTGATGAACTAAATAAAAGGTTTTGTGATTTTTTTTATGTTTTAGAAGTTTATTGTTACTGTCGTAAATCCGTCAAAATATGTGGGGGTCGAAGCCTGACATTGGGTTACAAACCGTTGCATATATTCCATATGCAGTTAACGCGTAGTAATTCGAAACCATATTTTATCGGTCAGGTTCATAGCAAGTACAACTAATATGACTTTTTAATTACAATTTTATCTGGCGCTCCCAGCAACAAATGTACGTGTGGATAGGTTGTTTTCCCTTTGTACAGATTACTGGTCCTCTGACAAAACTAACCTTGATGTTGCTACATTGAAATCTGTGCTTGTTGTTCGCATCAACACGACCCAATTGTGTAACTCTTTATATGAGGAGTTGCAGGAAAATAAAGACATCTTAAACCAAATTCACTCAAGCCAAAAGTAACGTTATTTGAGGGGTCCCGCGTCTTAAGGTACCTAAGCGCCAAAATTAAAATTCGCCAGAAATCGCCTCCAAAGTTCAGCAATATTCTGGCAATAGTATATCTGTTGTTAATTGAGTTAGAACGTTCATTTTTGGCTAAATTAGAGTTCTAAGTATGCTAATGAAGATGTTGATGAGTTTTTGGAATAGATTTTCATATTTTATATTTTATATATATTTTTTAATTTTTTGATTTTCTTATTATGCCGAACTTTGGGTGCGATTTCTGGCACAGAATGATTCCATTGATTTTTCATCACTATCACTAGCACGGTAAGACATTGCTGCACACGTTGATAATAGTTAGAAGCCGGGTGAATAGAATAATCCACGCAACATTCAGCAATATGAGCACGAAGTAACTGGCGGGATGTTTGTGTCGTGTCCCTCTCGGCGCGTGGAGCGGGTGGCCAATCAGAAAGCAGAGCGGCGTGTCTGCCATGTTTTCATTGGCTCGCGCTCCTCCTGCTGTTCCTGCCACCCAGAGACCGAGCGTCCTACCCCCACCCCCATCACTTCCCACCAGTTGAACGGGATATTGGGGCCTTAAGACGCGCATCACATCTGGGCGGCAGAGCCCAGCTGGCGATAGAGGTGAAAAAAGTAGTTCGCTATGGCTTTCATAATGTAACTTATAGGAAGTTATTTGGCACTTATTCCTTTTCCTCTCAATTTCTTTTTTTCCGGTTAGGTCAACTGTACTCCCTTGACAATTGGTTAGGTTAAGTCATGATATTTTCGTTAAAATGAAAAAGGGATCAAGTAAAGATAAGCACCCCCAACCTTTTTTAGTTAGCTTTATAAGGCTAACTAACGAAAATATCAGGACTTAACTAACCAATCGTTAGGTCAACTGACGCCCTTGACGATGGTAGTTAGGTTAGGTGGCGTGATATTTCGTTAGTTAGCCTTATAAAGCTAACTAAAAAGGTTGGGGGTGCTTATCTTTACTTGATCCTGAAAAAGAATAAGTGGAATATTTTAACGAAAAAATATAATGACTTAACCTAACCAATTGTCAAGGGCGTACACATTCAGTAGGGTGGATCGATTTTACATTTTTTTCGATTTCCATATTCTAATAGAGACAAAAACTTGCGCATGCATGAGAAAATAGCCTCTGCAAAATCTTAGCTTAATAGGTAATCATCTTCTGCCCCCGGCAGAGCGATGAAAATCATATTTTAGTAGTCAAAAACGTATTTTTCTTATAATTTTTAAAATACAAAGGTGAGTCAAAAGTAGCGCCAGATTTCTGTTTTTTCGGCTGTCAGATTCTTTCTGGGAAGTCATGTTGTTAATAATTGTCTTGCAGATTATTAATTTTCTTAGTTTATTTATTTTTGTTTTTGTTTTGCAGGTTATTGCTGAGAGTTTGGAAAGTTACTGAATTTGCACCAAATTGAACCATGAATTACCTTTCAATGAATCGACGCATTGTGGCCGTAAAACATTACTACAAATGTAATGAACAACCAACGATGGCGGCACGCCGTTTGGCACAGGAAATTCGATATTAACCCACCCCAGGGAAGAAACATACGATTGATTGTCGAGAAATTTGAAGCAACAGGGTCGGTAGCCACTGCAAAGAAGTCCGGTCGTCCGAAAACGGCAACGAATGTATCTAAGGCTGAAGAAGCCATCAGGAGACTGGAACAAAGTCCGCAAAAGTCAACTCGCCGTTTATCTGCAGAGTTGGAAGTGAGCCAATCAAGTGTTATCCGTATCCTTCACCAGAAAAAATGGAAACCTTACATTCCACGCTTACTGCATGCCCTTCATGATGGAGATGACGACCGCCGTCTTCAATTTTGCGAAGAGTTCTTAGCTAAACTTGACGAAGAGGACACAATGCTAGACAACATCTGGTGGTCAGATGAGGCATGTTTTAAGCTTAACGGCACAATTAACAGACACAATTGTGTCTACTGGGCTGCGGAGAACCCAAGAGTGACAGTTGAGAAGGAGGTAAATTTACCTGGCGTGACAGTTTGGGCAGCCATATCTCCATTAGGGATAATTGGACCCTTTTTCTTTGAGGGATCTGTCACTGCAGAAATTTACCTGGATATGCTGCAAACCTTCTTTTGGCCCAGGGTACAAGATCAGGACTGTTATTTCCAGCAAGATGGAGCTCTACCTCATTATGGACGTCATGTTCGTCAGTGGCTTGATGAAAACTTTCCCGGAAAGTGGATCGGCCGCCGCGGTCCGATCGAGTGGTCGGCACGCTCCCCAGACCTTACACCTCCAGATTTCTTTCTTTGGGGGGCTCATGAAAGACCTTGTTTATCGTGAAAAGCCTCGTACCATTCAGGAATTGAAGGCTCAAATCACTGCAAAGTTTGAGGAAATTGATATCGAACTCTGCAGGCGTGTGTGCCACTCTGTGCCTGCTCGGCTGCAATTGTGCATCGATCACGAGGGAGGGCACTTTGAAAATTGCAAGTAAAACAGCTTGGTACAGTTCCGTAATAATTTTCCCCCGAATAAATGGTTAGATAAACATGTCATTCATTTATTTCTACCTTCTTGTACACTGTAATACAAATGGCAAACAAACAATCAACTGACAGAAATCGGGCGCTACTTTTGACTCACCCTGTATTTCAATATGCATCAAAATTATTCCTAATAACTATAAAGTCGATGAAAAAGACCTCATATGATCGTTTTTCCAAGCGCGTTGTCCTACGTTAATATCTTTTGCCCCCGGCAACAACGTCAAATGTTGAAAAAATAGGTAATTTATATACATATTTCAGATCGGCTCTTTGTCTTAAATAATGCATTTATATATTTCCCATAGCATTTATATCGTTGCTTAGGCATGAAATAACACACACGCAAAATTTTATGACTCTAGAGTAATATCTTCTGTCCCCGAGAAAAGTCTAAATGTGGATTATAATTACGTTAATGCGATGTTATAAGTACGATAAGTACTAAGTACAGCTCCTCGCTTGCTAATTTTATAAAATTAGCAACCCAGAACTCACCACGAGGAGGTGGCTGTACGTCGAGTTCCACCCTATCCAGCCCCAACCACCCTTCCTTTGGCTGCATGTCGATTTACATACGGTAATCTTTCTTAGAATCAAATCGTGGAATTTTTGTTCGGGAGTGAAGACGGGAGCGGATGAATCCGTCCCTCTCTTCTATTCCACTTACACTGACAGAGGCTTCGGTTACTAATTTGATGAGTCTCTCGACCGCTTGAGTATGACAAGGGAATAGTGGGATCAGTCCATCAGGCTGGTCTCCCGTCTCAACAAACTCTTTTATTCGGGTATCAGGTATTGTTTTTGTAACGGGGGGTTCGGTCACCTCAGCCGTTTGCCAGTTGATCATTTCGTAATAGTTTTGACTATCGTAGAGCAGCTCAGGCATGGCGAAGGCTCGAATTTCCCCCGCTGGTGATTGTTTTGATCGTGCTTTTAATATTCTTCTCCATCCCAATTCTCTTATGTGTTGCTCATCGGCATGTAGCATGGAGATCAAAATATTTTCTGGGTGAGCAAAGAAAGAATTTCTACGGAGGACTTTGTTGGCGATTGTCTTAGATCTTTGAGGCATGGTCTGAGAGAGACGCATCATTTCGAAAAAATGTTTTGCGCCCTCAGTGAAACTGGAGTTTTTCTTTATCTTAAACCAAATTGGTGCGTAAACTGTCATAATGAATCGCACAATTTCGTTGAAGGTGCTGGAGGGTTCACTGGTTGAAACATAGAGGCGCAGAAATCTATTTGCTGTTGTCAGCCACCTGGAATGCGCCATCTTACCTGGATTTCGAGCCGCGAGAGCTGAAGAGCAGCTACCGCTCGACACTGCTCTGTAGATGCCTAACAAATATTTTTGGTCAGTGCTCAACTCGGCACCATCTATGTCAATGTCGGGAGATGGAATGGCATCGAATTCTGTAATTGGCAGCACTCACCAGAGATGACCTTTAAACCCTAGCCTAGAGTCATAAAATTTTGCGTGTGTGTTATTTCATGCCTAAGCAACGATATAAATGCTATGGGAAATATATAAATGCATTATTTAAGACAAAGAGCCGATCTGAAAATATGTATATAAATTACCTATTTTTTCAACATTTGACGTTGTTGCCGGGGGCAAAAGATATTAACGTAGGACAGGGGTGGGGAACCTGCGGCCTTAAGGCCGCATGCGGCCTTTTTGGGTACTAGTTGCGGCCTTCTGCCTATTTGACATTCAGAATTCATACCGTACGATAATGGACAGCAACTGATACCCCTTTAGGGCTTTAGGTTATTTCATTAGATCATGGTTTCAGCTTCACTGCTTCTTACACATACAAGCCTTCTTTATGGCTTGAACAATAGGAAATATGGCAACGCTGCCAGTTGAAACTGGCAGCGTTGCCTTACGGCTTACGACCTTACCTATCAACGATCAACTCGACTGGTTGACTGGATGACAGTTACTGACGATTCTCCGATAGTGACACGCACGCTTGTTTCCTTTAAAACTGTAAATCTTTGATCAATTCGTGTACCATTTTTATTTAAAAATCTTCTGGTACCCTAATCATGTCAAAAACTGTGAAAAGAAAATTAAAGGAAGAGAACAGAGTATTCCATGAAGAATGGGAATTGCAGTATTTCATAGTTGCTGAGAAAGATAAAATGATGTGTTTGCTCTGCAACGCCATAATTGCAACAGTGAAGCAACACAATGCATATCAGCATTATGCAACTCATAAGAACCACAAGTATGCTATATTGGAAGGAGAACCCCGAAAGTCTGCACTTACGAAGATGAAACTTCAAAAGCAGCAACAACAGCAAGTATTTAAAACGATGTCAGGCCTAGGGACTGAAATCACTGAAGCAACTTATAAAGTAGCATATATACTTGGAAAAAGAGGTAAGCCATATAGCGATGTGGAAATCATAAAAGAATGCATTGTTGAAGTTGTAGCCTCTTTAGATTCAGACAAGGTTAACAAATACAAACAACTATCTCTTTCAAGAAGGACCATAACTGATCGGCAACATAAATTAGCCCTCAATGTAACTGAACAGCTTCATACAATATGCCAAAGCGAAAATACTTATTATTCGATTGCCTTGGATGAGTCCACTGATATTACTGACTCAGCGCGTGTCATTTTTTATTCGTGTTATAACTGCAGATTTTCAATACTACGAGGAGTTACTGGCTTTGGGTACCCTTACGGGGAAGACACGTGGAATTGACGTCTTGTCTCTCTTCAAAGAAAAATGCCGTGAAGCGAAACTGAATTTATGTAATTTATTAAGTGTATGCACAGATAGTGCACCTTCCATGAGAGGAAAATGTGCAGGATTTGTTGCTCTATTACAAAAAGAACTGCCATATCCAGATAGCTTGATTTCCTTTCACTGTATTTTGCATAAACAGAATCTCTGTGCCAAATCTACTGTTTTAAGTGACACATTAAGTAAAGTTATACGTATTGTGAACTACATTAGAGCAAATGCATCACGACATCGCCAGTTTCGCAATATGTTTAATTGTTTATGCTTGATGATGAAACATTTAGTGTGGATCTTCCGTATCATTCTAAAGTGCGCTGGTTGTCACAAGGACAAGTCTTTGAAAAACTTTTGTCTTTGCGAAAACAAATCAAGATTTTTTGAGGAACTCAATGAACCATGTGAATTGTCAAAAAAGGCTTTCTGCAGAAATGCTGCATTTTTGTGTGACGTAATGTCAAGGCAAAATGACCTGAATATTTCTTTGCAAGGTAAAACTAAATCCATATATGAAATGTGGAAAAAAATCCAGGCTTTTCGAAGGAAGCTGCGCTTTTTCAAAAATATCCTTACCCGATCGGAACTTTTAGCTGAACACTTCCCTGAACTGGAAAAGGTAATTGATGAAGAAGATACAAGCAAATCATTAAGGGAATGCGATGTGAAAGAATACACAGCTGTCCTAGACTCCCTGATTGAAGAATACGATGAAGGATTTGAAGATTTTGAGAAACATTACTTCACACTGAAACTAGCTTTCCAACCACACCTGGTTGATGTCTCCAAAGCACCTGAAGATTTACAGATGGAGTTGATTGAGCTATTAGAAGATAATATCCTTAAGTCTCTATTTGATACTAAGAAGGATCCTGTTGAAATATGGAAAAATGCCGTTGAATACCCACGTCTGCGCCAACATGCTCGTCGAATGTTGTCTTGTTTCGGCACAACCTACTGTTGTGAATCAACGTTTTTGTATGTGACTCAAATCAAAACGCGCTTGAGATCTCAGATGACGAATATTCACCTGTAGGACCAACTAAAACTACGGTCAACGATGTTGGAACCAAATGTACGACTCCTGTCCCGCAATAAGCAGTCACAAAAAAGTCATTAAATGGTTTATCACTTTTTCACATAATATTAACATCATTTCACTTAATATCATTTTTCACTTAATATTAGTTCTATTGTCAATTATTCCCCCCCAAAATAAATGCACTTGCTGAATTTTTTATTTATTATAAAAACCCTCACGTATTATCAAGTTTGATTTAAAATTAGTAAATATGTAGATTGTAGACTAAAATATGACATTTTGTTGTACTGTATATGTTAAATTCTCAGATGCGGCCTAATAGGGTATTGGTTAAATGAAATGCGGCCTTCCAATGAAAAAAGGTTCCCCACCCCTGACGTAGGACAACGCGCTTGGAAAAACGATCATATGAGGTCTTTTTCATCGACTTTATAGTTATTAGGAATAATTTTGATGCATATTGAAATATTTTAAAAATTATAAGAAAAATACATTTTTGACTACTAAAATATGATTTTCATCGCTCTGCCGGGGGCAGAAGATGATTACCTATTAAGCTAAGATTTTGCAGAGGCTATTTTCTCATGCATGCGCAAGTTTTTGTCTCTATTAGAATATGGAAATCGAAAAAAATGTAAAATCGATCCACTCTAGCCGCCCGTACAGTTGACCTAACCGGGAAAAGAGAAATTGAGGGGGGGAAAAGGAAAAAGAGCCAGTTATATGATGGAGATACAGAGTCAATTACGATAAGAAATGGATATAAATTGAAAGTAAAAAAATTTAAGAGCAATGTTGTCAAGCAATTCTTTTCAGGTAAACTTAAACTTATACTCATTAGACATTTCGGTACTTGTAGGTTATCTCCTCTCCCCCCCCCACCAATTTTGACAGAATATTATCAGGGGCGAACAGTTGATCTACTGTATTATTAATTATAACATTGTTTGTTTCTGGAATAGTATTTACTATTTACTAATAGATCAACTGTATGCCCTTGATAATTGGTTAGGTTAAGTCGTGATATTTTCGTTAGTCTTTACTAAAATATTCTGTCAAAATTGGTGGGGGGAGATAACCTACAAGTACCGACATTTCAATGTTAGACAATTCATTAAACATTTAGGATTAGTCTTTTCAAGTGTTTAAAAACACTGGGACAATTTAGACATTTTAAATGACTTACCGAAATGTCTATTGAAATGTTTAATTACTGTGAAATGTGTAACGCATTAGACATTTTAAAATTCACAAAATTTGGACAATGAAACGTCTAACGAGACGTCTACTTCTACGTAGAGTGATGAAGTGTGAAACATGAACGAGAAACCCACAGACGCTTCCAAACTTTTAGAACAGTATATATATATATATATATATATATATATATATATATATATATATATATATATATGGGATGAATTTCACAATTAAACACGTGGAATGAATGAATGATGCAAACCCACAAGGAAAAAGAAAAACGATTCCAGGTTCTTTTGTGTATTCAGAGCTACACCTCGTCAGGGAATCGTTTTTCTTTTTCCTTGTGGATTTGTAGCATATATATATATACACACATTTTTTTTATGCAGGAAGGAGGGGCCAAGGGCGAATGCCTGGAACCTCCCCCCCCCCCCCCCACACTCATAGAGGGAGAAGAGAGCCAAATCGAGGTCCAGGGTTTTCGAAACGCCTTGACACTGCTTTTGAAAAATTGGAGAACTCGTGTGTGTGTGTGTGTATATATATATATATATATATATATATATATATGTGTATATATATGTATATATATATTGGGGTCTGTATCGAAGGAGTGACATTTCAAAGGAGTGACATAACAAAGGAGTGACATAAATACCGTAACGAAGGAGTGACATAACGAAGGAGTGACAAATCGGAGATAAAATTCAAAGGAGTATAATTATTAAAATTTTATTTAAAAAAACAAAATTTGTTAGAATTGTTAAAATTAAGATTTTATTTAAAAAACTGCTTGGGTGACCCTCAAATTGTTTGGGATGACTAAATCTGTCGCACGTTCGGGTTCCACTGGAAATTCTTTTTTTCGGATACGATGGATGACTTGCCTCATAGCAGATTTGGAAGGCATTTCTATTGCGGCGTTAATGCCTAGTTCCTGTCCAACTTCTTGGGCGATTGCAGCTGGCGCCGAATTTGTAGTTTTGGCCCTAATTTTGATTGCATCAACAGCCTGTACAATTTCCACTCTCCCTGTCAGCGGGGCGTGATTGTGTGCTTTACCCTCTGACACCGAGCCACCAAAGGTATTAAAAATTGTCACACCACGAAGGGTTGCGGAACCATTACAGTTTTTGTCCTCGCACCGGAATATATGATTGTTGTTTCGGGATCGTTGGTGTCGGTAGATGTGTCCTCTGAATGCTAGCTTGTCTTTACCCATTTGGGATTTTACAAATTGATATTCATCCATTATGGGCTACAAAACTTTGAAAATTAAATTTCACCCCTAAGTGAAGAACACAGAAATTAGGTTATCCAGCTTCAACCGAGAGCTCCAACTGCAACTGTTCCAACCGAAAGCACGAGCACAACTGAAAGCCGGGAAAGCCGGCAATTAATTTATGGTTTCGAATAGGTTATGTCAGGTTAGGAATTATGTCACTCCTTCGTTACGGTATTTTCGTGTCACTCCTTTGAATTTTATCTCCGATTTGTCACTCCTTTGTTATGTCACTCCTTCGTTATGTCACTCCTTTGAATAGGACCGATATATTGATTTGTTTACACAAAAATTTAGTTTTAATTTCTTATTTAATAATCTTTATTACAATTAAGTTATTTTTCTATTAAAATTCTTGTTTCCGTCGTTCGATCGTTCGAGGAAGGATCATTTGTTTCCGTCATCTAATCCCAAAAGGTTTTCTCATCACAAAAATGAAAAACGACCCAATGAATTTATTTATTTATTTTTTATATATATCATCATTTATTTTCGTTTTCTCTCTTTCTTTATATATATATATATATATATATATATATATATATATTATATATATGTGTGTGTGTGTGTGGTGTGTTGTGTGTGTATATAATATAATTATATATATATATATATATATAGTATATATATATATATATATATGATGTCTGGGCTTAAATGGCAATAAAATAAAACATTCTAAATGTATTTTATTGCCATTTAAGCCCGGACACCCTGTATATACCGGGTGGCCCAAAAGTAGGTGTATATTATAATATATATATATATATATATACAGTTGGTGATTTATTTGATGAAACTTTGCACATAACATGTGTTAATCACGCAGGTGTTCATTATTATCTACCCTGAAAGGAAAATGAATTTTAAAAAATCAACATATGAAACTGTATACCTACATTTGGGCCACTCTGTATATATATATATTATAATATATATATTATATATATATGGGTTACACAGAGGAGGTCAGTGAGTTTTGGTATCATGGCATAGAAAGGTTTTGTTAAAGTTCATTTCAAGTTGCCTTTAGAGGTGTCACAGATGCGAGATGAGGTTTTTCTTTTCGCTGCTAACTGTCAGAGAGTTTCCAAACGTGTTCCGAAGGGTTCGTGTTGGGGTTTCTTGGGGTTCATGGCAGAAAGAAACCTGCAGCATTTTTTATTTCTTTCACTGAGTCGTGGTGTTAAGAGTGAGTCATGTCGTATAATATCCCCTCCCAGGATAGACATATTTAACTGCAAAACACCTTCTTCGGACAATAAGAAGTGACGATTCTCAGAAATGGAGGAGTATTTTGCAGAATTAAGACGTCCCTTCATGAATATTATATCAGTCTTATCATCATCCCAAATCGCTACAAACCTGCTACGATGAACTGTGGATTGCAAACAGGATTCCTGCCATGCTTGATTACCCATTCTCTATACCCATGTACGTCCATTCGTATGGCTTACTTAATAAAAGTGAGACCCCCTCATGGAAAAGTACAGTTCTGTAAAGGGCTCGGGCCATGTTAACCTAATTTTCTCTATATATTCTCGGCTGTAATCAGTTTTTTTTTTTTTTTTTATCGAGCCATTATAGGCTAGTTTATATGCATTATTTGCTATGTCTACAAAAACATCTGACAAGGCGTGTTCTCTGTGTTTATGTAACTGCTAACGGCCAACCTGGTCGTTGTTTTTCTTCCCGTCAGTTTGTTTGACGAAATTTCTGATGACGGGTATGTATTTTCTTATTTACAAAGCTAAATTGCCTTTAACTTTGACCAGATTCTAATTGTCCAATCAATCGATTGCACGTAAAATAGTTTAGTAAAATCACCTATTTTAGTAGCGTTTTTTTTATTATCATTTTATCATCGTGTGTCTCCGCATACTCATTCCTTCCCCCCTCACACACACCACACACACATATATATATATATATATATATTATATATAAAGGGTTCCAAAAAACCTTAGCCCCCGCCATTTGCAGCTTACATGTTTACTTATATCGAAATAGTTTTTAGTGGTTATAAAAATATATAAAATTCTTTATTTATTGCAGGTATTAAAATTACTGTAGCTGATTAAGTGATAATATAATAGCTTCTCAATTAATTGGTGATTCGGAGAGGCAACGTGTGATAGATCGCATACGAGCAATAACATTTCGGGAAGCTCGTGATGCTGGAGCCACCTTTATAACACGTCCATGGGTTGCCAAAAAGTTGCGAAGTAGTGAGGACTTCGTCAAAAGAAATTGGAATAAAACCTTGGATGAATGTGAAATGGATACAACTACATCTGGGCCCCCAAATTTGCCACTCTCTCAGGAAACAAAGGACGTCATTCGACTGTACCGTCATAGGCAAGGTTTAAAGCCTTGGCATGAACTTCCAAAGCCAAAAAAAACTCAACTCAATATCGTTGACAGAATGTGGTTTGCCCATTATCTTGAAGATTGGGATGTGGATGATTTCATGCATTTAGCTGTCTCCGATGAATTTTTTGTTTATGTAACACGTCGGCCTAACTACCAAAATGATCGAGTGTGGGCCACAACACCAGATGAAATCGATGACAATGAACATTATCGCGAATTATTAAAAAGTCCAGACTGTGTTGGTGTGTTTGTTTTGTTCACTGCAAAGAAGCTCGTGTGGGTGCTGAAGCCAAATGGTCAGAGTTGGGATGGACAGTATTTTCGTGATATTATTCTATCCCAGCATGTCATTCTTTTCCTAAGAAACCCAAACAATGTTATGGATGTCGATCAGGTCACACTTCTGCACGATAAGGCCCCTGCTTTAAGGCATTAGCCACTCAACAGTTGTTGCGGAGCCATGAGATCGATTTCTTTGGAAATGAAGACTGGCCAGGAAATTCTCGTGACCTGAACGTCTGTGAACACATTGGATTAGCTATAAAGGACAAGGTTGAATGTCTCTTGTTTCAAGAACCTGCAGCAAATCGATTTTCGAAGGATACAATGACGCAACATATTGAAACTGTTTTAGCAAATTTGCGTAACGATCAAGATCTATTCACGTCACTTTTGGCAAGCTACCCAAAGCGAATTCAGGCTGTCTTGGAAGCCAATGGCGGGAACACCAAGTTTTTAATTGTTTCTCATTAAATGTAGGATTAAATTCTCTTTTGTAAGGTATGTTTAGTTTTACTGTACCTCTAACGGTTTAGGCCATGGGCGGGGGGGGGGGGCTAAGGTTTATTGGAGCCCCGTATATATATATATATATATATATATATATATATATAATACCTTTTAACCTTTCAAATGTTCCGTGCGATGATTCCTCATTTCACGAAGGTCAAGCTTGTCGCCCCTCCTCTCATATATATATCTATATATGAGAGGATATTATATATATTATATATATATATATATATAATGTATATATATATATATATATTATATATATATATATATATATATATATATATATATATATATATATATATATATATATATAAGTCTTTACACCGCGCTATGAAAAGTTCTCTATTTATAGTGTATAATATTCTGTATATCGTCTATAGTTTTGGTTAAGAACATTTTCATGTAAAAACTTGGGAGGAACGGAACTGCCTCCAAAGAACTTTATTGAGGCCCCACAATTGACTCACTAATCACGCAAATATATAAAAACTTACCCTTTAATGGTATTTCTTATTCAAGCCGCACTGCTTCTGCTTTTTTCAAACACAAACTTATCGCTAGACTTTGTAACAAAAACTTTAATTTTTTAATATATATATATATATATATATATATATATATATATATATATATATATATATATATATATATATATATATATATATATATATATATATATATATATATATGTATATATATATATTGTTTCTCATAAGACGTCCATTCTACAGATAAACTAAAATGCTTAACGAGAAAATCTTCTTAACTCTGACGTAAAAATCCGTTTGGCATTCATGCCATAAAATTTAAGGCATAAATAAAACTATATCAATACTTTAAAGGTCGCCATTATAAAAAGGAAATATGGAAAATCATTTCATTCCAAGTTCTTAGACGATATTATTATTATTATTATTATTATCATTATTATTATTGTGTTCTGGCTGGCTTTCATTTGTTTCTGTTTGGGGAAAGATTTTTGACTGGTCGATTTTAACTCTCTCTCTCTCTCTCTCTCTCTCTCTCTCTCTCTCTCTCTCTCTCTCTCTGTAAACTACGTCATAGCCACATCTTTCCATTCGCTCAGCGAAGTTAAGCTGTATTGGGTCTGTTTACTGATTGGATGGGTGACCATCTTCTGCATTCACTCAAAATAAAACCTTCTAAATTTAGAACTTATAACTTCTTTTTGAGGGGTGCATTCCAAGGGAATTTTTTATTTCTTTTGGGTATCAAAGCTTCTTGTCAGATGATATAATAAAGTCTTTTAATGGTACATAACTTCTTTAAATAGAAAAAAATGGTTTTAAAAAAACTTCTTTTTTTGAGTGATTTGAGACAATAGAAGATTATATTTCTGTGTATAGAAGAAGGTTCCGGAAAGTCTTTGTTTTCCGTGTTTAGACGATGTGTCGACGAGTAAAGCTGTAGTAGATCTTCGTCACACGACCTTTGCCGTTAAGAGGGAAGATAAACAAACCTACACCAACTTGTCTATCTATCTTTGTGTATGTGTGTGTGAACCCTCCTTGTCGCTCTTTTGCTTTTTCTCCCACTCTCGTCTCCCTCTCTCTCTTTCACTGATTTTCCTCCTTCTGAATAGTTTTGTCCCAGACTCAGAATATAAACCTTTATATTATCATTATAATTCTAAAGCTGAATTTTATAACGCTAAAATTTTTGTAAAAACTTTAAAAATATAATATAGGAATTTATACGCGCACGATTTTATATCATATAATATAATATTTAGAAAATGTTGCAATAAATGCTTTTCTGAGAGTAAATAATAATGTTTTGCTTTTTATTTACTATTTACTTATGTATATAAATGCATTTTCATTTGTTACTCCCCAGAATTACTTTGAATTGAGTTTCAAGTACTAAATTCTTTGGATATAAAAGGGTTATATTATATATATATATATATATATATATATATATATATATATATATGCGCCTCGGTGGTGTAGTGGTTAGCGTCGCTGACTACGAATCCATCGGCCCCGGGTTCGAGACCCGACGGGAGCCGGCGTGCAGCAAAACCCAGCTGTTCATCCTTCCACACAATAAAGAAAGTGGTTGGTAGATAAATGGGTACCCTAGGTGGCCTAGTGGTTAAGACGCTGGGTGCTAAAGGGGCGTGGTTCGGATTCCACGTTAAACTGTAGGTCTTAGGTGGAGTGAAAAGCTTGACCTTCGTCAGAATGAATAGTTCGGGGGGAAGCTAACCAAAGGTTTTATATATATATATATATATATATATATATATACTCTATGTACTATATATGATATATATGTATATTAGCTGATTTTTTTTTATTTATATTTATAATAATAATAATAATAATAATAATAATTAGTTGAAAAGATATACTGTATATATTTTTTTTGCATTGTCTTAATGCGTAATAATGAAGTCGTTAGATCAGAGAAAATTGTTTCGTTCGAGGGCAAAGATTGGCTCTCAATGTTAATTTTTTATATACAAACATAAATTTTCTCTCTCTCTCTCTCTCTCTCTCTCTCTCTCTCTCTGTCAGTTTAGTGAGTAAATTTAGTGAGTAAAATTTCTAAATTTGCTGAGGATACTAAAATTGCGAGTAATATAAAGCAATTAGCTTACTTGATATAGAAAATCTACAGCGCGATCTTAATAACTTAATGGAGTGGTCTAATAAATGGCGAATGAAATTTAACGTAGATAAGTGTAAATTAATGCATATAAGTTACCACGACAGTAAATTTAACTACAGTATGGGAAATAGTGTGTTAAATAAAGCCGATGAGGAAAAATGATTTAGGTGTCATTGTTGCTAAAGATTTAAAGTTCCCAAACCAATGTTAAGTCGCGAGCAGTAAAGCTAATGGAGTATTGGGTTTTATTTCTCGTAATTTTGAATATAAATCTAAAGATATTGTTTTGCTATTATATAAGTCGCTTGTTAGGCCTCATTTAGAATATGCTGTACAGTTTTAGTCGTCGTATATGAAGAAGGATATAGAAATTGTAGGGTTCAGCGCCCCGCAACAAAGCTTATTCCACCCTTACGTGGTAAACCGTACGAAGACAGACTCAAAGAGTGAGTTTGTATACGCTTGAAACTCGGCGTTTAAGAGGCGAATTAATTCAGGTGTCCAAAATTTTAAATCGTTTTGATCAGGGTTGTGTGGGTCTATCACTTTCGGGTCGGGTCCGGGTCTGGGTCATGTTTCTAATTTACTTTCGGGTCCGGGTCTGGGTCTGGGTCATTTTTCTAATTTACTTTCGGGTCCATTATTAAAAATTTAATAATTATAATCTGGTATAGGATAGGTAATAAGACTGCTACCGTAGCTACATTAACATGTTTTCTGAAGCATAGTAAAACATTATATGGCTATACGGTAGTAGCCTAACCATATACAGTATATTAATTAATCCAATTTTGGAAATGTTTGAAAGTAGGTGTATTAATTGTATTAATATTTAATAGTAACTAGGTATAGTTATACACGCATTGCTAAGGGTCAAAGTACGATGTATGATTGCCTCTTCAGCCCCCTTATTCTAAATTTTAATTAATTTTGTGAAAAATTCTATTTTTTTGAGTGAACTCAAATGGAAATTGTCATTATCTTGCATTAAAATTAAATACTTTGTTTATCTTAAAAAACAAAAATAAAACATAATATGAAATAAATTAAAGTAATTTGGTAGTAATATTGTCTTTATATTTTGAGGGCAACATATTCTGTGAACTCCTTTAAAACAGATGCTGATGTAGCGGCATAGCCTATACTTATTTCTCCTAGAATCTAGATTGAAAGTTGTGGCAAGACAGGAAAGATATTTCTGAATTTTTAACCGATTTTTTTTATTTTGAATATACACAGGACTATTCTACACTATTTTATTTGAGAAGACTTTATTCCCCAACACCGTTCGATCACAAACACAATACTGCGTCTAATAATGATTGCGAAAGAGAATTCCTTTGCGGGTTTAGAATGAAGCTTAGAGCGGAGAACAATCTTTCCACGCTAACTTGTGTGCACGGAGTAGACAATGCTACCAAGGCTGCCTGTTTTAATTCTCCTCCCATTTCCATCCACCATTTCATGGGATCTTGATGGATCAGTTTCCCAGCTGAATCTCTCTTTTTCTCGAGGCGAGAACATTTTTCAAACTGTATCACACCTGCATCAAACTTCGCACTCAGTGACACAGTTTGAAGGCGCACACATAAATTTTGTAAACTAAAAACCCGGCTGTGAGGGTCCTTCACTTTCGGGTCTGGTCTGGGTCTGGGTCAATTTTAAAATTCACTTTCAGGTCCGGGTCTTTTTTCTAATTCACTATCGGGGCCGGGTCCTGGTTTTATCTCACTTTCGGGTTAAACCCGGGTCTGGGTCCGGGTCCGGATCCGACCTGCCAGCCCTGATTTTGATAATGTAAATTATGAGAATTTCTTTAACTTGGACGATAGGAACATGACGAAAAATAATGGTTTTAAAATTTGCGGTAAAAGATTTGAGACTAAAGTTGCGAGGGGGTACGTCACCTATAAGATAGTAGAGAGGTGAAATAGCCTACCCGCGGGGCTCGTGGCAAGCACTTCAGTTAATATGTTTAAGAATAGGTTGGATAGGTTGGATAGTAGCATCAATTTGCATTAAAGGGTGGGTAAATCGGGGATGTGATTTTTAGTTAGTATAGGGAGTGGCCGATTTTCTTTTTTCTAAATGTAGTAGGAGGTGCTGATTAGGTCTGGTTACAGAGCACTGGTAGTTCTCAAATGATACCCCATTGGCGGAGACGGGAAGCCTGATGGGAGTTCTTGGAAGTCAAAACTTCCGAATAGCTAATCATTATTAAGTATATAAGGATGGCTACCCTTTAAGCACATAATGTTTATTTATTGAGATAGAAGCATTGATTTCCCTTAAAAGATGTAAATGTAGCAGGAGGCGCTGGTCTGGTCTGGTTACAGAGCACTGGGTGTTTTTATTGTTAGAACGATCGGGAGTCAAAACTTCTGAATAAATCTACAAAGAGGTGGGGGGGAGGGTATAAGGAGAGTTGGTTGGGGGTGGAGCTGGAGATGGTGATGTGCCCTTTCGATCGTGAATGTAGTAGGAGGCGCTGGTCGGGTCTGGTTTCAGACCACTGGGAGTTCTCAAATGATGGGAAGCTTGATGAGATCTCGTGGGAGTCAAAACCTCCGAATAGTCATACTCATCTCCAGGGAAGCTACTTAGCTGTAGTGGAGCTTTGGTTTTGAATACTGTGCACTGGATTTCGCAATAGGAAATGGATAGATTTCGCAAGAAAAATAAAAACTATGCACCTTATCCATTATTATTCCCCATTATGCATGGGAAAGTCTTAAATTGTAGGTCTGGCCAGTTGGAGTCCTCTGGACCAGTGCTCCTTTATGTCTGTTTAAAAATTTCTTCCTACGCTTAGTCCTCCCCACTTTAGAAAGACTCCTCTGATTGTATGATGCCCCACATAGTATTATCAACCATCGAGCAACTCATCTTTTGATCACTTGCCTCATAAACACTTCTAAGTCGGACATACTTGAATTCGCCGTAGCAACAACGGGTGATCACCACCGAAATACTTTCATTCTCCATGAGGGACAAGTACACGGGGAGTGTTAACCTTCCACTAATATTCCTCGCGAGAAAGAGATCTTCTCTACTCTCGTGGTGGCACAATAGCGCGAAGTATGAGCGACTCAATATATCACTTGCCGCATAAACACCTTTCACGGAGGGAGAGCTAAGTTGAAACTCGGCGACATTCAAAGAGTTGGCAGACACATACACATGACAGACATCCAATTACAGAAAACACGCTGAGACACTCGCTTGCCTTGTAACTAGACAAGATAAGTGGTTTTTAGAAATGCATAATATTGTCTGGGTAATGATGACATCTTGCACATAATAAATAAATAAAAAATTCCTTAAAAAAATACATGGTGTAGCTTCGATTAATAGTTCAGTATTCGTGTTGTCCTTTATTTTCCGCTGTCTTCTAATGCAGCGTAAGCATGGTGTGAATGAACTCTGAAGCTATTCTTTTCATTATACGTTTTTCTACTTTCCTATAAAGCTTCTTTCACCACTAATTTTTGTCGTCAGCAGTGGCTGGCTGAAGAAGGAGAAGGCTTTATTTGTTCTCTGCTCTACTATTATTCCTATCCTGAATGAAAGATTTACGCGTCGAATGTGTAAGCATGGTATAAGTTTTCAGTGTTCTTTTTTAGCATTGTTATTCTAACTTTTCTACTTCCTTCTTGGGCTAGCCTAGAGTGGATTTTAGGATCTCTCTCTCTCTCTCTCTCTCTCTCTCTCTCTCTCTCTCTCTCTCTCTCTCTCTCTCTCTCACATAAGGAATCGATAAAAAACTGTTCAACTTTAAAAAAAAAATTTGACTTCGTTAAGTGTACCGAAGAAGATTAGTTCGTCTTAACGCGTTGTAATAGCGCCTTTTTTTTAAAAAAAAAAGTGAGGTATTATGTTAAATAAAAATGTTAAACGTGGAGGAATTTATATACAGAAGATGCTACTACTTTATCTACCCATTATTTCTTATATACACCAACACACCCACCCATGCTTATATATATATATATATATTGGGTGAATAATTTGTTAGGTCTGCCTTTATACTTTCCTAGAGAAAGCTATGCAATAAAGAGTGGCTGTCATTGATCAACTCTGGAAATCTATATTCGTACAAAGGTTTTTAAAAATTTTCATTCTCTGGTTTCTATAAAAGATTTCTGTACATATGTATACGCCATACACTCATGTATGGTTTAACGTGTATGTATATTGTTCATGTATGTTCGCGTATACACTTATAATTTTGAAGGTTGTGCGCGTATCTTCTACTTGTATGTATGTATGTACATACTCGTATGTATGCATAAATGTATGTATAATTATTAAATAATAACAGTATACATAAATTATTATTATTATTACATAATACCTATCTATATGTTTACCCATAATGTTGTAGAGAGAAAGAAAAATGTTGTTTTCTTCGTATTTGGTGAAGGTTGTTCGTATTTCGTAGAGCTGTTCTCGCATAAAAGTGACATAAGGAGGAAATAGTTCATTTCCAGTAAAGGGGCAAACATTGGCGCAGCCTTACTGTTCATATAAACGTATAGAGATGTGGCTATATAAAAATATCGAAATAGAATATGGACTCGGAGTGTCGATATAACTTAGCAAAAAGGATATTGAATACAAATGATTGAAAATAATACGGAGACACAACTGTATAATGCAAGGGAGAAACACCTCGGAAAATATTCGTTGCAGAAATTGTATCTCTCCAACAGAAGAAATTTATGCAACGTTGCAACCACGAAACTATTATCTTTTATTGAGTATGTGGCAGGGGTCTGTGGCCCTGCATTCTGCTAAAACCTATTTGATATTACGGAGTTCAAGGTATAATAAGAAAATATCGTCTTTTTTAGAATATACTGTACAGATTTGTTGATATGTGAAGCGTATATCCGTTGCTTTGTATTTATTTTTACTTGAATATCGCTCTTCATAATTTTCCCTTTAAAATTATATATATATATATATATATATATATATATATATATATATATATATATATATATATATATATATATATATATATATATATATTATATATATATACAGCGTCCCAAAGAAATGTATACCCACTTTGTTCGATAATACCAGCTATGAGGATAATAAATATATTACTTTTTATATGTTTTTTAATAAAGAATTTTCTCCTGAATCTAAATATGTAATTATTTTTATTAAAAATTGAAAAACAAAAAAGTTACAGATGTTTAAATTATAATTATTATTTTCGAGACTTCATGTGCGATATTTTCTAATATTTTTGCACGTATACGAGATAAGTTTGAAATCGACGGCACTGTGCAAAACTTACAAAAACAACGTTCTGGAAGACGTCGAACATCTTAGATAAAGTGTCATTTAACCGTGGAATTTGTAAATTTTTTGAATTAACTAATAATTACAACATTTATGCTTCAATATCAACACTAAACATAAGTATCTCAAAACAGTCGGTTAAAATATTAGAAAATATCGCACATGAAGTCTCGAAAATAATAATTATAATTTAAACATCTGTAACTTTTTTGTTCTTCAATTTTTAATACAAATAATTACATATTTAGATTCAGGAGAAAATTCTTTATTAAAAAACATATAAAAAGTAATATATTTATTATCCTCATAGCTGGTATTATCGAACAAAGTGGGTATACATTTGTTTGGGACACGCTGTATATATATATATATATATATATATATATATATATATACAGGGTGTCCCGTAAGTCTGGACCCATAGGGAAAAATAATAAAATTACAAAATAGTCCAAAAATTTATTACATAATCTGTTCAAAGTGTCCGCCGTTGTGTCGCACACATAGTTGAAGACGCAATCTCCACTGCGACAGCACTTTCTGAATCACAGTCGCAGAAATTTCTTGACACGCCTCCACAATGCGTGCTTTAAGGTGGAAAATGTTCTGAAGTTTGACCTCGTACACTTTGGCTTTCAAGTGGCCCCACAAATAAAACTCCAGCGGAGTAAGATCATAATAAAAAAATAATAAAAATAATAATAAAAATAATAAAAAAAATATATTATAAATAAATTTTTGGACTATTTGTAATTTTATTATTTTTCCCTATGGGTCCAGACTTACGGGACACCCTGTATATATAATATATATATAATTTATTTATTTATTTTGTGTGGGTTCGAACGACGGTTCAGGATCGACCTGAGGTCAACCCCTCTGCAGCATCCCGCCTCATTTGCGGGATTTGGTGGAGGGAATTGCTGTCTGATCTCCTCCTGCCCTCGTGGCTGGTCAGGGATTTTGCACAGGAATCTGTCCAGCTGGTTCTTGTTATTCAGGTCGGTGTGGTGGATATTCCTTACTTCTCTCGGTAGGGCATTGAAAAGCTTTGGGCCCCGTATTCTGAGGGTATTTTCCATCCTCGTTTTCATGGCCCCCTGTCCCACAGCAACTGGGACTGTACAAAATCTGTCTCTTCTCTCATTCCAGTTTGTTTCTATTTCATTTCTAAGGCTAGGGACAAAGCCCTCAAGTATTTTCCATATGTATATTAATATGTACCGCTCTCGCCTTCTTTCGAGAGAATAGCGTTTCAGGGATTGTAGTCGAGACCAGTAGTCTTCACCTTCCATTTCTTCTATCTTTGAAGCTATACAAACGACTTTTACGTCTATGTTCGCAATGTCTCGTTTTCTGTATGGGCTTGTGAGTACTGAGCAATACTCAATTATTGGTAGGACTAGTCTCTTCCATAATTCGAGCATGGTGTTTGTTTTTCTGCTGCGGAAGCTCCTCCAGATGATTCCCATTATTTTTCTAGCCGTTGTAATTTTGATGTTGTAGTGCTCTGAATTCTGTATCCGACATTATTACCCCCAGATATTTTGTAGATTTGTGTTATCTGTTTGTCTTACAGAGATTTGTACCTTTTATTCTGCAGCTCCTTGTTATTACCATACAGTATCTTAGAAGTTGGAATTTTTCTTCGTTGAACTTCATAGTGTTGTCTTCTGCCCACTGGAATAATGTTTCAATGTCGTTTTGTAATTTTCTTATGTCACCTTCGTTCAATATTTCCTTACATATCTTTGTGTCATCTGCGAAACATGATACAGTACTGTCCTTAATATCTGCATCAATATCTGTAATCATTATTATGAACAGCAACTTAGCAAGGGAGCTAATACTGTCCCTTGTGGGACAGAGCTCACGAATTTCGAGACTTCCAATTTAACTCCGTTTACCACCACTCTTTGTGTTCTTTGCGTCAAGAAATTAAATATCCAGCTTCCTAGCTTTCCAGTAATTCCCGTATTCTTAAGTTTGTTGCTATGATCCCATGGTCACATTTATCAAAGGCTTTAGCAAAGTCCGTATATATTACATCTATGTTTTGTCTTCGACACAATGTCTCCAATATTTTCTCCTGGTGATCTAATAGCTGTGATAGGCATGATCTTCCAGCCTTGAAGCCATGTTGATTTGGGTTGTATAAGTCTTTTTCTTGTAGGTAGTCGGTAGTTTTGCCTCTAATTATACGTTCAAAGCACTTTATAAGGTATAAAGTGAGAGCCACTGGCCGATAATTCTTGGGCATTGCTCTGTTACCACCTTTAAATAGAGGGGGGGAGGCAATGTTCGCGTTCTTTAAGGGGAGTGGAATTTGTCCTGTATCGTGTGATTTCCTCCATAGTAAGTATAGCGGTTTGGCAATACCCTCTTTACATTTCTTCAGAAACGTGGCACTCCATGTGTCTGGCCCTGGCGCTGAATTGTCTCGCATCTATGATAAGTCCGTAATTACATCTCCTTCGGTGAACTCGAAGTTCATTAATAGGTTTGTGCGGAATTTGTTCTTGGTTGATTTGTATCTCTGTCGAAAAATTCTTCTGGGTTTTCCACTTCCATCTCGGACTTAGAGGTGCTAAACACAGAGTTAAATTGTTCCCTAAGCAGTTCGCTTATTTCTTTCGCGTCATTTGTGTATTCGGCCTCCCCGTCTATCAACGAACCAATACTCTCCTTACACTGCATTTTCCTTTTCGCAAACTTGTATTTTGGGTTATTTTTTGTTTTCTGCTACCTTGTTTTCCTCCTCGTTTGTCTTATGTATGAATGTTTGCTTTAGGTCCATTTCTCTTTCGCCAAGTTTCCTCTCTGGTTTGAGTCTCTTGCATCTGTGGAGATGTTTTATGGTTTGTCTTCGTTGCCTGAATAGTGTCTTGATTTTCCTCTCGAGCTTGCTACGTTTTCTTTCCTGTCTCTCTGGAATATGTTTCAGTATCATAGGTTTGGTTTCAGTCTCTATTATGCATAGTATTTCTTGTGGAGTCTTCTCGTGAAGTAGCAATTCTCAATTTACTTCCTTTAAATCCTTATTTACGTTTTCACAATTTACTTTCTTTGAATTTATGTTTAAACCTTCAACTATTCCTTCTGACTCTCTAGGATGCGTTTTTGGACCTTTGGGTGCTAACTTCAAATGTATATCGATGAGGTTCTGGTCGGAGAACTTTGTGTGCGTTACTTCTTTATTTATTATTACTCGTTGTTATTTGTCAAGATTAAATCCAAAACGTTCTCTTTTCTCGTGGCTTCACAGATTTCCTGGGTAAGGGTGTAATGTCCCATAATATCTAATTGCTTGGGTTCTATCATCTTTTGTAATGTTGCCATGAAACTTCTCGACATATATAATTTCGTCATTTTTCTTGCATGTTATGAATGGGAAATTAAAATCTCCGAAAATTAGAATATTTGTTGCTGGAGTTTCAAGTAATTTTAATGTTTTCTGTTTCATTTGTAGCAAATTGGAATTCACTTTTTGTGGTGTTTGGTGGTCTGTAGATGTTCATAATGGTTAGGTTCAGTTCTTTTACTTCTAATATAATAATTTCGACTGTGCTGTTTGATTTGTTTACCTTCACTTCACATGTGTATGTGTTTTTCACCGATGCAACACCTTCCCCCCTCGTCTAGCCACTCTATCTGCTCTGATATATATATATATATATATATATATATATATATATATATATATATATATAGCGCCTCGGTGGTGTAGTGATTAGTGTCGCTGACTACGAATTCATCGGTCCCGGGATCGAGACCTGGTGACGGCAGACGGCACACAGCAAAACCCAGCTGTTTATCCTTCCACACAATAAAAAAATTGGTTGGTAGATAAGTGGGTACCCTGGGTAGCCTAGTGGTTAAGACGTTGGGATACTGGTGGGGCATGGTTCGGATTCCACATTAAACTATAGGTCTAAGGTGGAGTGATAAGCTTGACCTTCGTCAGAATGAATAATTCGGGCGGAAGCAAAACCAAGGTTATATATATTATATATAATTTCCAACCATCTAAGTAAATGTATATATACACAGAGGGTTGACAAAATTAAATAGACACCACGATGGTTGTCCTGAAGAACAAATGGCAAAGCTCATCAATGGAATGCCAGAACGTGTGCCAACTTTACCTAATGGAAAGGGGAATGCAACACGATTTCTAAATATATTGATCAATAAATCTATTATTCTTTATTACTTTTATTATTAAATAAAAGAATAGCAAAAACCGAAATATCTCTTTGCTTTTGTCAATTTTCTCTAATAGTTATAAATAGCAAGTATTTATTTCTGAAATATATTCATTAAAAATTCACACCTTATCATAAATATTGGTAAAAGTGCGTTTTGGAGGAATATGGTAATGAGATTTGTAAATGATATTGGTGAAATTGGTGTGAAAGAAAATTGTAAAAAAAATTACCGAAAGATATTTGTAAAATTAATTGGTAGAAATTACTGAAAGCTTTTTGTAAAAAGAAATTGGTATTGGA
>JAJOZX010000876.1:365000-370000 GCA_023014485.1 Bathynomus jamesi | reverse complement strand
TCGGACTCGATCTCACGACCTCCTGGGCCGGAGGATTCGTAGTCAGCCATGCAAACCACTACACGATGTACGCGTATACAGTACATGTACGCGTATAAATATATATATATATATATATATATGTGTGTGTGTATATATATATATATATAATATATATATATATATATATATATATATATATATATATATATATATATATATATATATATATATATCCCAGTATAATATATATATATTATATATAAGGTGAAAATAACTATAGATAGCGCCAATATAATATACAAAATATAGAATCATGGGCATATTGGATAACATCAAAAGCAGACAAGACTATTTTGGTGCAGACCCTTTGACATGTAAATTATTATAAAGGTGTTTTCGCAATGCGATCCCAGACAAAAGAAGGTTTGGAAGGTTTTTTTGTTACTGTATTTGCGAATATGCAACTTTTATTTGATGGCAGAAATGCAAAGACAACAACATCCACAACATGACCGAAATGATTCTTGTTTCATTGTTTTTTTAATGTATATGTGAAGAGACATATATAGAGGCAAATAGGCTGATAGGTGTATAGATAAAGAAATAGGTAGGTAGGTAGAGAGACTGATAGGTAGATACGTAGCTAAATAAATATAGATAAAGAAATAGGTCTGCAGGTAGGTAGAGAGACTGATAGATAGGTAGATACGTAGCTAAATAAATATAGATAAATAAACTGATAATCAGATATATAGAAACATGGTTAGAGACCCTATAGTTAGTTAATTAGATGAACAGGTCACAGGTGCTCATATAGATAGATAAATAGATAGATGGATAAATAAATAGATAGGTAGGTAGGTAGAGAGACTGATTGATAGGTAGATACGTAGCTAAATAAATATAGATAAATAAACTGATAATCAGATATTTAGAAACATGGGTAGAGACCCTATAGTTAGTTAAATAGATGAACAGGTCACAGGTGCTCATATAGATAGATAGATAGATAGATGGATAAATAAATAGATAGATAGATGGATACATAAATAAATAGATAGATAGATAGATGGATAAATAAATAAATAGCTAGATAGATAGATAGATAGATAGATAGAGAGATGGATAAATAAATAAATAAATAGATAGACAGATAAATAAGTGTTTTCAATGTCTATCATAGTAGTGAAAAAGACACGATTAGCTGCATTATAGGATGTGCGTTTGTCGTGAGCTTATCAGCAGGAAATGGTTTGTGTATTTTATTATAAATTTATATTTACAAAGTTTGTGCAACGTTCGGTTCTTTTTCTTACGTAGCTTTACATTTATCCATCTGTGTATAATAATAATCTATTAGTGTGTGTGTATATATATATATATATATATAGGTGCTGGTTAAGTGTGCGGTCTACCTACGATTCGGCGGTCTACCTTTTAATTATAGCTTCTTATCTTGTTTACTAATTGTTTGTTTACATCCCATTGTCAATCGCCCTTGACGATTGGTTAGGTTTAGTCATGATATTTTCGTTAGTTTTAACGAAAATATCATGATTAAACCTAACCAATCGTAGGTAGACCGCACACTTAACCAGCACCTATATATATATGGTAGTGTGATGGTAGTGCTCGCGATTCGTACTCAGGAGGTCCCAATTCGAATCTTGGTGGGGGCATTTTGTTCATGACGAGTCATATGTGGCTGGCAACGACGGCAGCAGGAGATTGGAAAGCAATTCCATCCTCCACCAAATTCTGCAAATGAGGCGTGATGTCGCAAAGGGGTCGACCGCAGGTCGATCCTGAATTGTCGTTCAAACCCTCATAAAATTTAAAAAAATCACACACACACACACACACACACACACACACACACATATATATATATATATGAAAATTATTTCACGAAAGTAACACGTGAAAAATATTTATGATGAAATAAACCACGAAGGAAAGGAAACACAAAAAGGTGCTCAAGCGCTTTCGTCTAATGACATCTTCAGGAACACTGAAGTACATAAAAGGTTACGGCCTATATATAGGTTACAGAAAGAAAAAAATAATAAATAAATAACATACATACACACAAACATCTACACACACACACACACATATATATATATATATGCTATAAACGGAGAAATAAAAATAAAAATTAAAAATTAAAGGATTAACAAAGAGGCATACAGATTTGTAAGGAAAAATATCGATTTTTAGCACAAGATCAAATGAATTATAAAAATACAGATTTATACTGGAAATCTGCCCGGGTTTTAACACTTTGCCTTTTATAGTCAAGTTTCGATATATATAAAAATAAAATGAAGATTAAAAGTTAATAAAGTAGCATACAAGTTTACCAAAGATTTAGCGTCCTACCCTTTTTATCTAAATCTGTTTTGAAGGAATTCAAAACAACAGGATCGAGTTGAAAAAGACCTTTGCTTATGTTGAAGTTATTTGAAAGTTGGATAATGGCAGACTCAAGAATATTTCTATTAACAATGTTGCTAGAATGGAATAAAACTGAAGCATTATTCCAATCAATACAGTGGGATAACTCTGACAAATGGACAAAAAGAGCACTGGACAACTGTCCTGTTCTAACGGAATATTGATGCTGTTTTATACGTGTGTGCAAATCCTTTCCCGTCTGACCTATGTAAAAGGAATCACATTGTTTACACCCAATTTTATAGATAATGCCTGAATTATTGGTAGGGCTATTTTTTACTATGATATTTTTCACAATATTGTTATATGAAAATACTACATTAATATCCAAAAGTTTAAGTACATTAGCAATGCCTAAAAAGGCCGGGAAAAATGGAAGTACTAAAATATTTTTTGACAAAGTACGAGTGTTATTATTGATACGATTCAGGCATTATCTATAAAATTGGGTGTAAACAATGTGATTCCTTTTACATAGGTCAGACGGGAAAGGATTTGCACACACGTATAAAACAGCATCAATATTCCGTTAGAACAGGACAGTTGTCCAGTGCTCTTTTTGTCCATTTGTCAGAGTTATCCCACTGTATTGATTGGAATAATGCTTCAGTTTTATTCCATTCTAGCAACATTGTTAATAGAAATATTCTTGAGTCTGCCATTATCCAACTTTCAAATAACTTCAACATAAGCAAAGGTCTTTTTCAACTCGATCCTGTTGTTTTGAATTCCTTCAAAACAGATTTAGATAAAAAGGGTAGGACGCTAAATCTTTGGTAAACTTGTATGCTACTTTATTAACTTTTAATCTTCATTTTATTTATATATATATCGAAACTTGACTATAAAAGGCAAAGTGTTACAACCTGGGCAGATTTCCAGTATAAATTTGTATTTTTATAATTCA
Source organism: Bathynomus jamesi (assembly GCA_023014485.1). NCBI lineage: Eukaryota > Metazoa > Arthropoda > Malacostraca > Isopoda > Cirolanidae > Bathynomus > Bathynomus jamesi. The sequence goes on along the minus strand of JAJOZX010000876.1, from coordinate 366,654 downwards.
TTTGATCTTGTGCTAAAAATCGATATTTTTCCTTACAAATCTGTATGCCTCTTTGTTAATCCTATCCTTTAATTTTTAATTTTTATTTTTACTTCTCCGTTTATAGCATATATATATATATATATATATATATATATATATATATTATATATATATTATTATATATATATAATATGTTTGTGTGTATGTATGTTATTTATTTATTATTTTTTCTTTCTGTAACCTATATATAGGCCGTAACCTTTTATGTACTTCAGTGTTCCTGAGGATGTCATTAGACGAAAGCGCTTGAGCACCTTTTTGTGTTTCCTTTCCTTCGTGGTTTTATTCATCATATATATATATATATATATATATATATATATATATATATATATTTATATATATATATAGCCCACGTCGGGCTAACATCATGATACAGAAAAAACGGAGCAAGTGTAGTTACGTCCCCTGATGCAAAGGGGACACAAACTACACTAGGTCAAAGTTGGGGAACGTAAACTACACTAGAAACTTTAGGAGACATTATATATATATATATATATATACATTCAACTGCAAAGAATATCTCCTATACAAGCGTCGTTCTTACGATATAATATATATATAATATATATATATATATATATATATATATATATATATATATATATATATATATATATATAGGGTGAACCAAATGTAGGTGGACAGTAAATGATAACGTTTATTTGAGAATACATATTTAATTTTTTTGTATACTATAATACAAAATAAAATTTAAATAAATTTAGTTATAATATTTAATATAATATAACACAAACACCATAGTTATAATGAACACCATAGTTATAACATAATATAACACAAACCGTATTCAACCTACTGTCCACCTACTTTTGGTTCACCGTGTATATATATATATATATATATAAATTGACGATTGGTTAGGTTTAGTCGTAATATTTTCGTTAGTTTTAACGTTTTATTTGATTAGGTACACGCGGACAAAGTTGGGGAACGTAAACTACACTAGGATAATGTAGGGGAACGTAAACTACACTAGGCACCACAGGGGGACGTAAACTGTATGTATGTAGAATGTAAAGATATAAAGGGCATTTAAAGTCAGAAAGGGTTGTGAGAAGGCTGAAGTAATCCGTGACTGTGAATCGAAACGAACCTTTATACGGTCATTGATCGCCGGAGAAGCCCGGACGTCGATCAGAGACAATGACGGTTGCGAATTATTGTTCAACATGTTTGATCACGCTCCAAACGAAATTCGCGTTCTTTGCTCACAATCACAATTCTCATTTAATAGCTTCTAAACCCCTTTAGGAGGTTATGCTAATGGAATTAAAGGTACAATATATATATATATATATATATATATATATATATATATATATATATATATCGTAGAAGCCGTATGGTGACGATTCAATATAATCTACTGAATTTTGTGAGGTAGTATCACAAATATTTAGAAGATTAAATACAAAAAAGATGATATTAAACAAAATCAACGACATTCTCTAAACGTAACCGGACCTAACTGGGTATAACCTAACCGAATATAACCTAACGTCACTTAGTCTAACCTAACACAGAAACGTGTCGACGACGATACCGACTTGTTCAATCATGATTTCGTACAGGAGACCAGTCTCTC
>JAJOZX010000876.1:345000-360000 GCA_023014485.1 Bathynomus jamesi | reverse complement strand
ACGTTAAACTGTAGGTCTAAGGTGGAGTGAAAAGCTTGACCTTCGTCAGAATGAGTAATTCGGGCGGAAGCTAACACATTATATATATATATATATATATATATATATATATAGAGAGAGAGAGAGAGAGAGAGAGAGAGAGAGAGAGTCACAAAAGTCCCAATCCGTTTTTTGTTCATTCCTTACAAAAAATGAACTGGGACGTTTGGTACAATATATATATAATATATATATATATATATATAATTATTTATTGCATACATTGATGGAGAATTCCTGAGTCGTGGAAGGATATATTTTGAGAAGAGAGAATGCACCATTTGTGAATTTGGTCTTGATTGAAATAACAAATGAATTAACTCTTAATTAAGGTACTAAAATAATAACGAGAGATGTTAATTAACAAGATGCTTATTTATTTGTATAGAATTTAATTTAACTTTTTATATTTTAGCGAGTTAATTTATGTTAATTTATTCTAAATGCAAGTGCATCTTGCCCTTTATTTCTTTTTAATAGGACATCTTGCAGTTCATGAGGTGCTAAATTGTACGTGATTTGAATAATTAAAATGTTAATTATAATACACACAGTAATATATATCATCCATACCCTGTTAGTTCGACTTTCCTTTGTGGCGCACCGTACACTAAACACAATAAGAGAGGTTATACCTCACTACTACAGAAATAACGCCAGTAATAACGCTAGGGTTCCCAGTGATCTTTGTCTAATCCCACACACACACACACACACACACACACACACACACACACACACACACACACACCACACACATTATATATATATATATATATATATATATATAGGAATTGTTAGAGTTCATATTTTGCATGATTTCCTTCTTTCTGATCATAGACCATTAGAAATATTAATTAACGTTACCAATTTATGCGCAACACGACTTATCAAGAACTCAATAGGTAAGAATAATCGCGTCGATTGGTCCAGTGTTAATATGCAGCAGAGAATAGAATACAAAGACAGAACATGTCACCTCTTTAATAATTTAGAAATTTTGCACCTTGCCTTTAATAATCTTTGCTCAAATGATTCTCACTGTAAACTCATGGATAGGTATTATAGTAAGATAATATCCCTGTTAAGAGAAGCAGGAAGCCCCCTGATTAAATCTTACAGCTATCATACTAAGGTTATTCCTGGATGGAATGATTTTATTGCCCCCCCTGAAGAGGGAATTGAAAGACGCCTATGATTTGTGGTGCTTTCTTGGTAGACCCATATTAGGACCAGTATACATGAATATGTGTAGAAGTCGGGGTCAGTATAAGGCGGCCATAAGGCGATGTAAACAGGAAGAAGAGTCTATTCGAGCATCAAAAGCCTGTGAAGCTCGCATAAATAACGATAATAACAAATTTTGGAAATTTGTTAAGAATCAAACGGGTGTCAAAAATGTCCTCCCTCCGACAATCGATGGGGTGTGCAAAGCTGTGGAAAAACCACTACTCTAACATTCTTAACAGTGTGAGTAGGGATAATCTTAAGATAAATTGCAGCGAAACAATTGTGGGAGGGACAAGAGAAAATATTTTTATATCATTTTCTGAAGTAAAGAGGTTAATTAAAGAGTTAAAGACTGGTTCTGCGTCAGGGGTAGATGACTTATCGAATGAGCACTTAAAATATGCAAATGACGTAGTATGTCTGCATATATCATTGCTCCTATCAGCCATGCTTGCTCATAGCTATATCCCTGCAGAGTTCATGAGGGTATATATCTTGCCCCTGGTCAAAAATAAGTACGGAGACATTCTGTCCAGCAATAATTACAGGCCTATTGCTGTCGCTTCCTGCTTCTCGAAACTACTAGAAAAACTCTTGTTACTCCGATTAAATGATTTCTTATGGACATCTAATCAGTTTGGCTTTAAAAGGTTCCACTCAATTGACCTGTGTATCTATGTACTTAAAGAAACAATATCTAAATACATTGACAGTGATTCAACCATTTATAGCTGTTTCCTTGATATAAGTAAGGCATATGATAGGGTGAACCACAATATTTTATTTGCAAAACTAGAAGACAGGAAGGTTCCCATGTACATATTAAATTTATTGAAATTTTGGTATTCCCACCAATCTTTCACTGTTAGGTGGGGAAATGTACTTTCCGAGTGTTTTGGCTCCTCTTGCGGGGTGAGACAAGGCTCCTTGCTCTCCCCTATGCTGTTTAATGTGTATATTGACGGATTAATTGCTTCACTTAATGAGGCAACAGTGGGATGTTGTATAGATAACACAAGGATAAATAACTTAGTTTATGCCGATGATATGGTGTTAATAAGTCCCTCTGTTAAAGGTCTGGATCGGCTACTAAATGTCTGCGAAGTGTATTCGCAGAAACATGATATTCTTTGTAATGTTACAAAAACTAAGGTTATGCAATTTCATCCGAAAAGCTGTAATCAGCCAGCTGATATAAGGTTTAAAATGAATGGTGAAGTAATTGAAGAAGTACAAGAGTTTAAGTATTTGGGTCAAACTATTACCAGCTCCTTGATTGATGACTCGGAATATGAAAACAATCTCGAAGCCTGTGTGCTAAAGCGAATATGACCATAAGGAACTTTCTTTTCTGTACAAGTGAAGCTAAAGGCACTCTTTCGTACTTTCTGCAGTAAAATATACGGTCAGCAACTCTGGGTGAATTATAAAAAATGTTCTGGCAGAACCCTAAATTTGCTGTACAACAGGTCTTTTAGACTCTTACATAAATTACCCCCAAGATGCTCAGCTTCGCAAATGTTTGCTACCCGCAATGTCCCGAGCTTCCCGGAGGTAATAAGACGTGCTCAACACAGTCTAATGCAAAGAATTAAAAAATCAACCAACCCGATCATCCAAGCTATCCATGAGTCCTGCCATAAGCTATGGACTTCTTGGTACGAAAACGTCTGTCTGTAGCTCCACTTAACTTCGACAGTGCAGTATTATTTCGAATCAATTGTATATATTTCTATCCTTAGTATATGAACTGTCATTGTATTAATAATATTTGTCATATGGACTATAGTCTGCCAATAAACCTTTTCATTTTCATTTTCATTTCATATATATATATATATATATATATATATATATGTCAGCATAGGCGTCCGATGCGGAAGGTCAGGGGGGGGGGGGTCAACTGACCCCCCAAATTCAGCCTGACTGAATTTTTTCGGGCAAAAGCCCAATACACATATTTTCAATCACGCCTATGTATATCAGGGTTTCTCGCAGACTATGAAAGTTTAGTGAGGAATTTTTAGGGATAATTGCATGATGCAAAGTCCGCTTCGTAAACCTAATTGTATCCCAGTGCCACAAAATCCTGAATATATATATATATATATATGTGTGTGTGTGTGTGTGTGTGTGTGTGTGTGTGTGTGTATATATAATTTAGTGATGTAGGTCACATCCGCATCCGCGGAACATCCGCACATTTTCTCGCATCCGCATCCGCGTCCGCATCCGCACTTTGGACTGCGGATGTCGTGCGGATGTGGACCGTTGAGATAAAACGTCATTAATAAGCGGAAATTATCAAATTCTACTATATTAATAGAACTAGTTCATTGTGCGCAAAAGTGATGCAAGCGACAAGGCGAGAGGCTGTTCTTGTATGAAGTTACTCTCTTGCAACCTACTTAGATCCACGTTACAAAGCTAAGTTATTTTCACCTAGTACATTAGAACGAGTTAAATCATCACTTGGCAAAGCAGTTGAAGAGCTTCAATCTCTTGAATCTGTCGCTTCGCCACCCACCAAAAGAATAAAAGTTTCAGTGACAGAACCAACACCTTCAACAAGCAAATCTATCACAGAATCTGTCTCTCAGTTTCTTGAGTCAAGCAACAATGACGAGACCTACGCGATGTGAAAAGATGTAGTAAAAATGATCGAGAGCTATCACCAAGAAAAACGCCTGGCTGCATGTGACAATCCTATTAGTTGGTGGAAAAATACGCAGAATATCTATCCATACTTGAGTAAACTTGCAAGGAAACATTTAGCCTGTCCTCCAACAAACGTACCAAGCGAGAGATTATTTAGCAGTGCTGGATTAATATATGATGAAAAGAGAAACAGACTGGCAGCAGAAAAGGCAGAAAAATTAATGTTCCTTAAGCATAACCTTCCTATAATTAAGTTTGAACATTAAACGATGAACATCTTAGTTTACTTTATTTTAATTACTCATTTATAAATATGCCTAATAAAACTTTAAACTTAATATAAATAGTTATCAAGCTAATTAAAGATCTCTTTCTATAAGGGTGGAGGTTGGGGAAAGAGGTCGGTGGGGTGCATTTGAGTTGGGTTCACGTCCCGCATCCTGGTAACACAATTATGGTTTCTAATTGTGGCTGAAACTCAACAAAATATAACGAATTTATTTGCAGACGAATTCACTAATTGATTTCTATATTAGTTAGATGCTTGATATTATTTTATATGTTCAGAGAAAAGTACAGCAATTATTGTACAATTAATCAATTATATTACATTATAGCTACAGCTCTTTCTATATAATAACTTATTATATACGTTAAACACAACAAATCTCGAATATATCCTAAAAAATAACGAAAATGTAGACATCCGCATCCGCATCCGCGGATGTTGAAATCAAACATCCTCATCCGCATCCGCGGATGTGAAAAAAATGACATCCGCTACATCACTAATATATATAATATATATATATCTTTTCGGTGGTGTGGTGGATAGCGTTGCTAACTACGAATCCATTGGCCCCGGGATCGAGACTCGGTGAGGCAGGCGGCGCGCAGCAAAACCCAACTGTTCATCCTTCCACACAACAAAAGAAATTGGTTGGTAAATACTGTAAATAGGTACCTTGGATAGCCTAGTGCTTAAGACGCTGGGCTGCTGGTGGAGCGTGGTTTGGATTCCACGTTAAACTGTGGGTCTAATAGGTGGAGTGGCAAGTTTGACCTCCGTCAGAATGAACAATTCGGCCGGAAGCAAAACCAAGATTAACCAAAGTTATGATACAACTCAGAATGGCCCCCTGAGAAACTTTTATATAACCAGAATGTTTACTTCCGTAACAGATAAAGGAAATAAAAAAATTTAAAAGTTATTCATACACTTTTAAGATGCTTCAACATTTGGTTCAGTAAATTGAACAGAATATATATATATATATATATATATATATATATATATATATATATATATATATGACCCTAGTTAAACACTATATAAACATAATATGCTCGATAATACATCTTACATGTCTCGTTATACGATTTAACATTTATAATATGCGTGTTTCATATATGTAAGTGCGTTTAATTACAAATTATAACGGATAAATTAGAGAAAAATAAGCCTTACCTTCCATTTCCAGAGGACTATCCATTTTGAAACTGTCATCAGATTGTTATTTTTGACAGTACAGCCATCAATTGAAGTTTGACACAAACTTTCATCCATTTTCTAAAATTAAAATCAAATTTCTTGGAAAAACAATAATGATATTTGAAGGGATACTAGTTCATTTTAAATGTTCAGTGTACTGAACACGACGTAAAAAAAAAGAGTTAAATAATCATGGAGGTAAGATTTTAAATCTCGACACTATTAATACATTATAACCTACATAGTTCCAAGGCTTATGATGGTTTAGAATATACAAAATTATACATCATCCAGGTAACAAGTTATAAATTAAAACCATTAAATACTTTTTCAAAGGGACAAAAAACTTTTTTCTACTTGACTGCCACTTCTTTACTTCATTAGTGAGGAGTTACAAATTTTTAATGAGGAGCTTTCAAATTTTTAGTAAAGAATTCCTCAAAAGTTCTCAATGTAGGAGAAACCCTGAGATAGATACTGTATATATGTGTGTGTGTGTGTGTTAGCGCGTGTGTGCAAAGTCAAAACCAGTGGGCCCAACATTGCGCAATGGGCAGGGATTCGAGCAACCCCTCCGAATTAAAAAAAAAAAAAAATTTGAAAAGTCTTGTTTGCCGAGAGAACAAGCGGCTGTGAAGAAAGAACCTTCTCCGAGGCAGTGGTCTTTTTCGCTTATGAAAACTGTTTCACTCTCTTGCCATTTTGCTCGCACGAGAGAGACTACCGGACAGGGGGCGGACACCGAAATTGAATTTCGCGTGCCGACTGCGAGTGGCGATCCGTTATGCATGCATGGAAGGAAGGAAGGGTTTCCCCTCTTCTATTTGTAGAGAGGGAAAGTCCATAACAAACGCCGCTCTCCACTTTTTAAACTCGAAAATGCTCCTGTAAAATTTTAGTATAAAAAAGAATTTCAAATTACGTGTTGTGAGACTGATTACAAGCCACGCAATGTCGTGGGATGTTCACGCAACATTCTGATAACGTTCATGGAATATTTATGTCTTATTCACGAGGGAATCACGTAATCATTAACACATACTGATGTAGTATATCGAGTTTCAGGAAAATATATTCAAAGGATGTTCAAAGAATATCGGCATGTAGAATATGACGTAGCTTTTAATATCGCACAGTAACATTGTTTGGTGGTTGCGAGGTGTGTGTATGTGTATACGTGTGTGTGTGTGTTTGAGAGAGAGAGGCAACTGGGCAAAAGTGAGAATGAATATGTGATAGACAATTCACAGAGGTACAGAGGGTTATTTTTTTTTTATGCAACACGTTTGGTCCTCGGCACATTAAAAATATGTTAGTCCTGATGAGGTTCAGTTACGCTACGTTAGGTTATGTTAGGTTAGATTAAATTAGGTTAGCATATGTTAGCTTCTACTTCATTTCCGCGCCATTTATTATATATTTTTCGGTTCGATGCACTAAGGTTAGGTTAGGCTAGGGCTTTTTCAGCACAAGGAATTGAAGTGCAGTAGTTGGTACTCCGCTTATGCGGAGGTGTGTGTCTGTGTGTGTGTGTGTGTGTGGTGTGTGTGTGTGTGCAAAAAGATTTTTGTCTATTTCCAAGCTGGACCAACCAAGTAAGCATACATTCATTATTCTTTATCTCCTACTTATCACAAAAATTTGAAACTATCTAATTCTAATTCTTCTCGCTCTTTCGGGCACCTAGCCAAAAACCTCTCCAACAACTTCACTTCTTCTTTCCCTCCACTTTTCTATTCCAACGGCTTAGTTGCCGTCTCTTGTCTTGATAAAGTTGAACTCTTCGCTCAGACTTTCGCCTCCAGCTCAACCCTGGACGATTACGGTGCTGTTCCTCCAGCTTCTCCTCCCTCTGACTTAATTATGTCTGAAATTAGAAATTCTTCCAAAGATGTTCATTCTGCCCTATCTGGGTTCAACTCTAGAAAGGCGTACAGTCCTGATGGTGTCCTAATGGTGTCCCTCCTGTTGTTCGCAAAAACTGTGCTTTTGTGTTGATACCCTGCCTAGGCAAACTCTTTCGTCTTTGTCTTTCATCTGATACTTTTTCCTTCCTACTGGAAGTTCGCTTTCATTCAGCCTGTCCCAAGGAAGGGTGACCGCTCTCAACCCTCCAACTATCGTTCAATTGCTTTGATTTTTTACCTTTCTAAAAATTTTGAATCTATCCTTAATAGGAAGATTCTTAAACACCTCTCTTCTCACAATCTTCTTTCAGATCGTCATTATGGGTTCCGCAAGGAAAGCTGTACTGGCGATCTTCTTGCATACCTCTCTGACTCTTGGTCATCCTCCTTTTGGGATTTCGTTGAAACCTTTGCTATTGCGCTATACATATCAAAAGCTTTTGATAGAGTTTGCACAAATCCTTAATTTCCAAACTGCCGTCCTTCAGTTTCTATCCTTCTATCTGTACCTTCATCCCTGATTTCCTTTCTGGATGATCTATAGCCGCAGTTGTAGATGGCCACTCTTCTTCTCCTAAAGCTATTAATAGTGGCGTTCCTCATGGTTCTGTCCTGTCACCCACTCTCTTCCTTTTATTTATTAATGCTCTTCTAAGTAGCACTTACTGTCCTATCCATTCCTATGCCGATGATTCCACGCTTCATTTCTCCATCCGCTTCACAAAGCGTCCCTCTCAACAGTCACTCCATGATTCGCGTGGGACGGCTAGGGTGCACCTGATCTCTGAGCTTTCTACTATCTCTGACTGGGGCAGAGTAAACCTTTGGCTGTCAATGCCTCAAAAACTCAGTTTCTTCATCTGTCTACTCATCACAATCTTCCACACGACTATCCCCATACCTTCAACTATATACAACTCACTCCTTCCTCTTCTCTTAACATTCTTGATGTTTCCTTTTCTCATGATCTTTTCTGGAAAGATCACATATACTCTCTCTCCTTCTCTCTCTCTCTCTCTCTCTCTCTCTCTCTCTCTCTCTCTCTTCCCTCTCTCTCTCTAAAACAGCTTCGAAGAGGTTAGGTGTACTGTACCTGTTCCGCAGTTTCTTCACCCCACACTTCGTTGCTATCTCTGTACAAGGGTCTTGTCGACCCCCTTTATGGAGTACGCTTCTCATGAGTTGGGTAGCTGAACCCACACAGCTATACTTGCCCGTGTGGAATCAAAGGCTTTTCGTCTCATGAATTCTCCGCCTCTTACTAATCTTCAATCCCTTTCTCTTCGCCGGAATGTTGCCACATTCTCTTTTTACTATCGCTATTATAACTCTACTGCATGCCTCCTTCTTTAAGGAGTGCACGCAGTACCAGACTTTCGACACATTCTCATTCTTTTTCTGTCCAACTCTCTAACGCGAGGGTTAATCATTGTTCTCAATCTTTCATCTACTCAACCGGTCAACTCTGGAACAATCTTCCTCAATTTATCTTTCCCCCTGTTTATAATCTCCAATCTTTCACACGCAGAGTGTCCAGGCATCTCGAAAACTTTGGATCTTGGTTTTGATTCTCTTCTTCTTGTATGGGGGGGGGGCGTTTTGTGGGCATTCGCCCTTGGCCCCTCCTTTCCGCATAAAAAAAAAATTGCTTTCGAAACGACTCTGATAATAGGCAGAGCCTCATTTCCTCATGTTGGGCTAAACGCGTAATGGGAATGCAGAGAAAGACGACGAAAAGTGCACTCAAAGAAGAAAAAGGTTGGCAGAGAGCTATTTAATGAGTATATTAATGGTAGTCGGTGTGAGAGAGCGCAAAACGACGTTGTTGGTCAGAGAGAGGCTCCACGCTAAAGGGATTCGCTTGTAAGCTGAACCACACAAGCAGAGAGACCATAAAAAGGAACTATAAATAAATTAATTTTAAAAAAGAAAAGAAAGCAAGATTTTTCTTTCCTTTCAGTTTCCGTATGGTGTACAAACTATTGAAACACACACACACGCACACACACACACACACACACACACACACGCCTCTCTTGCTTTCTTTCTCTTTCATGTATATATGCAATGAATTTCACAATTAAACACGTGAAATGAATGAATGATTTGTATGATTTGAATGATATGTATTTCCTTGTGGGTTAGCATCATATATTTAAAAAGTACATTACGTGAGAAGTTTCATTTTATCATCTTAACAAAATATTAAAATATCAAGCATGTGCTACCCCTGCTACTCCGAGCACATAACCCCCCTTTTTTACCTTCATATTTGCATATATTTAAATGAGAAAAAATGTTATTTCTTAAAAAGTACACTATGTGAGAAGGTTTTTTTTTATCACTTTAACAAAATATTATAAAATCAAGCATGTGCTACCTACTACCCCTATCACATGCCCCTCCTCCCTTTTTTACCTTCATATTTGCATATGTTTAATGTTGTTATATGTTACATGATAAGTTGTTTGTTTAATGCTTGATATTGTTATGTTTCAGATAAATAGAAACAATTTTTCAGATAAATAGAAATAATTTGTATTTGCTTTAATTATAATTTGAATTATCATAAATTATAAAACTACATATAATTTGATTTTACTTCTGAATATAAACTATAACTACTAGAAGCAAGTCCTCAAATGCAGCCTTTGGATATCCTACGAATTCCTAGCAGCCATGACTCCTTCAAAAGCAGATGTTGTGAGACACTACCTTTTTGTGCGCCGTCGTGAAGAAGCTAAATCAAAAGGATCAGCAACTGCTAATGATTGTTACAGGGTTGTTGTAAAAGACACTGAAGTCATTTGGATGAAATTTTCTTTTCCTACGATTAACACCAAAGGCATCTATCTTAAAGTCAGTCGACTAATAGAAGAAGCCTCAAAATTGAACAAAGTGCCGTTACATTGAAGAAATGAAAGTTTTGCCTTAAAAGTAGTTCAGTATGATGAAATGTTTGATATAATTATCTTCTTGTGAATGCTATGATAAGGGAATTGATAAGAAATCTTGCGGGTGTAAGGATAAAATACCAATGGCAGAATGGGAGTATTTTGTAAGTCAAAAAACAAAGAAAAAAATCAGTTAGGACCAATTGATCGCATAGCTAGTTCAACAAAGAAGAGATCTTTAGCCCAAGAAGCACAAAACCGTCAACAAAAAGCACACGAAGAAATGACTGAAGCCACCAATGTTTTACCATCGAAATTTATAGAAAATACCGAAGAAGACATGGAGGTAGATTCAGAGAGTCAGGATGTAGATTATGAGGCCGATTTAGAATTAACTGAGAATATTCAGAACAGGCACTCCTATAAAAACCTAGCATTAACAGCAGATCGTTATCGTGTAAATTGTAGAGCTGCAGCTGCAATAGTCAATGCAGCTTTAAAAGATATGGAGATCCTTAACCACACCAACATGCTTGACAGAAAGAAATTAGAAAGAGAAAGAAATCGCATGGGTGAAACAAATACTTTTAGGTCTACATATATCCGAAAATTTGAAGATGGAATGCCTTGGATTTGATGAAAGGAAAGATAACACATTAACTAAAAGTGGAAAGATAAAAGAAGAACACTATGTTATTGTGAAAGAACCTGGAAGCAGCTATGTAGACCATGTCACACCAGATAATGGAACTGCTCGCTGCATAGCAGAAGAGTTGATAACTATTATTACAGACTCGAACAGCACAGATACTATCAAAGCTTTACTGTGTGATGGTACTCCTGTAAATACAGGAAAAATTGGTGGAACCATAAAACTGGTTGAAATTCATGTTAACAGACCAGTGCAGTGGTTGGTGTGCCTCTTGCATTTGAATGAGCTGACTTTTATGCACGTCTCAAAGCCATTGATGGTAAAACAACAGGTCCAAATACTTTTGTGGGGTCAATTGAGAATAAACTGAAAACAGATTTAGCAAAATTGGAGGTAGCCAAATATTCTCACGTAATGGGAAACATTAAAGAAATTCCAGCAAATGTTGTGAAGGACCTAAGCAGTGATCAAAGATATCTCTATGATATGTGTCTGGCAGTGCAAACTGGAGACACTTCTCAAGATCTGTCCAATCGATCCCCAGGTACCCTTCACCATGCCCGCTGGCTAACTCTAGCCAACAGGGTCCTTCGATTATATATCTCAACGCCAAATCCCGATAAAAACCTTCAAGATATAGTTAAGATTATTATGCAGTTCTATGCTCCAGGGTGGTTTTGGATAAAATCTCATCCTAATGCAACTGATGGTGCATATAACTTTTGGCATTTAATGTGCTTGCTTCAAAATTTAGATGAACAACATAGATCAATCATAGAACCAGTATTAAAGAATAACGCCTACTTTGCCCACCCAGAAAATATACTCATATCAATGGTAACTGACAAGAGACTAGAAATTAGGGAGTAAACTATTCAGAAAATCATCCTTTCATGAACAGAATTTTCAGGTACCAGAAACTTTGAGTTGCCTCGAACCCTCAATTTCCAATCTACTGACTACACCGAGATGATCGATTTGCAAAAAGAGATCGTTACTCTTCCACCGCTGCTAAACAATTTTAGCGATGATGAGCTACTACAGGCTCGATGTAAGCCACTGGAGATAGTTTCTTTTTCATGCCACAGTCAAAGTGTGGAAAGGGCAGTGAACCTAGTAACAAAGGCATGTCAGGAAAGAATAGGATGTGACATCCGTCAAAAGTTTATTTTAAACTCATTAGAATTAAGGCGAAAACTGCCCGAGTTTGAATGGAAGGCCCATTGGAATGAGTAAGAAGCATATGAAATAAAATTTCCTAATGATATTGAAAATTTCTTCCCGTTTGATGTGATAAGGAACAATGAAAAAGTTAATTGAATTTTAGCACATTATTGTGCCCCTAATTTTTTCTTCTGAATATATTGTTGTACTTAATTAATTTTCCTAATACTGTACATTATTAAATAAAATATTATACGTTACTGAAGATTTATGTTATAAAAAAACCTGAATGTAGAGTAAGTCTCGCATAAATGGAATATTCTTCAATATAGGTCAAAAAAGTGAAAAATTGTGCCAGGGGTAGGAGGCTTTAAACAGCGAAAATAATTTATGAGGGAGTTCCTGTGTTCCATTCAAACATCTCACAATATGTACCTTTTCAATATAAAATTTCGACCCGACCCTAATATATATATATATATATGTGTGTGTGTGTGTGTGTACTAGCGTCTTTCTAGTCCAGTATATCGGTATTCCGGCAACTTGGTAGTCACGCATTCTTTTCAACTGTGACATTTCTCCCAATAATCCGGTAGTCCCCTCTGATAGTCCGGCACCTCGTAATAAACCGTTAAAGTATATACATTCATATTTTACTTTACTTGTCTGTTTGTGAGCAGAAAGAGGGGAAAGAGGGTTCACCTCTGGTGGATATAAAACTCTCGCCGATGAATGCCACAAATGACAATCCCACGGTAGCAGAGCTGGGCACTTGCGGTTTTTTTGCGGTATTGCGGTACTGCGGTACTACCGCACTACCAAAACCGGTACCGCATAACGCAGTACCGCAAAGGATCGCTGAAAGTACAGCCTGTACTTTCAGCGATCCTTTGCGGTACTGCGTTATGCGGTACCGGTTTGGTAGTGCGGTAGTACCGCAGTACCGCAATACCGCAAAAAAAAACGCAAGTGCCCAGCTCTGCACGGTAGTGATGCCCAACCAATGGTGGAGAGCTGGGCAAGCAAAGACCGAAGCTCTTCCCAACCCTTTTTTAATTAAGCTGGACTATAAGTGTCCTGAAACAGACGATAGTAGCACCAGTGTTGCCTCGTGCAAATTGTTAACTTACCAGACATGTACTAGTGACGCGTACCAGGTTGTAGGTAGGTAGGTAGTCCGGAAAATTTACTAGTCCGGTATGCCTCCGGAATCATTCGTACCGGACTAGAGAGAGGTTAGTATGCAGGATGAATTTCACACTTAAACACGTGAAATAAGTGGGTTTGCATCATATCCACTTCTTTATGAGGGTTTGAACGACCCCTCTGCAGCATTCCGCCTCATTTGCGGGACTTGGTGAAGGAGGGAATTGCTTTCTGATCTCCTCCAGTTCTTGTAGCCAGCCATGCATGGCTGGTCAGGGATTTTGCACAGGATCCAGCTGGTTCTTGAAGTTATGAGTCTTTTCTGTTCGGGGGCTAGCAGCGAATTTCAGTGAAAATCGGTATACTAATGTAGTTTTGGTCACTGATTTAAAAAATAACTTTCTGTTTTTGGAGAAATGAAAAACAAACATGTTAGAGCACTTTAAATAATTAATATATGTTTTAACTAGCTTAAACTAGTTACAGAGGATTGTGTTAAATTTAGCCAGTCACAAACTGCTACTGTTTATGAAAAAGTGCTCTAAGTGTGGGAAAGTGTGTTCCTTTGATAAAAATACCCAGTTCTTTCGCTGCCAAAAGCGTCGGTCAAACGGTAAAAAGTGCAACTTTAAATTATCCCTAACGAAGAATACGTTTTTTGAAGGATCGCGGCAGATCTGTAAAAGTAGCAGAAAAAATCAAGAATTAATGCCCAGTTAGGTCAATTGAATGCCCAGTTAGGTCAACTGAATGTCAGATTAGGTCATTTGAATGCCCGGTTAGGTCAACTGTACGCCCTTGACGATTGGTTAGGTTAAATCATGATATTTTCGTTAAAAACACATTAATTATTTAAAGTGCTCTAACATGTTTGTTTTTCGTTTCTCCAAAAAAAGAAAGTTATTTTTTAAATCATTGACCAAAACTACATTAGTATACCGATTTTCATTAAAATTCGCTGCTAGCCCCCAAACGGAAAAGATCCGAAGTTATTCAGGTCGGTGTGCTGGAGGTTTCTCACTGCTTTTGGCAGGGCATTAAAAAGCTTTGGGCCTCGTATTCTCAGGATATTTTCCATCCTCGTTTTCATGGCCCCACCCCCCCCCTGTCCACAGCAGTTGGGACCGTACAAAATCTGCCTCTTCTCTCATTCCATTTTGTTTCTATTTCATTTCTAAGGTTCCTCGACTATTTTCCATATGTATATTATTGTGTTCCGCTCCTGCCTTCTTTCGAGAGAATAGAGTTTCAGGGATTGTACTGTAGTCGAGACCAGTAGTCTTCACCTTTCATTTCCTCTATCTTAGACGTAAAAGTCCTTTGTATATATATATATTATATATATAATATATATATATATATATATATATATATAATATATATATATATATATTACTGTGTGTATATATACTGTATCTAATCCTATACATCGTAATAAATTCAGTAATATATGATATAAACATCCCTTCCTCAAAATAATTATCTTAGCTAATATTTCAGTCTGTTCTTATTAATAATGTATTTCCTTAGGAAAAATTTTATTTATTTTCCTATGAACATATTTTGGATCGTCTAATGTTGGCTTTCCTTCTGTACGAGAAACTATTTTCAGTTCTCTCTTACAACTCGGTGCCTCCAACTCATATAAAGAAAATTAAATGGGGCAAAAATAAGGCTGGCAAACTTGTGGATAGCTTGCTCCTTCACTGCCATCTGGACACACACACACACACACACACACACACACACACAGATATATGTATATATATATATATATATATATATATATATATATATATATATATATATTACTAATTT
>JAJOZX010000876.1:122500-342500 GCA_023014485.1 Bathynomus jamesi | reverse complement strand
CAGGAAGGGGGACACATCGAACAACTTCTCAATAAAGACGAACAACATGCTAAGGGGAAACATCTATGAAGTTTGGTAGCTCTAGTCCCCTTACTTTTTTTTAATATGACAGTTTACCTCTAACGGTCACTTTTTGTTACCCACCCTGTGTGTATATATATATATATATATATATTCTATATATATATATATAATAAAAAATACACGTAATGAAACAAATAATAATAAAAGCTAAAAACAAAAATAAGACTAAAAATAACAAAAATACGAGGGCCACTCGCTATATTTTGCCCCACCTTTTTTTTTCTTTCCAAGTTTCCTTATAAGTTCCAGAAATTTTGTACAAAATTAGTTACATACCTTTTTTACAAGTTTTTATTTTTCCACATAGTTTCCATCCTTTTCTACGGTTTTCTTCCACCTCGAAACAAGGGCCTTTATTCCTTGCTGGTAAAAATCCGCTGGCTTCCGCTGGAGCCACCTCTTAACCTCCTCAACAACCTCATCGTCACTCTGAAACTTTCTTCTACGAATAGCATCCTTCATTGGCCCAAACAAATGGAAGTCTGAAGGTGCCAGATCCGAGCTGTATGGAGGGTGGGGTAACACAGTCAAGCGTATTTTTGTGATGGCCTCTCTTGTTTGCAAACTGTTGGGTGGTCTTGCGTTATCGTGCAAAAGAAGGACGTCTTCCAGTTTTGTCTCCGGTCGAACTCGCTTTATACGTCTCTGGAGTCTCTGTAGGGTAGCACTATATACCTCTGAGTTGATTGTTTGTCCTTTCTTCATAATGTCCACTCGAATCACCCATTTCATGTCTCAGAAGATGGTGGCCATAACCTTTCCTGCAGAGGGAGCCATTTTGAACTTTTTCTTGCATATGGAGTCTGCGTGATGCCACTCCATGGATTGGCGTTTTCTTTCAGGTTCAAAATGGTGTACCCAAGTCTCATCCCCTTCTGTCTCGTATCAAACCAACGACTCAGCGTGCTACAAGTTCCTCAGCTTTTTTGGTAGCACGTTAAGGAGTTTTGGGCCTCGTATTCCGAAAGTGTTTCCCATCTTCATTTTCATGGCCCCGTGTCCCACAGCAGCTAGATTAGTACGGAATCTACTGGTTCTCCTATTCCAGTGTAGTTTTATTTCATTTCTAAAGTTTGGGACATATCCCTCAAGTATTTTTCATATGTACTGTATATTATTGTGAATCGCCTACGTCTTCTTTCCAAGGAGTACACTGAAAAAATTCTTATGTACTTTAAACCTGCCTTGAATTAAAATAGTAGCCTAACAATGATCTGTTCACGCTTAACAATATTTTTTTTTACAGTACAGTTTCAAGGATTGAAGTCATGACCTGTAGTCTTCATCTTTTGTTTCCTCTATCTAAGACGTGAAAGTCCTTTGTTTATCCGCATTGTCTCATTTTTTGATGAGCTTGCGAGTACTAAGCAATACTGAATTACTGGTAGGACTGAACTATTCCATACTCCTAGCATGATGTCTACTTTTTTGTTGTGAAAGTTCCTCCAGATAATTGCCATTACTTTTCTAGCTGTTGCGATTGTAATGTTATAGTATTCTCTGAATTCTGCATCCGATGACATCATTACTCCAAGATCCCTGACTTGTGGAGTCTGGCATTATCTGTTTGCTTTGCGGTGTTTTATACCCTTTATTCTGTAGCTTCTCGTTGTTATCGTATCTTATGAGTTGGATTTTTCGTTCGTCGAACTTTATATTGTTGACTTCTGCCCATCTGAATAATGTTTCAACGTCATTTTGTAGTTTTTTCTATACCACATTCATTTGATATTTCCTCGCATATTTCTGTGTTATCCGCGAAACCCATCTACAGGATGTTTCAGGTCGACCCTAGAAATATGGAAATTGGCGGAATTTGGTATTTGGTATTTGAAATTTGTCATAGTAACTCCTACCTACTTGCTACAAATTCCGCCAATTTCCATATTTCTAGGGTCGACCTGAAACACCCTGTAGTTCTACAATCCTTGATATAAACAGTATAGGAGCTAATACTGTATCTTGTGGGACAGAGCTGACGACTTTTGAGACTTCAGATTTAACTCCATTTACTATTTTCTTTATGTTTCTATTTTCTTAGATTTGTGTGCTATAATAATCCTATGATCATATTTATCGAAGGCTTTAGCAGAATCAGTACATATTACTTTTATACTTTGATTTCGACTTGACGTTTGCATTATTTTCTCTTGATGGTCTAATAATTGTGACAGGCACGATCTTCCAGCACTGAATCCATGTTGATTCAGACTGAATAATTTATTTTCTTGTAGGTAGTAAGCAATTTTGTTTCTAATTATCCGTTCAAAGCACTTTATAAGATGGGATGTGAGTGCCACCCGCGATAATTCTTAAGCATTGCTCTGTTACCTCCTTTGAATAATGGGACCTTTACCCATCGGATCGACGAGACCATAACATCGACAGTCTAAAAAAGTAACTTAACCTAATCTAACCTCACCTAATTTAACAGAATCCCTTCAGTCGCAGTGAATGTATAATAATACTAATATAAATCACAGTAATATAAATCGTACTAAAATGCAACTTTTTTACAAATGTTTTTGTATGTTTAATATAGGCTTAGTTTAGTTGTGGGAAAAGAAACCCAAAATGCGTGTAAAGTAAGTGGCTAGTTACTAAAATGTATGGAGGAATCTTATACTTTTTGGTATACATTTTGTCCAAAATATTGGACGCCACATCTGAAGGGGTTAATCTAACCTACAATATACTTGTCAGTAAAATACCAACTAAGGTTTCTTTCCCGGGATCCCGGCTGTTTTTATTGGATTTGAAAATCCCGGGAATTGGACAAATATCCCGGAAAATCCCGGAATTTTAAAATTACTTAATTTATTTTTTATTGATTTATTTGTTTTTTCTTTTGTTATTAGAAGGCTCTTGGGTAGAATTAAAGAAAACTGCATAATATTTACCACATTTTATTCTACTTTTCTGCTTTCTTAAGGAACCGAGTCTCAGTATATTATCTAGCGATCGCAGGCAACTCATCTTGCTCAGAGTTTAAGCAAGCATTTGAAACAAGAACTGCAGTTATTCGAGACAATAGGGAACAGAACTTCAAACATCATGAATTTATTTGACGCACTGAAAGCCATTCCGCCAACCTCTGTTGAATCAGAAAGACCCTTTTCTGCAGCAGGTTTATTTATCACTAAGTTGAGAACTCGTCTTAGTGATAGAAGTATCGATTGTTTGTTTTTTAAGAAGCTATTTTAAAAATGTTGATTGACTCTTTAAATATTTTAAGATAAATATTTTAAGATAAAATATTTTAAGATAAAAAGATGAAATTATTTTTTCTAATGAAGTTTATTTTATTTTTATTTTTTTGTATTGGCTAAATATTTTAAGATAAAATATGTTGAGATAAAAGGTATAAATTATTTTTTTTAATGAAGTTTCTTTTTCTTTTTCTTTTTTTATTTTCAAATGCACTTAATTATAATTAAAGGAATATAATATTTTAGCCTTTTATTTCTCCCTTGCAGATGAATAGCATGATAAATATTATGTTTAATAAATAATAAATACCTACCACTGATTGGTAAACTCAATTCAAGTATTACAATGCAAAAGTGGTCATCTAGGCATAAGTAATTGGTTATCCTAATTCTAAAAGGGTATTTTATCCCTGAATAATAAAAAAATTACCGTTCTCTTAAATATACAACCATTTCCTGGATTTCTTGGGATCCCGGGAATTGGCTTCATTTTTCCGGGAATTCCCGGGATTTCCCGGGATGAAGAAAGCTGCATATAAGGAGAAACCCTAATATCAACTCGATCAGATGGCGTAATACTGCACTAAGGGAGCAATGTTCACATTCTTTAATGGGATTGGGATTTGTCCGGTGTTGAGTGATTTTCTCCATAGTAAATATAGCAATTTGGCAACACATTCTTTGCATTTCTTCAGAAACTTGGCATTCCATGTGTCTGGCTGGCCCTGGTGCTAAATTTCTTTGTATTGTATTCCGAAGGTTCAAAACCAATTAATATGATAGATTCGTGTCCGTACTTGTTCTTTACTGTTTAGTACAGTATTTATGTCAAAGAATTCACTCGGATTTTCTGTTTTCATCTTGGGCTCAGGGGTGCTGAACACAAAGTGAAATTGTCCCTTAAGCAGTTCGCCCATTTTCTGGGGAGTCACTTGTGTATTCGTTTACTTTATCTTTTAACGGAACAACACTTTAGTTTCCCTTTCGCAAAAGTGTAAAAATATGTTGTTTTTTGTTTTTTTTTGTTTGTCTTGCTGAGAGATGTCTGTTTTAGGTCCATTTCCATTTTGCATAATTGTTTTTCTAGTTTGAGTCTCTTTACGTCCATTTTGATCTGTGGATAAGTTTACGGTTTGTTTCCTTTGTCTAAATAACGTTCTGATTTTCCTCTCGAGTTTGTTACGTTCTCTTTTTTGACTCTTCGAAACATATTTCAGCAATACAAGTTTAGTTTCGTTCTCTACTATATAATAAGTAACATTTCTTTTTTTGCAAAGTAGGAATTCTCAATCTATTTCCTTCAATATTGCATTCATACTTTCTCAAATTACCTCCTCTGAATTCACGCTCTACAGTATAGGACGAGTTTTAGATCTTCTGGTTCCTGACTTTATTTGCATATATCGATTATGTTACGATCAGAAATATATGTTTGTGCTACAATTTATTTATTCTCATGTCATTGTTATTTGCCAAAATTAACTCCCAAAATATTCTCCTTTCGAGTCGCTTCACAAATTTCCTGGATAAGTGCTAACAGCATTATTGCCTGAGTTTTGTCATCTTTCGTGATGTTACCGTGTAACTTCTCAACATAAATAACTTCATAATTTTTCTTCCATGTTATGAATAGGAAGTTAAAATTCCCAGAAATTAAAAATTTCGAAGGGTTTTCTATTTCTTCTGTAACGAGTTGAAATTCACTCTTTGCGGTGTTTGATGACGTTTAGTTCTCTTATTTCTAAAGTAAGAACTTCGACTTTGCTGTTTGATGTCGTTTCTCCTCTGTATGCGTTTTTCGTGTCAATACAGCAGCCTCCTCCTTTTCAAGCAAATATATTTGCTCTAAATATGTTATAATCCTTTATTGTTATTTCGGTGTCTTCGATGCAGTTTTCACAGCCTTTCTCGCATTTGTGCAAGTGTTTCGTTAAGCAGAAGATATTTGTGTTGGTTTCCAAGGCTAAATTTTGTAGGTACAGTATTATAATTTGCAATCTGCTTTGTCGATGTACAATTATCGTATATCTGTGTATATATTAAATTTATAGGGTTAACAGTCTTTGTGTGCGGTTATCAGTCGGTTTTGTTGGTTTCTGATCGGTGTTAGTGTGTCGTCCATTCCATTTGAGAATACTGGGATGTGTGGTCCTTGGTACCATTGTGGTTGTTAAATTAACTGTGGGTGGCGTTGGATGGGTGGATGAATTGCTGGGGTATATGCGTCTGCGAAGTCCAGTCTTTTCTCATCAGAAGTGATAGTTTTTCTTTTCTTCTAAGAAATATATGTTTGCGTTACATTTTATTTATTGATAATGTCGCCACCTCTTTTGTTTGGGATTTGAGCACTCTCTCTCTCTCTCTCTCTCTCTCTCTCGTTTTTTTCATATTTTTTTATTTGATAATAAAAGTCAATAAAGAATAATTAATAACATAATAACAGATCAGATTGTGAATAACTTTCTGTATATTGCCCTGTATAAATTTATGAATAGGCCTATCTAGTGACGCTTGAGCCAGTGTCCTTAGCTCATTGGGTAACACCGTTTCCCTAGCGAAGCAAGGCACTGAGGTCGGGAAGTCAAATCTTGATGATGCTAGCAATAATAGTACAACAGTTAGATCCATGGGCTTTATTATTTGGCCTGGGACCCGTGCTAGTTTCTGGACCTCCTAACTGATTATTAGTGGCAGTTGAACGGGTATATAATGTACCATAACACTTGTCGTCATTTAACGCATAATGTCTCGTAACAAACACCCAACCCAGGTTGTGGAATGCTCTATACTAGCCGAGGCTGTTCGCGAATTTTTCTTTTCGAAAGTCCGTTCAAACCTGTCATTCAACGAGTCCAATTGAAGCTTTTATGTCACGAGTGTGAAGATCGAAGTTGATGAACTGAACGAAGAGACAAATCTAACGCCATCTATTTCGAGTAAAAGTAGATAAAAATCTCTTAAACATTAAATTTTAAAGCAGATTTAACTTAAATAATTAATAATTATATAATCTATTTTATTAAATTACAGAATTTAGTTTTATTTGCATAATTAATTATTTAAAAATACAAATACATAATTTTTCGTTCGGTTCAAAGTTGTAAACATTTTTTATTTTCTGTGCTTCAGTTGTGTGTGTGTGTGTGTGTGTGTGTGTTTTTATTCTCACGTGAACAGTTTTTCCTTGTTTATATAGGTCTATGAGTATTTGAAAGTAACCCAGTCTCGGCGTTATCATAACCTTCAAGAAGGTACTGTTTACTTTTTTTAACTTTGCTTTGAAAGTTCTGAGTATTTGTTCATTACTATTCCATTTTGTTTTGGTTTCTCGATTTCTGCTTCATGTGTGACTGTGATTCGAGTCCTTTGTTCGTCAATTCCTTCATATTTTGAGTCTATCTGATGATAATTAATTCACCGTTTTTGGTTCTTCCATTTCCATATATGTTCTTAGGTGGGACTTTATCATTATTACATTCAAATCGTTCTCTTCTGACAACCTCTTCATGTTTCCAATTTCAGCGCAGAGCCATTTTATTGTAGAACGTTTTCATAATTTTACTTTGGCGTCGTCAACAAAAGATATTATTGTAATGTCGTAATCTCTTTGATCTTTACTTGTTAGCAGTTCCCTGTAACAATGAGTGCGTACTTCTGGACCCTGATGATGATAATATTCCTCGATCTTTCGCAATTTTATCTTCGTTTGGTTAGAATAATATATATCTAATTTCCTACACTGTGAACCCTATACGTATATTAAGCATTTGGTTATACGTACGTTCTCTGCCCCATTTTAGAAGCACGAGTATGATTATATATTTCATTTGAGAAACGTATAACCAAACTCATGATGAAGGTGCGCGAATTATACATATAAAATGGCAGTCAAATGGGACACATGATGTATAATGGAACGTTTAATAGGCTTTAGAGTGTAATTTTCCTGTTAGACTCGCATCTTTTACTTCATGTGGAATAATTTTGCAGCTTTTGTTAAAGTCTGTATTCATTTACTGTATTATTATAGTGTTCCACATTTTTACGATGGCAAAACCTCCCTGATCTGAATTTAGTTCTTGTTTACCTCTTTACTCGATACGAGATTTACGTACATTCTCTTATTGTTCAAATATATATTTTAAGAATTAAGCGTCATTGCCACCGGTCTGTCTTATTTTATTTTTGATTTGCCAACTTTGCATGTGGGCATTAATCTCATCCCCTCTCCATTCTCGTCCCCTCACTATTCTCGTCTCCTCTCCATTTCTTACGCGGGGGTTTTTGCATTTTTTTTTGCTCTTCTTTAATAAATATCGAATTCCGTGAATGTAGACCAGCTGCTGAAACTGTTTTTGTCGTTCAAATAGCACTTATTCTATCTTCTGATACAGATTCAATGTCAATCACCTTCCCATCATTCCTATTTTAAAAAATCTTTTTTCTTTCGAGATAATGGAAGGGTGAAACACCATCTCGACTGTTTTTACAATAGTTTAGTAGATATTTCTTTAGAATCTACAATTAATGAATTGTCCTACTTTGTTGAGGTGACCCTAGTTATTTATTGTCCCACTTATTTATCATTCTTGTAAAAGAAAAGAAAAATATTTGTGGCCGATTTTCACGGTTTCAAGTACTCCCTCTTTTCCTTTGACTGCACGTGTCACACTTATCTCGTAAGTGTCTTACTCCCACTTTTTCTGTCGTTCTTTATTTATTTATTTATTTATTTTTGTGCTGAGATGATGTTATTGCGAGTTTTCAGTTTTAGGATATTTCTTCTTTCTCTTTCGTTTTAATGTCGAATTAATTTATCTCTTTACTTTGTTTTTTCGACATTTATTTCTGGAAATTTTTGATAATTTCTTTTCATGACAACGCAGTATTTATTCAGAGTTACTTTTCAGTAAAAGTTTGATTCCGAGTCAACGCTAGCCATACTTGATCAAAGAGCTTCCCAATTTATGAAGTTTGAAAAGGCTTTAATAATCAAGTACGATAGACCATTTTTAGGATATTTTTGATCTTCACCCAATTTTGTTGATAAATTTATTTAATTTGTATATGATCTGATATTGTTTTGGATGTAGACGCTTCTTTTATTGGTTGGAAGAGGAAGATTGTCAGTAATTAGGTGTTATTTGTGAATATTGGGGTTTCGTCGTGCCCACTTCGCAACAACACTTCCCTTTAGAGCAGCAAGTTTGAGCGGTGTTAGGTCTGTTCAGTACTTCGATGGATGGCCCTCTTCTACTTTCAGATTTGTAGCGACGCGTGTTTTGGATCCCAGTGAAACTATAGGTCCCCCCTCCCGTCACGTGACCTTTACAAGTATGAAAGAGACTAAAAAAACCCCAAACATTACTTTGAATGTTACTAGACTGTAAACAGTTATATCTGTAATGTTTTCATGCTGTTATCGTTTTACGCCATTTTGCATAGTGATATGTCAGAAAATGGACAACATTGTCTATTTAATTTGGTCATTCTCAGTTTCCCTTTTATCCTATTCAGTGAACACAGTTCGATCTACAGAATGTCCGTAAGTTATCTTTACAAGTTCAATTCAACTTCAGTTTAATTTGTAAAGATAATTTATGGGTACCCTGTATTTTTGTCATATTTCAAAAGTGGAAAAAATTAAAGTCTACGGTTTAAAACTGTCCTTCTCCATTCGTACCAAACGTTCATACAATTTTGTAAATTTAGAAAAGCTCAAATTAAATGTTAAGTTATGAGTTCTTTGAAGATTTTCTAAAAATATTTTGTAGGAATTCATTTTACTTTATTGTTATATAATGTGGGCGTGCATTACATACATATAAGCCAGCTAATGTCCTCTTTAAGGTATTTAAGTGTGCCACGGAGTTTTAATACTAAAATATTCTACAATGTATACAGTACTGAATTATTAATTAATAATAATACTTGATGTAATAATATTCTACAAAGCTGTTTCATTTACTAACCACTATTTATTCTATATATTTTTTACACACACACACACACACACGCGCGCGCGCGCGCGCACGCACACAATTATATAACAGCGTCCTTTCTTTGTTTCCACTGTGTTAAATCTTGTTATGATGAAATTTCCCATTTTAATTCTTTAACGCTATATGCAATTTTCACAGTCTGGGTGCACCTTTTCAAACGTGTTCTCATCAAGCATATAAAATCTTCCTCCATGAGGCCTTACAAGTATCCAGTTTTTATCTAGCGAATGATACGATTTTAAACCTTGAATAATTGTCATTAGAACTTTATAAACGTTTCCTTTGTAATTACAATTACATGCGAGTGACAAACACGCCGTTCTCCAAAATTTCCTTGCTTTATCAGTAATTTCAGAAGTTCGCTCTTTGGTCTTACGGAATGTAGTTGTTAGCGCCTGTTTGGTAGTCATGAGGTTTTGTGAGATAGAGTATTGTCACGGATGTTGAAGTATTTTTGGCCAGCAGCAATTTCTGGAGAACTTCAGAAAATAATATTTACTTTTGTGTATCGCTCTTCCGTCTTTAAGCGAGTGTGAATTGAAGAATTAAAAACTCAATTCGCGCGTGATTAAAGCGTACTCTTCATATTGTAGACCAGTGACAAATGTCACCTTCAGCCTTACTTATAGTCTCGATATTTAGCAAATAAGTTAACGAATTTTCCAACGAAACACTTCCCATTTTTGTACGGATTTATACAAGATCTCTCTCTCTCTCTCTCGCTCTCTCTCTCTCTCTCTCTTAGCCTCTTCGTTTATCTTCATTTCTCCTCTAGATCAATCTAATATTTACTTTAATTTCAATTCCACTTTCTTTTTTGATACTTCTTTCGTCTTTTGTTTTCGTTTCTTTGACGTTTTTCTCTTAATTTCTTCTTCCTTTTTCTGCCATCTTTTTATCTTTTGTTCTTGTCTTTGTATTTCTTTTTTCTTTACCTTTTCCGCATTGAATATATATATATATATATATATATATATATAACAATAATAGATATCGAAATTTTTATAATCATTAGCACAGAAACACACACACACATACACATACACACACACACACACACACACATATATATATTATATATATATATATATACGTATGTAAAGATCGACGCTTGAGTAGAAGAGTGTTCCGCACAAGATGAGGAGGAAGAACGAACAAATGAAAAATGAGGTACCACCCGGGAATCGAACCCTGGATCATCCGATTGCCGGTCAGATATGCTATCCACTACACCATGGACCTCAATCAATCAGAAGTCGTAACTCTCCTACATACGAGCAGAAACAATGCCCTGTTCGTTCTCCCTCCTCATCTTGTGCGGAACGCTCTTCTACACAAGCGTCGTTCTTTACATTAATTATACTGTGTGTTGTTTGCAGTTAAAATATATATATATATATACACCTATGATAATGGTTATATAAATTTCTATATTTATTCGTGTTATTCAATGTGATTATGTACGAAGTGATTGAAGTGGGAAAATAAATAAAGTGTGAATTAATACATTTTTTTTAACTCACAAATTAATGGTGAAGTGCTCGTTATCCCCGAGTTTTCTTTAAAATGTCAAAGACAATTAAATCAAAGTGAAGGAAGTCATTGAAAGAAAAAAAAAATAATAACGAATTTAACGTCAATGATTATATTACAGAAGGGAACTGGAAAGGAAGTGAGAAGTGGGGCTGATAAGTGACGTCATTGAATAACTTTGTTGGCAACTTCTTTTATTAACTTTTATATAAAGTCGATTTTGTCGTATTTGAAATTTTTCTTTTCTTTTTTACCTCTTACTGACCTCTCTCTCTCTCTCTCTCACTGATTTCAAATCCCTTATATATATATTATATATATATATATTATAATATATATATATATATATATATATCTGGTAACATTTGGTTTATTTCCGCCCGAATTGTTCATTCTAACTACGGTCAGCTTTTCACTCTACCTTAGACCTACAGTTTAACGTGGAATCAGAACCACGCCTCACCAGCAACCCAGCGTCTTAACTACTAGACTACCCAGGGTACCCATTTATCTACCAACCACTTTATTTATATATATATATATATATATGTGTGTGTGTGTGTGTGTGTGTGTGTGTGTTCCATGTAATGTTCATATATTTGATAGAAATAAATAACTTATTTCAATAATATAGCAAATCTCATTATTATAATTATTATTATTATTATTATTATTATTAAGGTCCTAATTATTGTAAAGTGGTACATTTATTGTGATATTAATAATAATAATAACGACGCAATTATAACTTCCTGCTTCGCATATGTCCTCATTGATATATATTTAATTACAGTTGCATCACAGAATCCAGAAGAGTAGTAATAATTTGCACACAGATGCGGCATTCCTGGAATAAAATGCGTTTGAAATATTTCATTTGACTTCCACGAGTGAGTTTAGTTTCTATTTTACATCGCGATGTAATTCTGTAATTATCTTATAGAAGAGATAAAACGAATTTCTCGAAATTCTTCGGTCTGGAATTTTGGTCCGCAAAAGCGATTCCTCATTTATGGCACACTTTCAGAAAATAATTAAAAATCAGTGGATTATGTTCGGGATCGGTGTTTTTTTTTTATTATGTTCGGGATCGGTGGGTTGTTTTTTTTTTTTTTTTTTTTTAAAGGACGCACAACATGGTCAAAGCGTTCTCTCCTTTACGGAATTTCGTGATGAATTTGGGCAGCGTAATTTCTTCTCACGGTCTTCAGGGTTCCGATAGAAATGGAGCGATCTCATGTGCAGTCGCTGCTTATAGAATTCCCACAGTGACCTACGATTTTCTATGATAACCCTGTCCTTTAGATATTCTCATATCTTCATGTGAAGAAAAGTTTCTTTCGGCAGGAAGACGCAAAACCTCATACAATAAATGTCATTTTGGACCTTATGCATTAAACTCTAGACCCGAGAGTCCTATCTGACCCTCACGACTATGATCTCCCATGAGTTCATCTGTCCTCTGATCTCCATTCCTGCGATGCTTTCGTATGTAGATATCTATAAAGAAAGTAATCTTCACAAAAAATCGCACAACAATGAAAGCTCTAAAAGCAGCCGAAACGCTGGAGGCTGTAATAATAATTACACTGCCCAGATTCATCACGTAATCTTGCAAAGGGAAGAACGTTTTTAGAATGTTGTGTTCCAGTAAGAAACTCCCATGCACCCTTCTACAATAACGTAATGAACGTAAGTTCATGCACTAAGTATTAATAATTTATCAAAGTATGGCATAATTGAAGAATCATCGTTCATTTTTGCACCACCCTGTGGTGCAAAAATAGCCAATTTTTCAGTGATAAAAGATTTTAATATATATATATATTATATATATATATTATATATATATATATATATCGGGTGGCCCAAAAAAAACCGTCTTGAGATTTGAACATCAATAATTTCAAAAATATACAGTTTACACTTACAAAATTTACAAAACTTTTACCTCAATCTATTGATAAGCGATCATAAAAATTTCAGACCTCTACATAAAATACTTTTTCCACAGCTGAGGGAACAATGAGGTATGGTGAAAAAAATGAATATCCTAAATCCTAAATGTGTATAGCTGTACCTGGCAACTATTCTAAGACTTGTTGTAGTTTCCTTAGCCTATAGATAATCTGTTAGTCTCTGAAAAACGTCAAATGATGTAGGCTACGCCCCTCTTAAATACTGTTTCTTAAACTTATCCTTCAAATTATGGTTCTAACTAACGGTGAAAAAGCTGTGATTGAAAAGTGTTTCTTGGGAAAAAAAATGGACTGGGGCAAGAATTTTGAGAGAATGTCCAGGAATAACTTGTAATGTTACGTCTGTGAATAGAATAATTAAAAAACTTAAAGCAACCGGTTCGACAGCACGGAAGCGTGGAAGTGGTCGGCCTAAAACAGTTTACACTCAAGACAATATAGCAATGATCGAAATGATGAGCTTATCTCAAGAGGATCGACCTGGGTCACACTGCTCTCAGAGGAAAATTGCAAGAAATTTAGGTATCACTCGAAGTTCCATACAAAGAATGCAGAGAACGGTAGGACTTAAAGCATTTAAAAGGATCCGTGTTTCAAGACGTGACAGAAATGTAAGAGCTAAAAGAAAAATTCGTTGTAGAAAATTGCTTGATAGATTTTCGTCCAATGATGTTAAAAAAATAGTTTTTACAGATGGAAAACATTTCACTATCGAGATTGCTCGAAACTCCCGGAACAATGTTGTTTATGGTCAGCGCAAGAAAGACATTCCTCCATCGAGTCTTTACCACCAGACAAGTCGGTTTTCCAAAAAATTCGTGGTATTAGCAGGTGTATTGTGAAATGGAAAGTTCATTTCATTTCAGAAAATAAAAAAATCAATTCAGAAACCCATGTAAATCTCTTAGAGGAGAATCTCTTGCCCGATTGTCGGCGTCTGTATTATGGAAACGATTTCATACTCCAACAAGATGGTGCTACAGCTCATACTAGCAAGATCCACACAGGATTATCTACAACAGAATGTAGTCAACTTCATTGGAAAAAACGACTGGGCCCCGCAATCACCTGATTGCAATCCCATAGATTATTGCATATGGAACACTCTAGCAGAGAAGATTTATGAAGGCCAAACAGAAAAGTTTACAGAAATGCAATTAAAGAAAAAAAGTACTCGAATGTTGGGACAAAATAACATTAACATAAATCAGAACATGTATCATGTCGTGGAAGAAAAGGTTAAGATTAGTTTGTAAGCAGGACGGCGGACATATTGATCATATTTGTTGATAAGATGTGAATAATAAAATTTTTTCAGTTTATGATATTCGTTTTTTCACTATACCTCATTTTTCCCTCAGCTGTGGAAAAAGTATTTTATGTAGAGATCTGGAATTTTTATGATGGCTTATCAATAGATTGAGGTAAAAGTTTTGTAAATTTTGGGAGTGTGAACTGCATATTTTTGAAGTTATTGATGTTCAAATATCAAGGCGGTTTTTTGGGTCACCCGATATATATATATATATATATATATATTATATATATATGCTGACACAGGAGATAACAGAAAATACCAGAAAAAATAACTGCCTGGATCTGGTATTCACGAATAACACGAACTTGATTGCTGATATAAAAATAACCCCAACCATTATCTCAGACCACAACTTAATCGAGATATCAACAAATATGATGGCAGCATTAGAAGACAATACACATATTGTGGAAAGAAGTAAATTCGGGGCCTTTAACTTAAACTCGAAGACTATAAATTGGGAAGCAATCAGATCGCACATGGCCCAAATAGAATGGAGAACAATTTTCGAGAATAAAACAACGGAAGAAATGCTAACAACTTTGGAGGAAAAAACGCTGAGAATTTTAGAAAAATATGCTCCGAAATCACAGCCAAAAGGAAAGAGGAGCTGGCTAGAAAGGCAAAAGAGAAGACTATTCCGCAAAAGAAAGAGAGTGGAGGCGAAGTTAGGAAACTGCGGAGATAATGGCAGGAAAATAATAAAAGAAAAACTGGAGGGTATCGATAGGGAAATACAAGCCCTGATTAAGGACCATACAGAGAGGGAAGAGGAAAAGGCGGTAGAAGCAATAAAGGAAAATCCAAAATACTTCTATAGCTATGCAAAAAGGAAAACAAAAACGCGCGCCGCTATTGGGCCCTTAAGGACGGGAAATAATGAACTAACCGACGATCCAAAAGAAATATCTGATACATTGAGAGCTCAATATGAATCAGTTTTCAGTACCCCAAAAAGTGACAAAGCGATACCTGACATAAATGCATTCTTTGAAGAGGAATTGCAAGGAGAGTATATAACAGACTTTGAGTTTACACCAGAAGATGTAGCGAGAGCTACAGAACAAATGAAACTACATTCAGCTGCAGGTCCGGACAATTGGAACGCTTTATTGATTAAAAACTGTAAAAATGAAATAGCTACACCTTTATACTGGATATGGAGAAGATCCCTAGACACTGGGGAAATACCGAGCATCTTGAAAAGAGCAAACATTGTCCCTATATATAAAGGAGGGGACAGATCTCAAGCAAAGAACTATAGACCAGTGTCATTGACGTCCCACCTCACCAAAGTATTTGAAAGAATAGTTAGACAGAAAATTTATGATTCCTGGAGACACGGAAAGATTCAACGAAAATCAGCATGGATTCCGATCAGGTAGATCATGCCTATCACAACTATAGAGCACTACAACAATATCCTAGATGCATTGGAAGGCAATGACAACTACGATGTTATATACACAGATTTTGCTAAAGCTTTCGATAAATGTGACCATGGTATAATAGGACATAAAATTAAAGACATGGGAATAACAGGCAAAGTGGGAAAATGGATCTACAACTTCCTTAGTGATCGTCTGCAGGTCGTCAAAATTCAAGGTATATCATCATCAGAATCGGAAGTACGCAGCTCAGTACCACAAGGGACAGTACTGGCCCCACTCCTGTTCATTATCATGCTAACAGACATAGACAGCGGAGTAAACAGCAATAGTATAGTAACATCCTTTGCAGACGATACAAAGATCAGCAGAAAAATCAGCGATGTACATGACGTGGAGGCCTTGCAGAGGGACATGAACAAAATATACAAATGGTCAGAAGACAACAACATGTCATTCAACGCCGAGAAATTTCAGCTCTTGAGATATGGTAGAAAAGAACTTAAACAGACTGCATATTATGCTCCAGATAGACAGGAAATTCAGAGAAGCATGAAAGCGATTGATCTCGGGATAATAATGACAGATGATGCGAAATTCGAAACACAAAATCAGATAGCGATAAAAAGCAAAAAGAGTCGCCGGACAGGTTCTAAGAACGTTCAAGAGAAGGGACAGGACAGTAATGATTCCCCTGCTAAAAACACTGATTATACCAAAACTTGAATACTGCTCAGTTTTGACGTCCCCATATAAAAAGGAAGAAACTAATAAACTAGAAGAAACGCAAAGGCATTTCACAGCCAAGATTGATGGCTGCAAAGAACTCAACTACTGGGAAAGACTACGTAAACTAAATCTGTACTCACTGGAAAGAAGAAGAGAGAGGTACATCATAATCTACATATGGAAAATGATCGAAAAACTGGTACCAAACCTAAAACTAAACCCAATTACCATTCAAACAACACTGGAAAATAGGAAAGGCAGAATGTGTAGTGTTCCCAAATTAAAAGCACGACAAGGGACCTCCTCAACCCTGAAGGAAATAGCTTGGTTGTCAGGGGGCCAAGACTTTCCAACCAGCTTCCTAAGGACCTCAGAAACGTAACGGGGGTCAAAGTTGAAGTCTTCAAGAAAAGACTGGATGCCTGGCTCAGGACAGTACCAGATGAGCCGGGCGTGCCTGGCTATGTACGGTGGAGGGCGCAAGAAAGTAACTCGCTCCTCCACCAGGCCAGACCTAGAGGCGGGGCCACCAGCTTGACCTCCGTGTGAAGAGAGACCAACACACGAAACAACATAAGGTATATGTATATATATATATATATATATATATATATATATATATATATATATATATATATACTTACTGTTCAGACAGCTGGATAGATAATTTAATTTGCTTCAAATTTGTTTCCTAGTTTTTTAAAGATATTTCCCAAAAAATACGAGATATTAAATATTTTCTAAAGTGCGTGCAAATATTTTGCTGCTGCGATACTGACCTGTTATAGGGAACGCTGCTCTTCTTTTGGCTTCCAGTTAGAGTAGTGTGTTGAGTGAGGGCAGTTATTGGTCGTGATGCGCATCATCAGTTTGTAACCTCTTGCATCAGTTGGAGTTTGCAACTTCGATGAAACGTTAACATAGATGCGCCAAGCATGTTGATATCCTCTCCTAATTTAGTTCTTCCACAGTGCATGTTTCCCAAACCAAATAATTAACAGCATTCAATCTGAGCTGTTTTATGGTCAAAGAATGGTTTCAATGAAGCCTGCGTAATTTGCCCGTAGAAAATCAATGGTGATTTGAGAAGTCTGACATTTCATCTTCAATGCAAGGCAACCAGCGGGACAAGACGTCTTCACAGCAATATTTTGAATTGATTTTCCTCGCTTCTTTCAGCGATTATGATGAAGTAAGTTTTGCTAACAAAGAAAAAGGCAATGGCACTCATCATAGAATTACTGAAATGTTACTTCTTCCTCGAAAGCCGTGTCGACACCATTTCTGCTTCCTTGACCACATTCGGGTGAACGCGGTCATTCTGAGTGTTTTCCAGATTCCCCACGGTCAAACGCTTCTCATCGCAAAACCAAATTTTGCTGACGGACTTCTTGGTGCGAAAACTCAACAGGCATTTGCATCTGTCCAATAGTGTTTTCTTCATTGCTACTGTTGGTCTCTGCACCCTTACTCTCTTGAACACTTTTAAATCGAGAGATTCGTCGGGTGCTCATTGGCTGCAAATCATTTAACTGACAGCACTGATTATTTTCTGATTATTATGTGAGCAGAGCGTAACCGACCACCAGTACCAAGGCGTCTTGCAATTCTACCTGCGGACCTTAGTTTTGCCAATATGTATTTTTCCAGTTCACTGATTATGTGGCACACAAAATAACTTTTCTCTTCATACAGGGCTTTGGTTAACATTTTGAATGAGTCACTTAAAACAACAACATAAATACCCTTTTATAAAACAACGACCAACAAAATGGAACGATGCATGCAACTAAACAAGACAACTTATACCACAGGTCGTGCAAATACGATACTGTCACAATAAGAGTATAGGTTAAGGCCTCTATGCCTCTTGCCTATGTTGCCATACGTAATTTGTTACATTAAACAGCATTTTCTTTCCACGCTGTGACACACCACTTACTTTTGATAAACTTTTTCACTGCACTTCAGAAAATCTTTAATATCTCGTTTTTTACTGTAAATATTTTAAAAAAGTGTGTATATACTATTTGAAGACAATTCAATTACCTATTCAGTTGTCTCAGCCTATTTTGGCTTTTTCTCTCTATATAGATTTTATCAACGAAAATTTGACAAATGTTTTTTAGCCTCATATAATAGGACTAGACATAACGGGTGTAAGTTAACAAGTAGAAGGTTCGAGACAGCAGTTGCCAAAAACTTTTTTACGCATAGAATAGTAAATAGCTGGAATAGTTTGCCGGTAGAAGTAATTAGTAGCACGTCTATAAACATGTTTAAAAGTCGATTAGACGCATATGTTGATAGATTGGGTATAGTTTAAGGTAGTAAAATTAAGGCTTTGTGGTGATAGATCCCACAGCTCAACACAAGTGTTGTGGGATATAGGGAGGCAGCATCTTGGGTTAGGGGATACTCTCTGTCCTTACACACCCCATTTAAAGAGATTCCTCTGCCGAGCGGTGGCCCCTAGTACTGTGAGGTATTGAAAAACTCATGACCTTCACTTGCCCCACAAACACCTTTAAATGGCAGACCCATAATGGGTGCACACACATTTCTACATTACTGTACAGTCTTTACAGCGACACCTACACTTTTCCTCCTAAGTATATATATTGTAATGTATATGGTTGTAAATTGTGACTTGGTCCGCAATTGATATGGACCGTGACTTATTTTTGGTTGGCAAGGTACTGGTATTGATGGATACCGTAATGAAATTGACTGGATTCTTTGGATCTAATATGTTTGCATGTCGGTTATAAATAGATATAGAGTGTAACATATTTGGGGATAGTAGTCTATTATGACTTGATCCTCTGGATCCAGAGATTCTATCTTTAGTTTTAAATTGATAATTAATTAGTTTTAAATTGATAATTATTTAGTTTTGTAAAAATTGGTTGTTGCCAATGTACAGGCGGTTTTTACGTCGTGGAGCCGCCTTGATGGGCCGAAGTGGCCCCTAGTGTGCCCACTATAAAAATTTCATATGTTCCTATGTTTTTTGTGGTTCGGAACCCACGTAAAATTGTAGGTCCCCTCCGCCACCACGGAGGACATGCACAATACACAATTACGAACACAGTTAGGTAGACCAGCCATGAATGGATCCAAGGGTCTTTGTTGGTCTGAAACATTATAACATTACATTATAACAAAACATTATATATATATATATATATATATATATGCAAAGAAATCCCAAAGGAAGATGTGAATATATTACGAAAGCGCTCGGACTTCGTGTTTCCTTTTCCTTTTCCCTGTGGTTCTTTGCTTATATATATATATATATATGTATATATATATATATACTCCTCGGAAATTAAAATTTTGTTGGAAAAGCTAAACAACAATTGTGACCAACACTTATTGGATCACCTGAAGATCAGGGCCCCAGCCTTCTTTAGTTAGCCTTATAAGACTAACTAACGAAAATATCACGACTTAACCTAACCAATCGTTAGGTCAACTGTACGTCCTTGACGATTGGTTAGATTAGGTCGTGATATTTTCGTTAGTTAGCCTTATAAGGCGAACTAAAGAAGGCTAGAGGCCCTGATCTTCAGGTGATCCCACTTATTTATCACCCACTTCAATGTAAGTTTCGGAAAAACTGCTTCCATCCTCAGTGGTAATGGTTTAAAATACTACTACTACTACTACTACTACTACTACTACTGAGTATGAATCAATATCCATCAATTAACTATTAAATTTCTAAATCAAACTATCATCGAACTTCGGGTAAACTATTTTGAATTAAAACCCGCATCATGAATACAAAATTATGAAAAGAACAGTGTACATCCCCTTAATTTCATCACAGTTTATTTCGTAATCGTTAAATTAAAGTTTTCTTTAAAAATTTTAACCCTTAAAATTATTAAAAAAAATTGAAAACTAAAACCTTAAAGTAGAGAAACGTGTACCTATTTACATTTATCGTACATAAAATTGAGTTATTAACCATATCAAAACAATTCGAATCTGAAACAGGTTCAATAATTGCTTGAACTTGGTCGTTCCCTCATAATCTTAAGTGAGCCGCTTGAATCGCTTAAGATTATGATGGGAAAGACCAAGTTTAAATAATTATTCAATTAAATAAATGTAAATAGAAACCTTCACACGAAGCCTGTTGAATGCTGTTGGGAACTCAACTGCGAAAAGGAAGAACGTCCTTCAAATTTGTGTAACACCTCCGAAGGAAGTTTTTACATGGACTGTATCAGTCAGCATCGTGACCATGTTATGATGCTAAAAATTATTGTCTGTATCGTATGACGTGTCCAATCTTTTCATGAGGCCCGTAAAAAAAGTTACGCTATATTAAATGACTCGCTCTTCCTATTTCTTGTGTACAAGAATAGTGTGTGTGTCACCCTCAATAATAACATTTATCTTTGTTCCAATTTAAGGACTTTGCTACTAATTTAACTTATATCACATTCTTTCGGTTAGTTCTTACAGTTCTGTTTCTTAGCTCTGATAAAGGAAAGCCTATTACACACACACACACACACACACAACACTATATATATATATATATATATATATGAAACCACTACATCTCAGTGGTGTTTTCGTTAGCGTTGCCGATCCATCGGTCCCGGGATCGAGGCAAAACCCAGCTGTTCATCGTTCCACACAATAAAAAAAAAATTGGTTGGTAGATAAATTGGTACCCTGGGTAGCCTAGTGGTTAAGACGCTGGGCTGCTGTTGTGGCGTGGTTCTGATTCCACGTTAAACTGTAGGTCTAAAGTGGGGTGACAAGCTTGACCTTCGTCAGAATGAACAATTCGGGCGGAAGCAAAACTAAGGTTAAGCAAGGTGTGTGTATATCATATATAACCTTGGTTTTGCTTCCGCCCAAATTGTTCATTCTGACGAATCTACAACTGGGTCTTTTCCGTTTAGGGGTTAGCAGCGAATTTTAATGAAAACCGGTATACTAATGTAGTTTTGGTCACTGATTTCAAAAATAACTTTCTTTTTTTTGGAGAAATGAAAAACAAACATGTTAGAGCACTTTAAATAATTAATATGTGTTTTAACTAGCTTAAACTAGTTACAGAGGATTGTATTAAATTTAGCCAGAGTCACAAACTGCTACTGTTTATAAAAAAGTGCTCTAAGTGTGGGAAAGTGTGTTCCTTTGATAAAAATACCCAGTTCTTTCGTTGCCAAAAGCGTCGGTCAAACGGTAAAAAGTGCAACTTTACGAAGAATACGTTTTTTGAAGGATCCCGGCAGATCTGTAAAGTAGCAGAAAAAATAAAGAATTAATGCCCAGTTAGGTCAATTGAATGCCAGATTAGGTTATTTGAATGCCAGGTTAGGTCAACTGTATGCCCTTGACGATTGGTTAGGTTAAGTCATGATATTTTCGTTAAAAACACATTAATTATTTAAAGTGCTCTAACATGTTTGTTTTTCATTTCTCCAAAAAAAGAAAGTTATTTTTGAAATCAGTGACCAAAACTGCATTAGTATACCTATTTTCATTAAAATTCGCTGCTAGCCCCCAAACGGAAAAGATCCCTACAACTTAATGTAGAATCCGAACCACGACCCACCACGGGTGGTCAGAAATTAAAAAAATCCTTGCCCGGACTCGATCTCACGACCCCCCGATCAGCAGCCCAGTCAGCATCTTAAGCACTAGGCCACCTAGGGTACCTATTTGTTTACCAACCTACTTTTTCCTCTAAGAATGAACAGTTGGGTAAGCTACACCCTGCCTGCTTTTGCCGGGAATCGAACCCGGGGCCAGTGGATTCGTAGTCAACGGTGCTGTAGTAATGCCTAGTTAAGAAGATTAATAATGATATTTCTTAAAGATTATAATGTTTTTTATAAATGTTCAAATTATGATTGTTTGGATTGAAATTGTATTTGATGAGAATGTTTTGGGTTGTTTATTGAAATTATAATGATTTGTAATAAATTTAATAAAGGGCACCGAGAGAAATGGCTGAGTATTTCGAATTAAACTTTTTATATAGTCGTTTTGGAACTTCTCAGAGATTTGTAACGGTTTTTATATATGGGTGTGGGGGTATCGGTTGGGTATGGGGGAATTGGGGGAAGAAGTAGGGGGAAAACCCTCTACAAGGGTACCATAAGTTCCTACATGCGGGGAGTTGAATTCTAGAGGTTGTTCAAGCAAGATCGCAGGTTGTTGGGGCTCTCAAAATTTTGTAAGTATAGCTTGTCAGTTTAATGTAAATCGAAATTTACCAAATTCTCTCTCTCGGTGCTGTTTTATGTATTACTTTCGACCTCGCCCTAATAACCTGTAAATGTAAATTAATTTAGTATTCCAATAAAAACTAAAATAAGAAAAAAAAAGAATGTAGTGTTTAGATTATTAAGGAGCCTATTTAGCCGATATATTAGGGATGCAACAGGTAATTAAGTATCTGTCCAGCTATAACAGTCGAATTTAACACCGACACAACCTTAAGGATTTTCGAAAGAATGCACCGTTAGGCTTATTTTAGTTTTTATTGGAATACTAAATTAATTTACATTTACAGGTTATTAGGGCGAGGTCGAAAGTAATACATAAAACAGCACCGAGAGAGAGAATTTGGTAAATTTCGATTTACATTAAACTGACAAGCTATACTTACAAAATTTTGAGAGCCCCAACAACCTGCGATCTTGCTTGAACAACCTCTAGAATTCAACTCCCCGCATGTAGGAACTTATGGTACCCTTGTAGAGGGTTTTCCCCCTACTTCTTCCCCCAATTCCCCCATACCCAACCGATACCCCCACACCCATATATAAAAACCGTTACAAATCTCTGAGAAGTTCCAAAACGACTATATAAAAAGTTTAATTCGAAATACTCAGCCATTTCTCTCGGTGCCCTTTATTAAATTTATTACAAATCATTATAATTTCAATAAACAACCCAAAACATTCTCATCAAATACAATTTCAATCCAAACAATCATAATTTGAACATTTATAAAAAACATTATAATCTTTAAGAAATATCATTATTAATCTTCTTA
The DNA here is from genome assembly GCA_023014485.1 of Bathynomus jamesi. Classification (NCBI taxonomy): domain Eukaryota; kingdom Metazoa; phylum Arthropoda; class Malacostraca; order Isopoda; family Cirolanidae; genus Bathynomus; species Bathynomus jamesi. The sequence goes on along the minus strand of JAJOZX010000876.1, from coordinate 319,219 downwards.
ACTAGGCATTACTACAGTGCTAAGAGAGAGAGAGAGAGAGAGAGAGAGAGAGAGAGAGAGAGTAGTTGGTAGTTTTGCAGTCTCATTGAAAGGATCAATTTTGTGACCCGTGTTTGTACTCTTTCCACCCTTTCTATATCCTTTCTAACGGCTGGAGACCAAAACTGCACACAATGCTCCAGTTGACGTCTAACTTGTCAATTGTAAAGAGACATTGCAATCTCCTTGTTTCTGAATTGGAACTGTCTTTTAATATAACCTGTATTTTTAAGGCCCTCACTTTTCGACTTGTGTACAGTATTGCTGATTTAAAACCCTAAGTCTTTCTCTGAATCAATCCCAGTCAAGTTCTTCCCCAACAGAGAGTAATCGGTCTTCAAATTCTTGTAACCTGTGTGCATTATCTTGCATTTGTCGAAGTTGAATGGCATCTGCCACGTACCAGACCATTCGCTCAACCTACTGTATCAAGATCATTTTGAAACGTTCTTACGCCCTCCTGATTACCTTTACTCTTCTCTGCTTTCTACCTCTTAAGTAATCTTCAATCCAGTTGGAAACAAGTCCGGTAATTCCTAGTCCTCAAACTTTAGTCATCAATCTCGTGTGAGGAACTTTGTCAAAGGCTTTTTGAAAGTCGAGATACACTATATCACTTGCTCTAGTTTCGTCATATAAAATATACATATTATGAAGAATTCTAACAGATTTGTTAAACAAGATCTATGCCGCCAGAATCCATGTTGAGAATCAAAAATTAAATTGTTTGATTCGAGCTGATACACAATACGTTCTGTAATAATGGATTCTAACAGCTTGCTGGCAATTGACTTTAAACTGATCGGGCGGTAATTACAAGGATTTTGCTTATCACCCATTTTAAAGATTGGTGTTATATTTGCTAATTTCCAGTTGGTTAGAACTTTCCCTAATTCGATTGATTGTTTACATATGGTTACTAAATCATCAACAATACTGCAGCTAATCTCTTTTAATACCCTTGGAAGAAATATGTCAGGATAGTACTTATTCATCTTGGCAATTAGTTGTTGTACCTCATCTCTGTCTCTAAGGGTTGGTCACCGTCATACGTAATCCGGGTATTTAATACTTCAGTTAAGTCTTCCATGAAGACTGTAGCGAAGAACTCGTTACCTCGTTTTACGTATTAGCTATATCTATATCACTGAATTTCAGTATGCCATTTCTATCTTTTAGGGGACCTACGGAATTTTTAATTGGTTTCCTGCTAGTAACATGGGGGGTGGGGAACTCTTTCGGGTTAACTTTACAGAGTGAAGCAACTCTAGCTTCATCATCACGTTTAGCTGCACCCGTTGCCATTGGTACCTCCTCGGTATGGGCCGCAAGGCCTTTTGAGGTACTTCTTTTCCTTGTAACATTCCAACATAGGTTTATGTAATTTTCTGAATTAATCAGGTCGGAATGTGACTTAAGTAGTTTGTAGGTTCTATTTCTTTCCGTAATTTCATTTTGGCGTCTTGGTTGACAAGGAAGAAACTATTTTAGTGGGTATAAAAGTGTCCCATAATATTCTAAATTGATCCCTATATGAGCTCCAGGTGACATTGACATCCTCGCTTATTAGAACTTCAAAAATGTCTAAACTACTACGAAAACTTTCAAAATTTGCTCTATAGAAAACAAGCAATAAGGTGCAAGAATTGTTGGAAAAATTGTCGGAATTGTTGGAAAAACGGTCAAAAACCGTTCACGGGCTTCATATCGTTTCTGCATGTCTGTATTGCTTAATTCATTAACAAATGACTTGCGGTATGATCTCATGCCGAGATCTTTTGTCATGTGATCTCTCATTGTGGACATAGAAACTGCAAGTTCTTTGATCGTTTCCGAAGTGATTTTTTTTGGTGAACGAGCCACCGATGCAATCACACCTTCACATTGTTCCGCTCGCGATGTTGGTCTTTCCGACTGTGGTCTGTCCTTGATGGAGCCAGTTTCAAACAGCTTTTTTTTCCCAGCGTAATACCGTCTTGTTTGGTGGTGCCGCCTTATTGACTCTTGTGTTGAAATCATTTTGGATATTATGCATCGTTTTGTCAGTATGTGATCTTTCATGAGCCCATGTGCTCATCACTATCCTTTCCTCGAGAGTGTAAGTGGACTGGTCTGCCATTGTTCATACAACTCTAATACCTGGAAAAGAGAAAAAAATGTCGCTGAATCACATATAAATTCAATTAATCACACAAAAATAAAATTGGTATTACAATATGTATATTTTGTAGGGGGTGACGGGACTTTTCGAACACCCTGTATATCACTCTATTACTTATTCATTTCTCGTGACTAACTATTAATTCTTCGTACCTGTATTGATATCATATCTGCAATAATGACTTTCTCTCTATTTGCTTCATATTTATAATAACAACTTAAGATTAAAACACACACACACCATATTTCCACCATTAGTTCATTTGTGTATTAATCATAATTAAAACGTAACTTATATACACACCATGTATTTTAGCTCTAATTGCTTTGAGAGCCCAGTAAAGCCTAAGGACTAGAATAAAGAGTCCACTTTATTGTAATAGTCTAATATTTAATTTATAATTACTTTTATTAAAACATAAATAAATAAATAAATATTTCGACAATGATTTTAATGAGTTTACATTGATTTTATTTATTACTTCGTTTACGTATTTTAAATTAATTAATACCTGTTATTTATGATTTATATATTATTAATTAATTAATTATAACTACGGTACCTGCGAAGCGATGGTTTATTTTTAAATAATGTGAGAGCCCAGTAAAGCCTAAAGCTTAAGAGCCAAATTAAAGAAAATAGTCCAAATGACAATTACTTATTTTATGTTAAAATAAACGTAACAACAGAAAATGTTAAATTGTAACATTTTTTTTCATAGATAAAGACTTAGTCATTCATAAATGTTAATCGGCTTTGGCGTTTCCAGTAACTATTTTGTTTAATCCGACGATTCCGGTATTCCGACGGGGTTCTGGTCCTTATCTGGTCGGATTACCGAATGTCTAATATATATATATATATATATATATATATATATATATATATATATATATATATATATATATATATATATATATATATAGCAGTGACAGCATTTGGAAGCTCATTTCAATGCCGATACTTCTCGTACATCAATTTAAAATTAAACAATACAAGATGAGTAAAAATATAGTATTCTTATTATTTATAAGTACAGTAACTGTATCTTTATTTATAAGAACAGTAACTGTATCTTGTTATTTATAAGTACAGTAACTGTATCTTTATTTATAAATAGTAACTGTATCTTTATTTATAAGTACAGTGACTGTATCTTTTTATTTATAAGTACAGTAACTGTATCTTTATTTATAAGAATAGTAACTGTATCTTCATTTATAAGTACAGTAACTGTATCTTGTTATTTATAAGTACAGTAACTGTATACTTATAAGAACAGTAACTGTATCTTTATTTATAAGAACAGTAACTGTGTCTTGTTATTTATAAGTACAGTAACTGTATCTTTATTTATAAATAGTAACTGTATCTTCATTTATAAGTACAGTAACTGTATCTTGTTATTTATAAGTACAGTAACTGTATACTTATAAGAACAGTAACTGTATCTTTATTTATAAGAAGAGTAACTGTGTCTTGTTATTTATAAGTACAGTAACTATCTTTATTTATAAATAGTAACTGTATCTTTATTTATAAGTACAGTGACTGTATCTTGTTATTTATAAGTACAGTGACTGTATCTTGTTATTTATAAGTACAGTGACTGTATCTTTATTTATAAGAATAGTAACTATCTTTATTTATAAGTACAGTAACTGTATCTTGTTATTTATAAGTACAGTAACTGTATACTTATAAGAACAGTAACTGTAGCTTTATTTATAAGAACAGTAATTATATCTTGTTATTTATAAGTACAGTAACTGTATCTTTACTTATAAACACAATAACTGTATCTTTATTTATAAATACAGTAACTGTATCTTTATTTATAAGAACAGTAACTGTATCTTGTTATTTATAAATACAGTAACTGTATCTTTATTTATAAGAACAGTAACTGTATCTTGTTATTTATAAGTAACTGTATCTTGAGAAGTAAAATGAAAAGAAGATGATCACGTACTGTAGAAAGACCATCCCTGTTTAAAGGCTCTTTTTTTTTTTATTATTTGCAGAGAATAATACTGGTGGATGTTGTAGTTGCTGTGGTTGTGAAGCCTCGCATAATCAAACACTTGAGAACATTAAATGGATTTGGGGAAAATACCTAAAATCATAATTTGAAAGCTTTTGACCCTTATCGCCGGAATTTTTTGTAGGGGTTATGAATGTGTATATTTGAAACGCTACCAATTTGTACCCGTCGTCGTTAAATGGTTAAATGATACTTAACTCACTTTATTATTTGCATTTTGTTTTTCTAATATATATATATATATATATATATATATATATATATATATATATATATATATATATATATATATATATAGTGTTAATCTCATAATAGTGTGTAAAATGACATTCTTAGATGAGAAGCAAACCCTGCAACAATGGTGATAAGAGTCTAGAAATGAGTTTAACTAGTTACAGATGCAGAAACTCTGGCGGAGTGATATAGAGTAGAAAAAAAAAGGTCTAATTAGATTAACAGTAAAAGTAATAAAAAAATTAAAATTAATTAAAAAAAGTACGATTTATAAAGTATAGATATTATGGTTTTGTAATTACCTGCTATTTATATTATGAAATATAAATATTATCCGAAGGGCCTCCCTCAAACCCGAACGAAAGAGGATTGTAGAAGACAAAAAAGGATTATAAACAAAAAATATTTGCTTTTAAACTTCCTAATTTTATAAAAAAGCAGAATTTTATATATAAAAAATGAAATTGTGAACTTGTTTAAAAAAAACAAATTTATAAGCACGTGAAAGCAGAGACATTAAGTTTAGCTTTCGTGTAAACGTTTACTTGAAGTTCAGCGGAAGAACCATTTTAAAAATAACATTTTGTGAAGATCTCCTCAACTAATGGAAACTTTATTTGAAGTAAATTCAGTGTTTTTTTTCATTATTTTTATTATTGTTATCATCTTCTCTAATTGGTGCAGATTACATTATTATTCAGTAAAATGCTAAAACAAAATTTTATCTTTAGATATAAATAGAGTGGTAACTATGATCAAATTAAAATATACATTTTCATTAAAGTTTTGTCTCAGTTTTGAATGAAAATGAAAATGGAGTATTGAATATACAAAGAAATTTAAGCGTAATAAAGTTACTTTAGGTTATAGAAGTAATGTAGGCTTTTGAATTTATTTTTGTTTATGGCTACCGTGAAGAATTTCGTCAATTCTAAAACGTCACCAAACGTAAATGGCCATTGAAGAATCGAAGGCGGAACCCATGTTATGGTGAGGTAAGTATGAATTTAATGATAGCCCATAGAAAATTTATAAAAAGGATATGGAGAAAAGTACGATTGAAAATGTCACTATATAGGTGGGTGGGGAAGTTTAAGAAAACTGGCTCAGCTCCCGATTTACCACGGTCGGGAAGGCCGTGTTTATCCCTGAAAGAGTTAAACTTGTCCGTGAATGTGTTGAGCAAAGTCCCACAAATCTTTACGTCGTGCTTTCGGCCTTCCGCTGGAATGGGAATGTCAAGGTCGACGGTCCACAGTGTTCTGCGACCTAAGCTTAATCTGTCCCCTTACAAAATTACCTTAGTTCAAGACCCTTTTGGAGGACGATTATATCAGACGTATTGACATGTAATCTGAATTGCTGGATTTGATAAAAATGGCTTGAGTGATTAATTGAGACAATACCTCTGGCGTCGCAACATCGAGGTCATTGACGCCGAATTTTGTTTTATGCTGGAAAGAGGGGCCAAGGACAAATGCCGCAAAAACGACTCTCCCCCCTCCCATACCGGAAAGAGAGAGCCAAAATCAAGGTCCAAGGTTTTCGAGATGCCTGGACACTCTGTGTTTGAAAGATTGGAAGTCATAGACAGGGGGAAAGATGGATTGAGGGACATTGTTTCAGAGTTGACCGGTTATACAAGTTAGTTAAGATTAAAAGTTAAATAACATAAAATTATGAAATGAGAAACGCCTGAAGGAATGAATAACAAATGATGACGATCCAATGAATGTATGAAGAAACATGGACGACAAGTAAAGAATGAGGGTAAAAGAACTACAAAAGAGGGAGGAAACCAACCTCCTCCACAAACTCAAAAGTTCTGCTATTGGGGTAATACGCTCCGTCTCCGAGCACCGAAAAGAGAGGATAGGTGCAATCCTCTCCGTCGGTCCTTCGAGAGATGACCCCCTCCCCAAGTCCCCAAGACTAGGACATTCGACCAGCAAGTGTCGCACAGTCAAGGGGACAATAGAGTCATCACAGTAGGGTCGAGGACCCCGCGCCATAAAATCCCGTGGGTGAGACGGGTGTGGCCTATTCGGAGGCGGGCAAGAGAATGATAAAAATGAATCCAACATTTCTAAGTAGATTATGTTTCTCAAGCGAAGCTATATTTTACATGTCAACGGCAAAGCTGACAAGCATAATTGCCGAATTTGGGGACGAGATAATCCCCAAGAAGTGAGTGAACCCAAGCAAGACCTCTGAACTTAATGTATGGTGTGCTCTTACACTAAAAAAAAATTCATTGCATTTTTTTTTTATGCCTCATATTTGAAGATGTTCAGATTTTCTTAGTTTCGAGTGTAAATTAAAACCTTCTGGATAACTTGATCTTCCAGCAGGACGGGACCTTATCACCCCATTATACAGTTAGGGTTGCCAGATTTTTCAAATGCCCATGCGGGACAAAAAATTTTCTGAGGTTTTTTTTGACCAATTTTTTTTCAAATTGAAACGATTTCTTCAACGGTTACAACAAACAAAATTAGAAAAATTTTATTACAATAATATTTAACAACTAAACATCGTGAATAAATTGAAATTATTATACATAATATTGAAATTCTAAATCAATTCATCCCTAAAAAATTTGCTTAAAAAATATTTTATGCGGGACATTTTGAACGCCTTATTTTGACGCGGGATTTTGATGCGGGATTTTTGGATCAAATGCGGGACTGTCCCGTAAAATACGGGACGTCTGGCAACTCTAATTATACTATAAGTGTTTGAACGTTCCTTGACGAGACCTTTCCAGAAAGATGGATTGGACGCTGTGATCCCATTGCATGAGCTCCCGTCACCCGATCTTACACCATTAGATTTCTCCGTAACTAAACCTAAAGATTTAGAACACTTTAAACAAAGACTTAAACATGAACTAAACGCCATAACTTCCCAAAATCTTGAAAATATTTACGCCAACTTCGAAAGGTTACAATACTGTCTAGGTAATGATGAAAGACACATACCTGTTCATTCTTTTGTTTGCTGTTTTCCATAAAACGTTTTCTGTATATTCAATATTTCGTTTTTATTTACATTCAGGATCGTAAAAAGACTTTATGAACACCCTGTATATTTTTGTGGTCTCATATTTAAGTGAATTATACCTTAAATATTATTCATAAGTTTACGCTCATCATGTTTAAAGTGAATTACAAGTAGTCGCTTATCTTGCATTTTGAAAAGTGACAAACTTTATAATCTTGGCGTTTCCAGACCCGTAATAAGCCGAAGTTAGCACAGGGCCATCCGTTTACGGATCTCCGGACACACTACGGACATGCTACGGCGACGGAAAATTTTATCGATAATTTAATAACTAAACCTAACCTAACAACTTAGCGTAACCTAGCATAACCTAACTGGAATACCACTACCCTAGAGTGAATCTTCGGATCTTTGGTAGCTTGTAACCCCTGTGTAATACTTCTGTAATACTGGAATTAATTCCCCCAAAACTTTGTCAGTAGAATGTCTTGTCGATGAAGTGTCATTAACCCCGTCTTTTTACTAATTTTTACTGGTTATATTTATTCTATAGTTAAGTTTTATATAAAAATTGAAGTTAGACTATACCTTACTTTAAAAAGTGTATATATATATATATATTAGTGGTGGACCGGATGTCAGTTTTTCAACATCTGCGGATGCGGATGCGGATCTTTAATTGCAATATCCGCGGATGCGGATGCGAATATTTAGTTAATCCATCATTATAATATAGAATTATAAATATATGACATAATTTTTCAAATTTCGTGATATTACTATTATGGCAGGCAATGCATAAGAATTAAAATTAATATTAATGTTTTCATTATGATAAAAATAATAACTTTCTCAAGAGTTTCAGCCACAGAAAATTCAATGAAACAAGTTTCATTTAATTTTCTGCGTTACCACGTATTTATATTTTGAGGTTTATATATTTGTTTGTTCATTAATATAATTAATACTTTACATGAAATGTGCATGACTGGGCCTTATAAGCTACTTTATAAGCTAATTTAATTGTAAATTGCATAATTTATTAGAGATAATCTCAGCATAACATCCGCAGTCAGAAGTGCGGATGCGGATGTTAAAAATGATGCGGATATCCGGTCCACCACTAATATATATATATATATATATATATATATATATATATATATATATATATATATATATATATAATAGGTCACGTGTTATTTTGTGATTTTAGTGCATATATATATATATATATATATATATGAGCAAACTGGAAAGCAGGGCTATATAATTTTATGCGGACTAACGACATCTGATTGACGTGACATAGAACTAATAAGTTATTGTGTGTTACATTAAGTTATGTTAGGTTAAAATAGATTTGGTTACATTACGTTAAGTTAGTTTTTTAAAATGTCGATTGTTTAGTGTTGTCGACCAAAAAAGGTATAGGTTCGTTTTATATACGGGTCGTACTTAGTTAGGGTTTAACGTTGAACTGCAGGTCCTTCGAAGTGAAATAGGCAACATGTTTAACCTTCGCCTAAGTGAATAAACAATTGGGGCGGAAGCGCATACAACCAGGGTTAACCATCGTTTTTTTGACACAGTCGGTGTTCGGCGTCAGTTGGTATAAGAAATTCTTCGCTTCGTTTCAGCGCACATGTGAATATTAAACAAATCAAAAAGACTGTTTAAAGGAATACTGTAGTTCCTTTATGTACCCTTTAGGCTCACTCCTCCCTTCCTCAACTCCTTAATTCTGACGCGGAGGCCAAACCAAGCTCCGTCAAACGCGACTGCTCCGTGTCATGCTTTGAAGAGGAGCTTCGTTTAACAGTTTCCTGCAATGAGTCATGATTCCTAATTATATTTGCTTATGATGATTTCCGTCATCATTATTTCACTCATGCAGAATTGTGATTTCTGCTTATTTATCTATTATTATCATAATAATCAATGTGGAGGTCCAGAAACTAGCACAGCGCTCAAACTAATTAATATCGCCCATTACCCTGACTCCTGATTTATCGTTATTGTACCATAGGGAGTCGCACCCACGACTTCAGTGTCTTCATTTCATTTATAAGGAAATATCTATCTATCTATCTATCTATTTATCATTATTATTGATGATAATGATAAAGATAAACTTTATTGGCACGATATGAATCCCATAAAATAGTACAATATTCTTAAAGGTAATAAATGATAAGATAAATCAAACAATAATACATTTAAAAATATAAAAATTGGGACAAAAAGAGACATAAAGATATTATTATTATTATTATTATTATTCAAAATCTTTCAAAATCTTTCAAAATCTTTCAAAATCTTAATTTAGAAACGAATACAAGTGACGTAGTTTTACAATTTTTAGATATTTGATATGACATAAATATATTCACAGTACTCTCATCTGAATATGCCTTTGGAAACATTGAGGCATTTTAGGTAAAATTAATGGCATTTAGTTTATTTATTACATAAAAATAGTAAAAGTGGCAAGTAATAGTAACAGTGATAACAAAATAATAATAATAATAATAATAATAATAATAATAACAAATACAATATAATTATAGAATGCAAAATGTTACATAATTTTGAATTAAATGATTTATTGTATATTTAGTAAAAAATAAATAAAGCTTAATAAAATAATATAAAAAAGAATAAATTAAGAAAATAAAAGTGTTTAATGAAATTAACATATTTTAAATAGTTTATTTACAAAATGGCAACTTCGTTACTATGGTAAAAATGGCAGTAGTGAACTTATACATCAGTAGGAGCTAATGAGGTGCTTTTTTAGTGATTTGCGAAAGACATTTAATGATGAAGCCTTTCTGACAGTCATGGAAATTACATTCCATACATCTGCTCCTTTGAAAGAGAGTGCATTTCCTGCAGTTTCTATTGTATAGTTAGGTTTGTTTATAAAATCACTGGGCAGTCCAATTCATCGTCATTAAAATATTTTAAAATTTTGTTTTATATATATATATATTATATATATATATATGTGTGTGTGTGTGTGTGTGTGTGTGTGTGTGTGTGTGTGATATATATATATATATATATATGCATTATTAAATGTGTTATTATAGTATGTATTTTGAAGAAGGCTTGTAATGTAAATGTATGTTTATATGCAAGAAGACCGACGTTAACAATACAATACACAATTACTGTAATTATTTTTTCCCTTTACAATTTTTTTTTTTTATTTGGTTTCTCTTTTTTAACTTGAGGGTACACTCCTTCATCGATCAAAATTTAATCCATTGTTCATGGCGAGTTTAGTCTTTATTTTGAGGACTTTTTTTGTTTTAACTTTGTTTCAGCAACGAGGCGTAGTTCTCACAAATTGAAAAAAAAAAAAAAAGTTGTCCAAAAAAAAATCTTAAAAAGTTCCAAAAATTTCCCCTCCTATTAAAAGCGGAACCAAAAAACTCATTTTTGAATCCTGTTAGGAAAGAATTCCTTTGTATACGATGAAGGTAGTTGTAGGTGACGCCTAATCTATTTCCTATGGCAACAAAGAGCCCTTTGAAAGTCATCTAAAATAATTGTGTCATTCCCCATCAAAGGATTAGCCTAATTTCGATGTTCTGTGCATTCAAATGTTGTACAGTATGTATCGAAGGCCTTCAACAGACGATTATGTCTTTCAATCAATTTGAATCAAGGGGAGTAATAATGTTAAATAACTTAACAACATTGACCCAATTACTGTGATACAAATCAGGCTTTCAGTAATATATTTATGTATGTATTAAAATTAATATTTTGTGTATTTTTAATGTGTGGAAAAACCGAAAGATTTATGGCTTAAAAACTGTTTTCAGGCCAAAAAAAATAAGAAAAAGAAAAAAAAAAATGTTCCAAATAAAATTAATTAACGCAGTTAAGAAACCACTTGGGAATTTTATGGCAACTTTTATGGAAGTTTTCAGCCATTTAAACTAAAACTTTGTATCCATTAATTCAATTCAAGCCAGCAATTGTGTTTCAACATTGCGTTAGAACGCTTGAAGCTTCGTCCCTCACGTCTCGCACAAACAGAATTATCGCTGCGATATCAGTTAGTCACTCTGTCAATTGGCCCCCCAGTCGGAAGCGTTCGCAGCCCCCCCCCCCTCCAATCACCCCAGTCACTTTTAATTAATTAGAAGCGACCACAAATGAAGATACGATCGAGATTAACTGAAAAATGTCAAATCTGCAAGCGAAGATGGCTCCTGCGGCCTTCCATGACCACCGATCTGGAAAATTGCTGATCAAAATGCTTCGAGGTCAAAGAACATCGAAAATGCTCACTGCGCGCGCACTCACTTAAAAAAAAAAAAATACAGCGCGTGGTTTCACGTTTAGGAACGCTTCTGTAAAAATTATTAATAATTATTAATAATTAATAATAAAAAGTAAATAATTTATAAGGAAAATATTAAAAACTTTCATATTTGTGCATAAGCCAATCCTGATCTTTCAAACTATTTAATGTATTCTTTGTTGCTTCGCTTATTAAGCCACGCGCGCTCACTTGTCACTCGAAAGAAATCCATCATTCCCGCATCATTGATGACAGCCATCTTTATTTATCCATTATTTGATAGATAGTTTATGCACATGAATATATACACAGTGTGTGTGTGTGTGTGTGTAATATATATATATATATTGGTGACAATACAATTTCACTGCTTAAGTTATCTTTAAGATTGAATCATTTGATATCAAATACGAAGCCAATATTAATAGTAATTCTTCATAACGTGGTGCTCCATTCAGTTTTTTTAAGGGAAATTTCTCTTCATTTCGAGAATTTTACAAAAAAAAAAAAAAAAAAAGTCCTTTTGCGCAGTCACACTTTTTTCTTTTTTTTCTTTTATTTGTCTTCTTTTCATACCCATTTTCATTCCATTCATGGCTTCTTTTCGTCTTTTTTACTTCCACCTCCTTTTCTCAACTTATCTTGTTACTCGTGACGTTATAATGTTTAAATTAGATTAAAAGAAAAGCAAGAATAGCAATGTCGATTACTCTAAGTTGCGACATTTTTCCTTTGTCGACAAAGTGGATATATATATATATATATATATATATATATATATAATATATATTATATATATATATAATATAATATATATATATATATATATATATTGTATTATACCCCAAATGGACAGGAAATTCAGGAAATTCAGAGAAATTCTAAAGCAAAAGATTTAGGGGTTGTAATGACTGATGATGTGAAATTTGAAACACAAAAGAAGATAGCAGTAAACAGAGCAAAGAGAATAATGGGGCAGATATTGAGAACCTTTAAACGAAGGGATAGAAATGTAATGATTCCTCTACTGAAAACGCTGATCATACCCAAATTGGAATACTGCTCGGTCCTAACATGCCCATATAAAAAAGAAGGGATTCAGAGAAGCTTCACAGCCAAGATCAATGAGTAAAGAATTAAATTACTGGGAAAGTTTACGCGAATTAAACCTATATTCACTGGAAAGGAGAAGAGAGAGATACACCATTATTTACACTTGGAAAATAATGGAGGAACTAGTCCCTAATCTTACTCTGAACCCTCTAACTCCCCAAACAACAGTGGAAAGTACAAAAGGAAGACTGTGTCGTGTTCCAAAATTAAAGGCTAGACAGGAAACATCCTTAACCTTGAAAGGAAACAGTTTTGTTGTGGGAGGACCAAGACTGTTTAATCAGCTGCCCAAAGACCTAAGGAACACGAGTGGTGTTGCTGTGGACATCTTCAAAAGAATATTAGACGCCTGGCTCAGAACAATACCCGATGAGCCTGGGCGTACCTGGCTATGTGAGGTGGAGAGTACAAGAAACCAACTCACTACTTCACCAGGCCAACTCGAGAGGAGGGTCGACAAGCTTGACCTTCGTGAAATGAGGAATCATCGCACGGAACATTTGAAAGGTTGAAAGGTTGGCAAAAAACTTTTTTTTGAGATGGGGAGAGCGTTTTTTGTTTTTGTGTTTTCTTTACCCTTCTTCTTCTTCCGCAGCCTTATTAGCCCACTTCTATGTGGGGTCCTGTTGCAGATCCTTCTCCATTCACTTCTGTCTTGAGCCACCTCTTCCTCCAGTCCCTTTTCACTCATATATTTCTTCAGCCTATCCCGCCACCTCATCTTAGGTCTACCTCTTCTTCTCGTGCCTGGAATTTCCATCCTCAGCATCCGTCGTCCCACATACTCCTCCTCCCTCCTCTGGACATGCCCATACCATCTCAATCTCCTTTCATAGGCCTTCTTGGAGATTTACATTACTTTTGTTGTTCCTCTTATTAAATCATTCCTCACTCTATCCCTCCAAGTCACTCCATACATCCATCGGAGCATCTTCTTTACCCTGTTTTCTTTACCCTGTTCAATAGAAAATCCATTTACATATAAAATAAATATATAATTTCAGTAAATTGCCTTTTATATGTTTCAAAAATGTATAAAACACATTTAAAATATATAAAATAGACTTTCTTTTAATTAAACCTAGATCTAAAAGCTACAACATAGGCTTAATGAATTTTTTCAGCTTCTTTTTATATTTCAAACCAAAAATATAAATAATTATATAGGCAATAAATTAATTACTAAATGTTATAAAAACAAAGAAAAATATCTACCGTCTTGGCGACCCCATTTTGATATAAAAAAAAAAGATTGGCGACCCCGTTCCCTAAATGAAGATGCAGCACATACTTCAACTACAAAAACAGCTCCCGAACTATTTCTCACTTCACGATGGAAGGCTTGGTAAGAGGTGAAGTGTTTGTCCAACTTTTAGGAAACATACACAGTAAATTGATTGGACATTCTTCTGACAAGACCCAACAGTTGTCATTCTCGTCTTATATACATTTTGGACAGTATGGAAAAGTGAGTATCCAGAATTGGTATCTGAAACAGTGAAAGCCTAATTCCATTTACAACTTCATATTAATACAAACTGGGCTTCCCATCAGTGGTTGCAATTAAAAGAAATCAATAAAATTTACTGTATATGTGTTACTTTGTGTTTAGTCTATATTCAGCCGAATATAAGAAGATTAACAATTGCAAAGCAACCACAGGCATATCATTGAAAGACATAGCTTGACATTTTAGATGATTGCGACTAACAGAAAGTGATTTCAACTGTAAAACTGTAACATTACACGAGTTTTTCACTTACAAAATATATTCTGTCTGATTTGACATATTTTGTAGTTTTAACTGAAAAAAAACTTCGATTGTCCACGTAGGCTGATGTTTTTGCAAAGCACTGGGACCTCCCCACCCCCTGAGCACTTACCGCGACCCCCAGGTTGAGAAACATTGCTTAATTGGATTTTTAATTATGGGGATATAGTAAAACATTTGTGTATTCACTGTATTGTGACAAACTCGGTAAAATAAACAGAGGTTTGCTGGATCCATTCCACAAGAGCATTTTACTAATGCTTTCATGGAGTTCGTGCGTTGAATACACATTGTAACGACAAGTGATAGTCACTTTGTGAAAGTGCTCTAAATTTGGACAGTTTGGAAATGTAAAGAACTATATATATTTTACACATATTGATTAATAATAATAAGAAGAAAAATGGCCCATTATTTTTTCACTATTATTTCTTAGAAACCCTGTATATTCAACAGTAAGAATATATGCTTAGGTATGTCAAAAAAAAGGTTTTTTGTTTTTTTTAATTTACCTTATTTAATTCCTTTTAGGTTTATATTTAAAAAATTACTTTTGAGCAACATTTACAAAACATAAAAAGCAAAAAACGGGGGTCGATATTTTCAAAAAAGTGTTTGAAAAACCGAACTTTTAAAAAACGGAACACATTGCATATCTCTCTCTCTCTCTCTCTCTCTCTCTCTCTCTATATATATATATATATATATATATATATATAATATATATGGGCTTTTTTTCTGATCAGCAAAACCCATTAAATATATCGTAAATTTGTAAAAAATGAACTTAAGTTGAAATTTTCTATGCACTGAACTCCAACCACGCATGACCCACTATCAAAACTTAAGAATGATATATAATATTATTTTCTACTTTACGCAAAATTATAATCACATGGAAGACACGTCCACATTCAGGCACCGGCAACATTGCCCAGTTTCTCAAAATTTTCTACTAAATGCCAAATTGAGCTTTTATTTGGCACTTTCCTGTTTCCAGATTCCTTCCTGAGTGCCATTTGGCATTCCTTGACCGACTTATACTTCATGTAACACTTCACAAAGAAAATACGTTCCTTGCGTAACTGTAACCATGGCAGGAAGCCCGTCTATCGTGCAATTCACATTGCATCACATTCTAAAATTTTGCATAAAATTGAAAATAATGTTACACATTGTTTTGAAGTTCCGACAGGATCATTGCATGCATGAATTTTCATGGCAAATTCACTCCATGGAAAACTTCACCATGAAAACCTCATTGTGTTGAAAGTTACGTCATGATGCATTTAATGGGTTGCGCTAATAAAAACTAAGCACCATATATATATATATATATATATATATTATAACCACTTTAGCAGTTTATATGAGAACCAGTTTCTAGTTAGAAAAGACTAATAAAAAAAGACAAAAGTAGCTTCAACTTTACAATAGAGCTCTCATTACCTGAACTAAAACTAAAAGTTTAAGTTTAACTAACTGCTAAAAGATACGTGGAAAGAGTGTGCTTCAGAGCCGAATCTGGAAGTTTAAATTTTTTAAATTGAACATTTTTAATCCACGTTTTGAAATTAAATTTTGAGGCATTTCTCGCGATGGTCGTGGGTAAAGGAGGTAAAAACAGAATGAAAAGACGTGTGCAATTCTTGGAAGTAATATTTGGAGGTCTTTATTTAAACTCTCAAATTACTCGGAGGGAAAAAGATGATCAAAATGAGGAGCATTCTTCTCTGCTTGAAAACCTTTTAAATAAAACCTTCAGAATTGCAGACACGACGACTCGATTCTTCAAATTTACGTTGCAGATTCTTTTAGGTGATTACATATGTTCATGTATGTTCAGAAAAATTTTGTTTTACATGAAGGCGAATGGTGTAGTGATCCAGGAATTATTTTTAAAAATATAGAAGGCATAATCATTGAGCTCTGTTAGATTTTCTACTTATTACACACACACACACACACACACACACACACACACACATGTTTGGCTACTTTACAAAACCATAACATTTTCATATTTTCAAATGTACACAACTACATTTAACCCAAATCTAAATAACATAATTAAATTAACCTCACCTAACCTAACCTAGCCTAACCTTTATTATATCCCTTTGTTTCCTGATATTTAGCCCTTTAACGACGGCAGTTTTTGTAGGATTAAGTTTGAATGCGTGTGTTTGAAGCTGTATCTATTCGATGCAGACATCCATAAAGGGTTAATAATTTTCAATTAAAAAAGTCTGAAACTATGGCGACACCACTAATGTCACTACCCGCACGTTCGTGTTGCTATAAGCTTGCTGTGTATTTTAAAGATTGTATCGTTGACGGTAGCCAAGAACACACACACACACACACACACATACATATATATATATATAATAACCTTTGTTTAGCTTCCGCCCGAATTGTTCATTCTGACGAAGGTCAAGCTTTTCACTCCACCTTAGACCTACAGTTTAAAGTGGAATCCGAACCACGCCCCATCAGCAGCCCAGCGTCTTTTAACCACTAGGCCACTTAGGGTACCCATTTATTTACCAACCATTTTCTTTATTGTGTGGAAGGATGAACAGCTGGGTTTTGCTGCGCGCCGGCTGAAGTCGGGTCTCGAACCTGGGGCCGATGGGTTCGTAGTCAGCGACGTTAACCACTACACCACCGAGGCGCATATATATATATATATATATATATATATATATATATATTATTTCACTGCTCTTTTGTTCACTACTTACCAATGTATTCTCTCTCTCTCTCTTCTCTCTCTCTCTCTCTCTAACTCTAGTCTTAACTCTGTTTGCAGATCGGAACTGCATCACCCAAATTACTCTCCTCCTGCCATACTCTCCCTCTCGCTTTGTTTTTAAAATGGCTTTCTGTATTAAAACAATCGTCCAACTTTTGGGACGACGTTCACCACATAAAATTGTCAACAAAATACAAAAATTATTCCACGCTGGAACGAGGAAAAGGCATTATACTAGGCCCACACAAAACATTCTACTAGTCTAAAATTAAAATAAAAATTCTCTCTCTCTCTCTCTCTCTCTCTCTCTCTCTCTCTCTCTCTCTCTCTCTCTCTCTATTTTACTTGTGCTTTATTTTATCGATAACTGCCCTCTGTGTGCTTCGTATGTAGCTGGTATTTTTATTTAAGTTTTTATTTCCTTCCTCCTTTGAAGATTTTTAGTTTTACTCTCCTTCTTTGTCTTTCTTTTCATTATTCCTATCTTTATTTCTCTCTTTCCTTCTTCCTTTCTGCTTCTCGCGTTTCTGTTGAGTTCCGTTGATGTTCTCAGCGTAATTTCCTCGTTTCGTTAGAAGCGAAAATGAAAAGCCATCGAGACTGACCCGACACACTATCAAATCGTGCGCTTCATTCGTGTATCGTCACTTTTCCTAAATGAAACACCATTTCTATCGAAGGAACGAGCGTTAATTCTCATTTAAATACAAATGCAGTGTCGTGGATTCGTCACAATCTGTGAGAGTGCTTTCCACGACTATATGTACCGCGCATGCCTTTAAACATGAGGTTAGCTAGTATTCGCCACAATGTAGTGATGAGTATGTTCTTCAACCATTTCATACTAAAAATATATAAAATACATTCCCACGGATGGAGCCTACTACACACACACACAACACAGTGTATATGCATTTAACTGCAATCACCACGTCGTTTCTATTCACAGTATATATATATATATATATATAGTTTTGCTGACTTCAATAACTCTTTGGATAGGTACAAGAGTTGCAATAAACTTGGAAAATCGCTTTCAGAAAAGAATTTCAACTTGAACTCGACCATTTTCGCAAAATCAACGATCTGACATCTTGTCACGTCGTTCTTGGAGGCAAGAAATGGGTTCTAATTTATTATCCTAATCATTGTATCCTAAACCGTGGAATGATAAAACGTCATTCATTGTTGACATTTTTTGGGAGTCATCATCGAGTGGGAATAAAAATTTTTTTAACTCTCTCAGTCAGTGGGTTTTTTTTTTTGTTTTTTTTTGTAATAAACAGAATTTATGACCAAATGTGAATAATGGTGTAATGTCACTGTGGTCATTGAGTTTCACTTCTGGATTTACATAGTGAGAAAATTTTAATTTGAAAGTTAGTTTTAATATATATATATATATATATATATAACCTTTGGTTAGCTTCTGCCCGAATTGTTCATTCTGACGAAGGTCAAGCTTTTCACTCCACCTTAGACCTACAGTTTAACGTGGAATCCGAACCACGCCCCATCAGCAGCCCAGCGTCTTAACCACTAGGCCACCTAGGGTACCCATTTATCTATCAACCACTTTCTTTATTGTGTGGAAGGATGAACAGCTGGGTTTTGCTGCGCGCCGGCTGCCGTCGGGTCTCGAACCCGGGACCGATGGATTCGTAGTCAGCGACGCTAACCACTACACCACCAAGGCGCATATATATATGTGATGACCTACGTACGGGAACCTTGTTAGTACGTTGACCCTCTTTACACTTGGCGATGATAGTACGAGCTGCTTATATACCCTGAATGGGTGTATGGGCGGAGCGGTGCATTGTGTAAAGTACTGAAAGTTTCCTACCACTTATATTTAAGCTAGTAACATGTACTTTGATTTGGCTACGTTATATTACGAGTAGATTAATTTTGGTAAGGTTAGGTTAAGTTAAGATAGGATCGACTTTTATCGAGGCTATCTAATCCATTAATATATATATATATATATATATATATATATATATATATATGCCAAATACTAAAGCGCGATTTAATATATTTTCGTAAAAACTTTTTCTAATTTTTAAATTATTTCCAAAGAAATAAACCAAACTTAGAAATTTGTTTGACAAATATTCATTAGTTTATGTACGTTTTAATTAAAGGTGCATAAATACCTTTCTTCGAAATGTTGGCAGGTGCCCAGCCCTTAACACTACTACCCACTACCCACCGCCTGTAAAAGTTCACAGTGAAATATATATATATATATATATATATATATATATATATCAACGTAAAGAACGACGCTTGAATAGAAGAACACTCCGCGCAAGATGAGGAGGGAGAACGAACAAATGGTGTAGTGGTTATCATATCTGACCGGCAATCGGAAGATCCCGGGTTCGATTCCGGGTGGTTACCTCATTTTTTTCATTTGTTTCGTTCTCCCTCCTCATCTTGCGCGGAATGTTCTTCTATTCAAGCGTCGTTCTTTACGTTAATTATACTGCGTGTTCTTTGCAGTTGAAATATATATATATATATATATATATATATATATATATATATATATATATATATATACACAGGGTGTTTCAGGTCGACCCGAGAAATATGGAAATTGGCGGAATTTGGTATTTGGTATTTGAAGTTTGTCATAGTAATTCCTACCTACTTGCTACAAATTCCGCCAATTTCCATATTTCTAGGGTCGACCTGAAATACCCTACATATATATATATATATATATATAATATATATATATATATTTATATTATATATATATATATAAGTTGATAGGAAGGCGACATGAAAGGTGAAATGGGTAAAATTAATTGACGTTATCGCGCCAGCATATACGGCGGACAGCATTTATAACGTTCAGGGCCTTGTAAAGAGCAAAACTCGACTTAACGCTGCCATTCAGCCCTTCATTGTCTTTGAGCGGAGTTTAATCGTAATTTAAAAGTAAATCCATATAATATATACTTTATTTGAACTGTTGCTGCCACAACGTAAATACTACCACTTTCCTACGAATTTCACTCACGAATTCTTGATGAAAGAAGAAAGGCGATTCCCAGATCTTTCGTGTATTCAACAGTACACCTCGTCAGGGAATCTCCCTGACGAGGTGTACTATTGAATACACGAAAGGCCTTGGAATCGCCTTTCTTTTTTTTCCTTGTGGATTTACATCATTTATTTATTTCACGTGTATAATTGTGAAATTCATCGCGTGTGTATATATATATATATATATATATATATATATATATAATCCGCTCTGAAATTAAAAACATTCAATTTTAAATTTTGCTGACAGCTTGTAGATGGATGAAATTTAAAATATGTTGAATAGCTGCTTGTCACTCTTATCAGGAAAGGAGTTTAATATCCAGAATTTCAGAAAATAGAGATCGGAGAGAGGACCGAGATGAGGCTGGGATGATCTTTAGGTTTAAAATACATTGACTATCGATTTCATTTTTAGTCTCATAGAATAAATACAGATATGACATGATATGACGGTTTACCTTGCATTGGAATGTGCGCCGCAGAATGGGGAATTCTTATTTACTACATAGTTGAATTTAATGCATGCTAGCAAAATTTATTTTATTGTTCAACATGAGTTGTCGGCGAGTAATATTCTGTGTGGAAAGAATTTATGGCAGGAGCGGAGAATTTCCGCCTATCTCTCGTGAACTTTACAGCAAAAAGATTGGTATAACAGGCGTGAGTATAGGGTTCTTTGGGTTGTTTTTTTTCCTATAGGATGACCTTCTCAGTGCATTTTTATATTCTCAGGCGTTCCCGTCTCTTCATTTCACTGTCGTTATTACCCTGACATTCGGAGACAGGCCTAAATCGTGCTAAAATTTTAATTTTTCTCGCCTACAGCGTTCCTCAATTTTGTGTTTATGGCCTTCGATTTCACAGCGTGACTTCGGCATGGACTGAAATAATATAGTGTAAAGAATCACTCACTGTCTTGGAGGCTTTTAATACGAATGGAGACGTGTCTCAGTGAAAAAGGCAGGCACGCGTGGGTTTGAATTCTCAGAGCGGAATTAATAATTAAATTATTGGCGAAACTGCATTTGTCGAGCCTGTAACGTAGCCTCGTGCCGTAAGGCCAGCCACGGAAATTATTTATAAGCAAAAAGTTTTAAATACCATTAAAACCTCGTTATATATATATATATATATATATATATATATATGATGCAAACCCACAAGGAAACTGAAAATTGATTCCAAGGCCTTTCGTGTATTCACAACGTGTATTCCCTGACGAGGTGTACTTCTGAATACACGAAAGACCTTGGAATAATTTTTCTTTTTCTTTGTGGTTTGCATCATTCATTCATTTCACGTGTTTAATTGTGAAATTCGTCCCATATATATATATATATATATATATATATATATATATACATATATACACGAGGGGTGATCAAAAAGTATCGATAATTCTATTGCTACGGACAAATGAATACAAATAAGAAATAACCCTTTACATATGTGAGTCTTCCTGCCTTCTGGCGTCTGCAGTCTGAAGCAAAATCTGCTACCATGAGTCAGTAGTTGGTTGGAGCGCTTAAAAGGCGGGTGTGTTTTTGCAGTACGTATAAATCACTGAAATGGAACAACGCGCGTTCGGAGACGAACGAAATGATTAAAACAACTTTTGAAAATGATGCTCTCAGTGTAGGTAACGTTTACAAATGGCACGAAAAGTTTAAAAATGGAGAAACATCGCTTGAAGACAAGGAACGCAGTGGCCGCTCTTCCATTTCTCGTACGGATGAAAATGTCCAACAGATTCGATTTCTGGTACGAGCAAATGTTTCTCCAATTTTAAACTTTTTGTGCCATTTGTAAACGTTAGCTACACTGAGAGCATCATTTCCAAAAGCTGTTTTAATCATTTCGTTCGTCTCCGAACGCGCGTTGTTCCATTTCAGAGATTTATACGTAATGCAAAAACACACCCTCCTTTTAAGCGCTCCAACCAACTAGTGACTCATGGTAGCAGATTTTGCTTCAGACTGCAGACGCCAGAGGGCAGAAGACTCACATATGTAAACGGTTATTTCTTGTTTGCATTCATTTGTCCGTAGCAATAAAATTATCGGTACCTTTTGATCACTCCTCGTGTGTATATATATATATATATATATATAATTGCTCTGAGTTTTAAGGCGAAAAACAACTATCATAAATAAATTTTAATATTTTTTCATGTCCTCCACTATATATACACCTTTGGTTAACTTCCCCCGGAAATGTTCATTCTGACGAAGGTCAAACTTTTTACTCCACCTTAGACCTACAGTTTAACGTGGAATCCGAACCTCGCCCCACCAGCAGCCCAGCATCTTAACCACTAGGCCACCCAGGGAACCCATTTATCTATCAACCACTTTCTTTATTGTGTGGAAGGATGAACAGCTGGGTTTTGCTGCACGCTGTCTGCCGTCATCGGGTCTCGATCCTGGGGCCGATGGATTCGTAGTCAACGACGCTAACCACTATACCACCGAGGTGTGTGTGTGTATATATATTATATATATATATATATATATAAAGAAACATGTAGTTACATTAAACGTATAAGGTGTGTGGTATTCTTATATTCTAAGTTCATTCGCTATTCGTCTTGAAGCTGAAAGCAATTACGAGCTCTGGATCTAGAGACTTTAATCCGATGAATAATCGGCAATGTTTGTCTTACGGAGAAAGAGAGAAGTAATGCTGAAAGGGAAGTTCGTTAATAAAGACTTTTGTCTGTCCATTCATCCAATTGCTCGATATTCAAACTTACTTAAAGAATATACAATTATTATCGTTTCTTATTTTCATAAAAAGAGCAAAAGTTTTAAATGAACTTTTTTTTTTAAAAACATAACGGCATTTTGGAAGAATTTGTTTCGGTTAACAAGAAATAGCTTTGAGTGAAACGATAGTTTTTATGTACCAGAGCCATTGACGAAAGTAAATAGATACCTTTTTTTTGGGGTTGTTTTTGTTGTGTTTTTCGTAAGTTTTTTATTTCATAATACCAGTCGGTAAATAATTATAGATTTATTAAATCAATATATTTAGAATGGTGTTGCTTTCACCTTTGTATTATGTGAAGATGACGCACGTTCTGGCGTTCCATTGATGAAGATGACGGACGTACTGGCGTTCCATTAATGAGCTTCGTTATTTGTTCTTGAGGACAATCATCGTCTATTAACTTTTGTCAACCCTTTGTATATAGGTTTTTTTTTTATCAGTTTATCTTTGTCTATAATATTTTGAGATAAAAAATTTTATTAATGAAAATAATTGTTTAACGTCATCATAGATTCTTTATATTTTACGGCCAACAAATTTGTTGGTTTGAACAAGTCAAATATTTCTTCAGGAAAAGTGGATTTTGTTTAATATTTAAACAAACCATTTTCTTCTACTCTGAAAATAGGAATTAAAAATTTAGTTTAAAAAAGAAAAATCTGACAGCTATATACATCATTGTTTGGTCTGGATACAAAATTAATTATTTTTCTTGTATCTTTTTGCAGTATGAACTGAATCAAGAAATACATTTGGAGCCGAACATATTTTGGAGTTGCAATTTCACCAAAAATCCAAGGTACGCTTGGAAACTCTGGTCAGAAGCCTCCCAAAGCATTATTGGAACGTACAACAGTCCAACCCTTCTTCTTCCTCGTTTTTTCCTTCCACCCATCGGCAAAACTGGCAATGAAGGAAGCACTAAATGCGTACCAGACCAAGTTCCCAAGGCAACCAAGACATCTAATGACGATGAAAAAGAAATCCCATCTTCGAAGCTTTCGGAAGAACCATTATCCAAGTCAGAACTTCTGCTGGCGTACATCCGGGACTTGATAAAGTTTTACGGACTCGAAGTAACCTTTGAAAAGGAATATGTAAGGAACGAACGTAGCAAATTTCAATCTCAGCAGAATGTAAGTCCGGTCAGAAAAATAAGTAAAAATAGAACAATTGTGTCCAGCCAGCTCAAGGCCGGATCTTACAGTGCGCAAATAGCGGTCGAAGAAACTTTATCAACAACGTTCAAAGAAACTTGGTTCAAGATCGTTCATCCTCCGTTGAGGTAAGGATGCAATTCACTACTATTCGTAAATGGAATGGAATTGATCGTCTTACGGCGATTCGTTTCGTAATTTAAACCTTTCTGTAAAAAGCAATACGAAATCTAAAGAATACAAAACTTTTTTTAACAGAATAGGCCTACGAACATTTAGCATGAATTCCAAAACAATATATATATATATATATAAATAAAGTATTTAAATATTATTTTCAATCACAAAAAATAAGAGTCGAAATTTTATTTCGCTCCAAAACATCGTTTTTCATTAAATGTTTAAAGACTTTAATAAGCATCTCATTAAAGCAAGCCTAAACGCCATAAAAACATTGAATTTTATACAGAGAGAGAGAGAGAGAGAGAGAGAGAGAGAGAGAGAGAGAGAGAGAGAGAGAGAGAGAGAGAAGAGAGATGTTAAAAATACAAGAATAAAACCAATAACATGGTCGAAAATGTAAACCTCATTATAAAGTCTTATTACGAGGTCGAAATGCGTAGAGAGAGAGAGAAAATATGCCCTGACCTCTCAGGTCACATATTCTAACCCAGGTAATTCCACGTTAATACCAAATACTGGATTTCGAACTTACATTTCCAATACATTCACTTTTTTTACGGAAACGAATATAGTTACTTTTAAACGTAAAAAAGTAAGTAGAAATCGATGCATTTGAAATCTTAGAATCGGTGGAAGAAGTTATTTTAAATTTTAGTTCGGTCAATACATACTGTAAAAAGTATTTACATACATGTAGGAGAATTACGAATTGTGACTGATCGGTGACCTTGGCGCAGTGATTAGCATATCCGACCGGCAATTGGATGATCCCGCGTTCGATTCCTGGGAGGTGCCTCATTTTTCATTTTTGCTCGTTCTCTCTCCCCATCTTGTACGGACGTTCTTCTACACAAGCGTCGTTCTTTACATTAATTATACTGTGTGTTGTTTGCAGTTAAAAAATATATATATATATATATATATATATATATATATATATATATATATATTAGTTTGTAAGGGATGATTAACTTTTTTAGGTTTTTCAATATATTTAAATTTAAAAGATTTCCTTTCCATAATCATCACTTTATAAGTGTAGAATTAAACTACTTTGTTACATTGATTTTCTCAAATAAAATTTCACCGTTTTATTCGCATGGGATGTTCATTTGATTCCAACTGGATTATTAATTATGTACACTACACACAACCTCTTCAAAAGCTGGGCTTTTTTCAACGGATCAATCGGTTAATTGTTAAATTTAATCGATTCAGTGCTCATATATATATATATTATATATAATATATTATATATATATATGATATATATATATATGTGTTGTGTGTGTGTGTGTGTGTGTGTGTGTGTGTTTGTGTGTTTTGCTTTCTTCTTATATCTCTCAGTGGAAGGGTTTTTTTAAAACCTTCGAAATATTGTCTCAGATCTTTAGTGTTTCTTCCCTTCCTCTTTTATGAGAGAGAGAGAGAGAGAGAGAGAGAGAGAGAGAGAGAGAGAGAGAGAGAGAGAGAGAGAGAGAGAGAGAGAGAGAGAGAGAGAGAGAGAGTTCCCACTGCTTATCCATTTATTCGTTTCCAGTCATTAAGGGACGTGTAATGATTGTAAAACTATACACAAACGCCGTTTTACGGGCTGGATATCATTTTATGGTCTCTATTGTTGTCTCTCTGTCATAACTTCGTCGGGAAGGTTTCGCTGCGCTGAAGGCGCTGTTGCTCCGAACTTCAATCCACTGTCAAAATCTTCGGAGAGCAGCGAGCGAGAGTTAAATGCCCCGCCCATGCTGAAGGCGAAATGAATGTTTGGAAGGAGTTTTAGTTCAGAAATACGATTTCAACCTAATCTCCACTCTGTTCCTCACGCACGAGACTTTATCCTCGACTGACAGAGATGAAAAGAAGAATAGAAAAACGTAAGGAGACAAAGATTGAGCTCGTTCATGAGCTGGTTATCATATGATATCATATGATAACCTGTTCAACGTGTATGCACGATCTCTATATAATAATGACGAGTGTATCGTTATACGTACTTTTAATCAACGAAAAACACTTTCTAAGGGAAAAAAGAGGAAAGATTAAGCTGACGACCCATCGAATCATTCATTTGGACCAGTTGTCAGAGTATAAAATTAACTTTTAAACCAATTCTCTTTAAACCAAGATTGGATTAATTTGTTGATGCACCGCTGGAATACTTTCGCAGTGCAAAGTCAGTAGCTATTGCCCCTGCTTATCTTTAGATTTACTAAAGGAGCCCCCATCTTCAAAAATCAAAGTCTGAATCTTCATCCGCCATTTTATTTTGCCTCTAGCGGGGTTGGTCTCTCGTACGGAAATCACTCGTCCTTCAGTTATCTTTTTTCGCATTAGACGAACTTTCGCTCAGTTGCTAAGGTTATGGTGAATAGGTTAATATGTAATATGCGAAGCCGTAGTTAGAGTGGGAGCCGGGTGGGGTTTATTCCCTTCCCCATCGAAATTTTCGAGAAGAGGAAAATCATATTACAAAAACAAAACTATATAGTAAATTACATAACGTACCAACGTAACCAACGATCAATTTATATACCATTTCTGGACGACTCTGTAAGTTATCGTTAGGAAAGATTCACAGCCACAAAACTATCACAGCTTTCATTTACAACTGGGAAATTTTCAAACTTTAAGGGCTGATTGCAGTGACCTGAAGGATTTACACGTTTTTATCAACATAATATTCATTCAAATGAATTAAGAAATCTGAATTTGCTGTAAGGAAACCCAAATAAGATAATTCAACTGAGCTACCAACGTCTACAATACCGTCATTAGCACATTGCAGTAAAGATTTCTTCCCAAATATGAACTTTTCATTAAAGGTCTTGGCTATTCTTCCGGTACCTAGAGCGACATCCGAAAGGTCACCACTCTCCAAACTCAAACGGTTGAAAACACTCCAGAAACTACTGGTCACGAAAGACTAACAGGGTGAACGTTGGTGAAACTGCATCGAAAAATCAGTTCTTTAATACAGGGTGTTATTGAAATGTTGAAAAGAATTTCCACTTCCGGTCTTCTGTGTATATATATATATATATACGGGGCTCCAATAAACCTTAGCCCCCCCCCCCCATGGCCTAAACCATTAGAGGTACAGTAAAACTAAACATACCTTACAAAAGATAACTTAATCCTGCATTTAATGAGAAACAATTAAAACTTGGTGTTCCCGCCATTGGCTTCCAAGACAGCCTGAATTCGCTTTGGGTAGCTTGCCAAAAGTGACGTGAATAGATCTTGATCGTTACGCAAATTTGCTAAAACAGTTTCAATGTGTTGCGTCATTGTATCCTTCGAAAATCGATTTGCTGCAGGTTCTTGAAACAAGAGACATTCAACCTTGCCCTTTATAACTGATCCAATGTGTTCACAGACGTTCAGGTCAGGAGAATTTCCCGGCCATTCTTCATTCCAAGAAATCGATCTCATGGTTCCGCAACAACTGTTGAGTGGCTAATGCCTTAAAGCAGGGGCCTTATCGTGCAGAAGTGTGACCTGATCGACATCCATAACATTGTTTTGGTTTCTGAGAAAAAGAATGACATGCTGGATAGAATAATATCACGAAAATACTGTCCATCCCAACTCTGACCATTTGGCTTCAGCACCCACATGAGCTTCTTTGCAGTGAACAAAACAAACACACCAACACAGTCTGGACTTTTTAATAATTCGCGATAATGTTCATTGTCATCGATTTCATCTGTGTTGTGGCCCCCACTCGATCATTTTGGTAGTTAGGCCGACGTGTTACGTAAACAAAAAATTCATCGGAGACAGCTAAATGCTGAATCATCCACATCCCAATCTTCAAGATAATGGGCAAACCACATTCTGTCATCGATGTTAAGTTGAGTTTTTCTTGCTTTGGAAGTTCATGCCAAGGCTTTAAACTTTGCCTATGACGGTACAGTCGAATGATCTCACCACTAACGATCTTTCCTCTCAACACTTCGATCTCTCTAGAAAGTTTAGCACAACTGTTTTTCCGCTTACGCGTACCGCTTTCAATGATGTCCTTTATTTCCTGAGAGAGTGGCAAATTTGGGCGCCCAATTTGGTTGTATCCATTTCACATTCATCCAAAGTTTTATTCCAATTTCTTTTGACGAAGTCCTCACTTCTTCGCAACTTTTTGGCAACACATGAACGTGTTATAAAGGTGGCTCCAGCATCACGAGCTTCCGAAATGTTATTGCTCGTATGCGATCTATCACAGTTGCCTCTCCGAATCACCAATTAATTGAGAAGCCATTATATTATCACTTTATCAGCTAGAGTAATTTAATACCTGCAATAAATAAAGAATTTTTATATATTTTTATAATCACTAAAAACTATTTCGATATAAGTAAAACATGTAGCTGCAAATGGGGGGGCTAAGGTTTTTTTGGAACCCCTTATATATATATATATATATATATATATATATATATATATATATATATATATATATTTTTTTTATTTTTTTTTTTAAAGTTCGGGAAGAACCGATTCGCCTCTATTTAAAAGGGCATATCGGCGGAAAAACAAAGAAAAAATGAGAGGAAAGACAGAGGAAAAAGAAAGGGTGGAGGGATAGTCGAAGTGGAAAAAGACCAAGGATAAAAGGACTGCAAGGTCCAGCCCCATCATCCTTGGGTGCTTGGCCTGGGAGGGCGCACGTGAAACCTTATTATATATATATATATATATATAGAGAGAGAGAGAGAGAGAGAGAGAGAGAGAGAGAGAGAGAGAGAGAAGAGAGAGAGAGAGAGACCTAATAACATTGAAAAAATAATTATTTTTGTTCATCAGTTAATTACAAGCGGATGCCTCAATAATCGTATTATATTAATACGATTTTCACCCTTCTTCTTTGATAATTTTTAGTGGTCGTAAATTCAGAGAGGTGTTGCTTACAGAAAGCGTTACTCCGCCCGAATTAGCTGAACTAATTGCGGACTTAAGCACGAAATTACATTGTAATATACCCATTCCCGTATAGATTAGCTCGGTATTGTTTTACAGAGAGAGAGAGAGAGAGAGAGAGAGAGAGAGAGAGAGAGAGAGAGAGAGAGAAGAGAGAGAGAGAGAGAGAGAGAAATGAGACTAAATTTTTTCACAACCATATATATATATATATATATATATATATATATATATATATATTGCAAACCTACAAGGAAAAAGACAAATTATTCCAAGGCCTTTCGTGTATTCAGCAGTGTATTCAGCGGTACACCTCGTCACTCTCTGACGAGGTGTACTGCTGAATACACGAAAGACCTTGGAATAATTTTTTATTTTTCTTGTGGACCTGCATTATTCATTCATTTCATGTGTTTAAATGTGAAATTCATCTCGTGTGTATATATATATATATATATATATATATATATATATATAAAGGGTGCCCCAAAAGTCAAGATCCGTCGGCATTATAACATACCGTGTGCTAGTAAATGCTCAGACTGACCACCATTAACTTGGACGACTGCGGGGTCAGTCATGGACACTTCCTGCTTCTTTGAAACGTTCATTCAGTTTTCTTAGAGGTGAGTGATCGATTGAATCTCTCTTTGGGTGCAACTCATTAAATTCATTGGCGACAGATCGATAAAATAACGACTCCCTTCTTTTGTGTATCTAAAAACCAACTGCATTCGCTCATCTTTGATTAATTTTTATGACATCATTTTTGACCTGAAAAAGACAAGAGGTAAAAAAATTAATAACTATGTTATAATGCCTTTGGGTCTTAACCTTTGCGCCACTCTCTCTCTCTCTCTCTCTCTCTCTCTCTCTCTCTCTCTCTCTCTCTCTCTCTCTCTCTCGTAAGAAACCATTTTTAAATATGAAAGTTTTAATTTTTACATAAATAATCACCATGATCGTGGTGATCGTGGTGATCGTCACATTCATCAAAATAAGTTCACCTTTTTCATAAACACAATTATTTTCCGAACTCTGCGAATTCGCTTTAAAATTCGATATGCTCTTATCCTGTCCTGGGTGCGAGACAATTTTGCAGAAGGATAAATATGTATTTTCCCCTCTTCAAAATATTTTGTAGGTAGCTCATATTTTATTAAAAGGAACAAAAATCTTACATTTATGTTTCAAATACTTTTACGTCACATCTTTTAATATATTTTTTTATCTTTTATCTAATATCTTATAATGTAAAGTAACATATCCACGTTCATCTTAATTTTATTCTAAATGTTTCAAAGTCATCAGTCAGTATCGTTGAGTCTTTATTTCTCTCCCGTCCTTGGTTCTATTTCATTATTCAAATTTATGCACGGTACTTAATTATTCATCTTTTATCCAATGAAATGCAAAAAAATCTCCAAATATAATTATGGAATTGTACTTTAATTATTTACATTTATATGTGAGGTATAATTAACGCTCTGTATTTACGGAGAGACGAAACACAAAGTAGATCTTTTTTACACAGACCAAAAAATACGAGATTATAACAACTAACTACACGGTTGACTACATGCCAACCAGTCCAAATGTTTATTTAAACCAACCACACTAAGATTGTACTAACTGTTTAAAAGTCTGTTACCACCAAAATAAGCGTGGTTGGCGAAAGTTTTATATGATTTAATTATGGCTATTTGCATTACTTGACAAACTATTAACACTACTTGGTTCACCACTAAGCTTCGTGTTAGCATTTTTTTCCTCTCTCTCTGCGTCGTGTTAAATCTAATCATGAAGACGCATGCCTATACTTTTCTTACGTGATCGCATACAGTTTGTATACGGATTTGACTTTGCTTTTAGCAGTAATAATATAAGCGCGCATTTTACCTCATACAGGAATTCTAGTTCCTAAATTGAGCTTTGAATCCGCATTGATATTCGCCGAGAAATCCCAAGTAATTACAAACTCGCCGAGACTCGAAGGCGGTGAATTGAGCGACCGTGTTTGTCTTCCAGAGACAGAGAGAAGTTCCTCATTGCTACGCTGTTTGCAAGAACTTCAAGTCATAACTTCAATTAGAAATAAACTTCTAAATGAATCTTAAAATTATTATGCAACTATCTTCGCTGCTTTCTATACAAACCCACTCATCCGCATGTGTCGGAGTCCATTTAATTTTAAATAATAATGAGATGTTATTATTACTCGCGTTTCAAAGGAAATATTTTAATTATAAAGTCGCTCACAATGAGTAAATTGTAAATATAAGTTGTTTTCCATCTTAGTATGTGAATTTGGGAGATCCAGGAACTAATTTTATTTTATTTTTTCTTTCTTTTTTTCTTCAGAGTTCAATTTTTGGGTGGAACAATTCGTAATGTATCGGCGGACATCAATCTATTGACGTTGTTTGTCGAAGTTCGAACTTCTTCACCTACAAACTACCAACTGAGGTGGAAGTGCTCCACACCGAAAACGAACGAGTCTTGTTTCCAGAAACCAGAGAAGTCATGGTCAACGTTTCAGTATAATACCAAAGGCTCTGTGCCAAATCCCTTCCAAAATTTATTGAACCGCCTGAAACTTATCGACAGAGGCGATTTTAACACACTTTTCGACGTCGGGAAAAGTTCGAAAATCGATACTGTAAAGTCATTATTCAGCAATTTCTCGAGCGGAGTTGACGACGTCAGAAATTTGCTTAAGATTTTAAGCAATGAGACGGAAAGGGAAAATGTTATCCAATCCTTCATGGATGATGAAACGGATTTAAAAACTTCTTTCCATTTCTGGAATGTTTTTGTGCTTCTTTTGAGCTTTTCTTCCGACGAGGATTTCGAAAGAAGGTCCGTAACTTGCGAGGAAACTGTTACAATTCCGGTATCCGTCTTACGACCTGACGTAAAAATATTTCGATTCAGCGTCCATGTTTACAACGACAATGAGTCCTCGTCATCGAATCAAATACTCGTCTTTTCCGACTACTCGAAAGACAGGTAAGCAACATCAACTTTATATTCATAGGATTTTTTTTGGTTCACTAACAATTTTTTTTATTATATTATATATAATATATATATATATATATATATATTATATATATATATATATATATATATATATTTATATTATATATATATATTATAATATAAAACCCAATAAACCGCAGTAAACCGCAATAAATCGCAATAAACCGCAATAAATGCTTCCAAGCATATACAACTATGGGTAAAATAGCTAAAACGCCTTCAGATTTTTTGGAATGAGAGCGATATTAACATAAATGTATATGTATTCGCTTGAAATAAAAGAAAAAGCCTCATAGAAATAAATTTAATACGATTTAAAACTCGCTGATAGTGACGTAAGTCAATGCACAAAAAAAAGCCTAGATTCTGAGATGCTGCAACTCCTTCGGTCAAGGCTCTCTTTCGCCAAAAGCGTTGCATCACCCTAAAATTTTTTTCTTTGGCTAATAAAGTCAAAATATGAAACATGCATCCTACTTCTGAGTAATGATGTGCCGTTGATATATCGAATTGCGAACCACTGGAGAAGACTGTAGACATCAAATGACCAGAGAAGTACTCCGGGGAGGACATAAGGCAGGAGTCAGGGAATGCTGAAACTCCCGTTTCTCCTATTACCCTCCTACTTAGCCGATCTTTTTACTCGTTTCATCTACCTCGTGAGCAGTCTAACATGATCTCAAACACACATTTCTCCCTCTATTCCTCACCTACATATACATGCACTTAACACACTAGACAATTTTTTTTCAAAATTTAAAAAAAAAAAAAAAATGGCATCGTTTTTAAGAGCTCAGAAACCTTGATTTTGGCTCTCTCCTTCTCCTTCTAGTGAGGGGGGGGGGGGGGGGGGATTTTTGCGGGCATTCGCCCTTGGCCCCTTCCGTTCTATATAAAAAAAACTTTTCAAGAAACTGCAAGAATTGAAAAAGTCTCGTGTATTAAAACTAATATAACAAATAAGAATTACACAGAATCTTTCCGAGGAAGTTCACAAATCTTAACAAGTGTTGCTAAATTCATGATCATTACTCAGAATACATCACCGATTTTATACATAATTTCTGTTAATACCTCTCTTATCCCCTCCCCTCCCATATATATATATATATATATATATATATATATATATATATATTGTGCCACAAATTCACTGGGGACTCGTTCATCATACGCAACGTAAATTCATCTCCGAAGATTCATTGCGAAGAATATTCATCGCGACATTTTTCACTGTTCCGAAGATTTGTCGCCGTGACTTTCGTTGCACAAATAATTATATTAGAGCTTGAATGTTCTCGCTTGATATAAAATTTCGTTAAACACTTTTTCCCAAAATTTTCGTTCTGATCAATGCACTACATCATATTTCTTAAAGTAAAATACTAGGTAATTTTTGCAGCTTAGGTTAGGTTAGGTTAGATAAGGTTAGGTTAGATAAGGTTAGGTTAGATTTGGTTAAGTTCTTTTAGGGTTTATTAGGTTAAGTACTGCTAAATCGGGTTAAGTAAGGGTAGAGGGTAGAGGGTAAATAAGGGGTTAAGAAGTAGAGGGTCTTTTATGTCGCCTTATTATTATTTTTTTAATTGTAAATTAAATTAGAGAGAGAGAGAGAGAGAGAGAGAGAGAGGAGAGAGAGAGAGAGAGAGAGAGGAGAGAGAATTTGTTTATGTGTCATAATGTTCTGTACATATATCGAGCGGGTTTGTCACCCGAACGTAGGAATTTGACGATGGCCTGAATCCAGTTGGAAGGCCTCCTCGTTTGTAGACGGAATTATATCCGTAAGAAGTCTCGACAGCGTCACTCACGGAGTTATAGAACCAAGAAGAACACTTCTTGAGTTATAGTTTATCCTCGTTGACACTCAGTTTTGTCAATAAATTTTGTTTTTTTACCACTCTTACTTCGGGTAATTACGTTGTCTCGGAATGTTACTTTCGGGTAGAATGTCTGCTGACTCTTTCGCGAGGTAATACGTATAATAATTTATGTAGAATTATACTAGACAAGTATTCACGGTGAAAGGAAACACCAAAATTCACTTCTTTGATTTAATTTATTCAATCAGATTTCGCGAGTGATAATGAACAAATTTAATTAAAAAAAATTAAAGTTAAGTTTAATTTATCGATTAATTCGGTAATTTCTTTCTTTAGAAGAAGTGAAATGTAAGTATTTCTTAAGTTAGCACTTAAGGACTTAAAGTAAAACCTTAAAACTATGGATAACTATAAAGGTAACTGAATCGAATGATTAAATTAAAGCAAAAACAGAACAAAGTTACAGATTTGCTGTTCTTAAATTCATTACTGCAGCAGATGTTTAATAATTTCTAAGAGGATGTAACGTCACTAAGCAATCGATCACAGAGCCTGCGTTGATAAAGCACAGGGGAAGAACAAAGAACTTCGTCGTCGACGCTCCCAAGGTTTAAATAACCTCGGGGTAGGTGGAGACGATGCGGCTTAAGTACCACCTCTCATTGGGAGGAGCTTAACAGCAAATTCGTATAACAGTACATTAGTTTGTTCTTCAAAAAAGACCACAACCAGTTATCACAAGTTGCGAAGTTGAGACTTCTGGGAGGCCGGTTAGAGATTCTCCTTACCCAATCCAAACTGGAAATTGGTTGTTCAGGAAATTACGCACATTAATAGTATAATGGGCTGGTGCAATGTGCATCATCTTCATATAAAATAAGCCTGTTTACAAGGCCCATTTTCTCAAGTTTGGGAAATAACCGATGAGACAATATCTCCAGATAACTTTGACCAGTCACACTCACATCGAAAAAATTTGGACCAACAATCAGTTCACAGGTTGCGCCAGCCTACATCATAACATGAGGAGGGGGTGTTCTGATATTCTTCAAAGAAATGGGATTTTCTTTCGCCCGGAAATAAATATTCCGAAACCTCGTGCTAAGATATACGCCACATTCGTCAGTGAACATAATGTTTCGACGAAAAACTAAGGTTGGAAATTCATGTAATAAAATTTGACATGAATGCCGCCGTACGTTCATATCATGATCACATAATTCATTGATAAATACGGGTTATACTTATGGCAGCCTTCCTTCTTCATCAAACGTCGCATGGAAGTTCTTGGAATATGAATTCAGCAGATCGTTTCTTAGTTGATTTCTTGGGTGGTTGAAGAACTGACTCCTCTAAACGAGCACTAACGTTCATATATTTCTGCGGTCTCCCACACCGTTTGGCACCTAAAAGAGATCCAGTTGTGAATTAGTTTTTTTTTTCAAGTTTACGTAAATTTGCCTCAGTCTGAGCTGCTTCATCAAAACGCATTGCAAAGTCTTCATTATATCATTATAAGTTTTATCAAATGTACATTCTTTTTCGTGAACCCAAACATTCACAACAAAACACTCCTCACTTTAAAAGAACTTGTATCCGCCATGTTGAAGGCTTGATAACCTACGTCATTATGAAGTTTGTTTACATACCACATAACCTAGGCTAGGCTGAAGGTGATTATTCTAGGCCTAGCTGCCTCTATTTGGCACATTTGTTTGAATTCCGTCGTAAATATTCTTTGGAACACAGTCTTCATTTCTAATTCCTTTACATTTCTAAACGACCAGATCGCGACTTTTGCCCATCCCTGTATATATATATATAATTATTACATGAGATTACGAGAGTACGTGAGATTATGTGATTACGTGAGATTACATGATTGATATGCAATGCATAAAAAAAATAGGACTGTCTGCGATGTTATGACGAAGGTATTTTGATTTAACATAGAGAAGTAATTCGTACATGAACGAATTCGTTTGGACCGTAGCATTTATGACTATGGGACACTACCTCCCCTTATATGGAAGTGACGAATAACAAAAACAATTTCAGTTAAGTAAACATTAAGCTAATAAAAGGCAAGCTAAACTAACTAAAATTTTGTATTCCTGGGTTATATAACAACAGTGCAGATTAGGGCAGACGTCCGGTGCTTCTCCTGAAGGTGAGGACTCCGAAGTAGGGACGCAGCACTCCAGTTGTTGACACGGGAGACATCTGAAAAGGAAGATGATGTAAATTATCGAAAAGGTAGAGACGTTGCGTAAGTGAGAGGCTGGACGTGGGATAAGACACGAGATCTTCGCATTGATGCAGTCCAGTTGTTGATCCCAAAGAGGATAGTTTAAGGGTGGTAAGAGAGTTACAGAATATAGAGAGCGATTGAAAATAGGAAATGATTGGAGGTTAGACATAGAGTGTACAAGATTAAGTGTGGTGTTATAAGAAATTATTCTGGCGTTAGATGAGTAAAAAGAGGAGTAATTATAGAAGAACCGGGGTGAATTCTAGTAATTTGATCCACTTGAATCATGTTACGGTTATGATTAGAATTAATTTGCGGTTGAACGGGAATAGAGGAGTTGAATGGCTGAAAGGTGCAATTTAGATTGGGGGAATTTTGTAATAACATTAAGTAACATGAATCTTTGGAATGCGCGGAAATTATAGGTTGCATTGGAAGGTAAATTAAGAATTTAGCAGTGGCAAGTGTCCTACAGTGTGTAATGTCACTGGTTGGAGAAGTGGTGTAATGTTGGAAGGTAGTAGTATAATGTGGTAGTATGAATGCAGAAAAAAAACTTAATTTGGTGAGTTTTAGCTGTTATTTTCGGTAGGTTCGACACCAAGTTCTAAGTCCCGATTTTGATTTAGATTTAGCTTTTGGTTCGGGTTTCGTTTTCGTTCTTGGTTTAACTGAGGGGTCCACGGTAGACGGTTCAGGGTAAGTCAGTGGTCGTTCGGGTGGACGTAGTTGTTGTGATAGGTGTGTGGTAGATGTAGTTGCGAACGTCTGAAGTACTCGTGAAGAAGGAACAGGAAGAGTCGCCGTTTGTGGTGTTTTATGCTGTACAGAATTTTGTGTATTTTTTTACGTTGTAAAGATTTCCTGCGTGAGGGTTTGGTTATAGATTGGAGTGTTGTGTGGGATCGGAGCTACGTTCTAGTGTAGATTCTGGTACAGATGTAGGTTCTAGTGTAGGTTTTTGTACAGGTGTAAGCTCTAGTGACTCAGTTACTCTCGATCGTGATCGAGTCCAAGGACCGTGTGATGGGTCGTGAGGCCGAGTTCTACACGTAATGTAGGGTCTTGTTCACGATCGACCACAGGTGATGGTGGCGATGGCGAATCTGGGTATAGCACTTACTCTAAGACCTTCAGGTTCGAAGTCTGGAAGTTCTCCTGGGACTTCGACTTCTGGAGTGGATAAAGGAAAATGAGCAGGAGAGAGGGATTCTTGTTCTACAGGGGGCTCTACGAGTTGCTCTTGTATGTCTGATGGAGATGGCCGTAGGCAATATTCCCATTCGTCAGAATCGTCGGATTCAGGCCATCGTCGAATTCCTACATTCGGGTGGCAAACCCGCTCGACACATATATGATAGACCTATCATGGTGAAACTTTCCATGAACTGAGATCCAACCATGCATGGCCCACCTGAATCACAACAGGTACTGGAATTGACTCTTGTTGGTTTGAAGGCCCAATTCAACGCGACACTGCGTGCTGTCGAAGGTGCACTGCAATTTATCAACAGAAATAATCCAAATGTTGTTTGGAATATGTTGCGGCTCTTCGTTGGTGTGAGGAATGGTGCAGTGAACATTTTATTTCCAATTTCTTCAAAGAAAGAAGTGTGGGAGTGATAGATCAGAAGATCTTGTTGGCCTCAGATCTTCGAAATGATTCGGTCACTGAAGAAAGACTGAAGATAAGCGATGCTCCTGTTTGATGTGCAGTAAATAACCGTTTGAAAATTCATTTTCACGCAAACAACTTATGAATTCATCAGATATAGTAATGAAGTGATCTATTTACTGCAAGAATCGTCACACTGCAACGCAACATTACTAACAACATTTGGATGATCCCTCGTGTTGCGGGCCACCTTCAACAACACGTAGCGTCGCATTGAATTTTGTCTACAAAACGAAAATGATTAGTTTCACTACCTGCTGTGATTCAGGTGGGCCGTGCATGGTTGGAGTTCAGTCCATGGAAAATTTCACCATAAGTTCATCGCATAAAACGGTACACTATATATATATATATATATATATGTGTGTGTGTGTGTGTGTGTGTGTGTACATTTTAACTGCAAACAACACACAGTATAATTAATGTAAAGAACGACGCTTGTGTAGAAGAGCGTTCCGAACAAGATGAGGAGGGAGAACGAACAAATGAAAAATGAGGTGTGTGTGTGTGTGTGTATGTGTGTGTGTATGTGTGTGTGTGTGTGTGTGTGTGTGTGTGTGTGCAGTATATAAGGCTCGGAAATTTAGGTCAACATCCAAAAGCAATTTCTTTCTCATTCCTTGCCATACTGAATTGAAACTGAACACGAATTACGCCCCTCTTAAAAGGTATTCTCTTTTGTCCAGAAAACAATGTTTCCCCTCTGAAGTCAGTTTAGTGTTTATTCCGCCCTTTTCACGCCGTTCTATGGATACATACAGGCAGGGACACTGTCTTGGCATTACCCATAAGAATTCTTGAAATGTACGCGCCAAAAAAGGAGGTCACACAGAATTGAACTTTCTATCAAACCGAAACAAAGTCTAAATTCAAGTAGCGTCTCCTATATACGTTATTGCGATAAGTCTTCTGTAAACTATAAACGCATCCATAATATTGATATTCGTCGTTTAAGCGCGTTTTCAGTAAAGAGAGAAGGAGTAGGGTGAAGAGCAAAGAAAATAACTGAGTTTGTACATTCAAACTACATTTGGATAATGAAACAATAACATTATCTAAAAATACATCCATTCAAATCTTCACAGAAAACAAAGACGTCCCGCAACCTCTTCCTATACAAAGAAGTACAGGGTGAGCGAAAAGTCCCTGTGCACCTGTCCACTTCCAACACGGTGCAGGTACAGGTTCACCACACTTCTTACAGGTTCACAGGGACTTTTCGCTCACCCTGTATTATCTCCTGTTGCCACACATCACTCAAAAATGAAGTTTTGAAGACTATTTCTTCTATCTAAAGAAGTTATGTATCATTAAAATAAGTCATTATACCACTTGAAAAGAAGTCTTGATACCCAAAAGAAGGAGAACCTTTCCCCCTAGAATGCACCCTCGAAAATAAATTAAAAGTTTTAAATTTAAAAGGTTTTATTTTGATTATTATATAGCCATGACAATTTTCGCTTTTATATGTGCGTGTGTATATATATATATACTTTGTAAACAAATTTATAAAATGTCGATCCAATTTTTATATGATGTTGAATAAATATTGAATCGATTAAAACGTCTCACCCATTTATTGCTTTTAAGAGCGAAAAACATATAATAACATTTTATTGCATTATTGTAACAAACGATACGACATGTAAGAACGCGGTAATCCCCAAACTCTGATCTGATGATTCTGGACGTTTGGTTAAAAAAATAAAAAAAAAACGAATCGCCCCCTCTAACTTTTCCTCTTTTGTTAGGAAATAAATACATTCCCTGAACATTATTGAATAAAACTTCATAAACTAATCTTGTAACAAAAGCAATTTGCGAAATGGAGGCGTTTTAGGCAGGAATATAAACTTTTTTTATATATACAATAAATACTGTATCAGTAATTCTAAACCGGAGGACACGGACATAAAACCAAAAAAAAAAACCAAAAAAAAAACCTTCACTGCTATCTAAATGCAATAAACCACAGCTATTTTTTTTACGAATGTAAAATTTTCTCTCAGTAAAAATAAAGGCAAAAGCAGTACCTCGAATCGTCCTGTTTTTAAAAGTATCTAAAAAAATTTTTATATTTATTCTATTATAAAAAGTTTCCCATATGGCAATTCACAGTAAGCAAGTCTGTAATGGTTTATTTATTTTCAGCATTCGAGTAGCGAAAACAAATTTTGGCCCTGGATAGCTTTGTATACATACATACATGTATACAAGCATATATATATATATATGTGTGTATGTATGTATGTTTATCAGGTCAGGTAATGTTGGTTCGATGTTTACAGGCATGAGTCCACCAATTTACTGAACTATTGGTCTAAGTTTTGTTTTTTTAAAGTTACATAAGGTGAACAAACTGAACAGTGAACATACATGTTAAATACCTTCAAACATAAAAGAAAAATTAAAATCCATCATTTCCAAGCGCTTGAGTGTATATATATATCACTTAATCACTTCATTAGATGTTGAAAACTTCCTTATGACATTATATATATATATATATATATATATATATATATATATATATATATATATATATATATATCAAAGCTATTGACTTCTCCTTAGGGAACCGGAGCTTACAGATGAAAAGAAGGATCAACAAACGGCAAACATTTTCATTTATTTGTACATCAGACGTTTCGACAAATCTTTTGTCATCATCAGTGAGTTAAGTCTTAAAACCTTAAAACAAAATTGAAAAGTGAAAGTTACATCATACAATATTAAACCATTAAAATTAAAACCTTAAAGCAAAATGAAAATTGCATCAATACAAAATTAAAATCATTTAAATTTCATCACTATAAAAACTAAAATTAAATTAAATTTCATCACTATAAAACTAAAATTAAATTACCTCAATAGGTAAATACACAATGTTTACATCCACCTCCATACTTGGCAAAGTCTAAGGGAACACTGGATGGTCAGAGATTAGAAAGGATATGTCTGTGAAAAACGGTTGGTAGTCAAAAGAGTCGTAATTTGTAGGATGAGCTATTATTATTAAGGGAGGGTTTGTTTCTATAGATGTACAAAGATTCTAAAATTCGGAGTTCTGTAAGGTTATTGGATCTAGTTAAAATTTCAAACTGAGTTTTTGTGAAGGGGATGGTCGTTTTCATTACTGTGGTTTCTAATTGCGGATTGTGGAGGGCTACTGAGGGGACGGTTGGTACGGACTGACAAGCCCAAATGTTGAGAAAGGCGCACCTCCAGTTGGAGTTGAGTGCTGCCAATATACGCAGCCTTACAGCTGTCGCACGTGATTTGTAAACAACATGGGGCATACAGTTTTGGGGAATTCATCTTTGAACTTTAAAAAATTTGATACTTTAAGTGGGTTGACGAAGGCGAATCTAAAATTTATTTGGGGATAACTAGACTTGAGTAGTTTGGACAATTCACCTCGAATACGCAATGATAAATAACCATAAAAAGGTAATTTAATATATCTGGTTTTTTTGTACTGTAGTGACGGGGAGTTTAGTATCAAAAGTGTTATTTAAAAATTTCTTTAATGGTTATCGAATAGATGAGAAGGGTAGTAATTGTTAATAAAGTACTGTTTTAAAATTTAAATTCTTCGTTTAACGAAAAGTAATCCGAACAAATACGGTAACTTCTTGTTAATAATGTTACTATAGCACTAATCTTATATTTATAAAACATACAACTTAAATAATTGGTTCCCAAGCCAGTAAAAGTTTGTTTCCGAAATAGTGAAGTATGGAACTTATTATGGGTCCGTTTAACTAAAACATCCAGGAAAGGTAAACTATTATTTGTTTCGTTTTCACACGTGTACTTAATATTACTATGTTGTTTATTAAGATAATCAAGAAAAAGTTTTACGTGTGAAGGATGGTTAAATATTAAGAAAGTGTCATCCACGTATCTTCTGTATATATGGGTTTAAAACTACTAGGACAATTTTTCAACCAAATTTCTTCGTAATGGCAAAGAAATGCATTTGCTAGTGTTGGGCTTAACGGGGAACCCATAGCTACCCATCAATTTGGCTATAAAGGTTGCTATTAAATAAGAAAAGATTATCAAAACACACTATTTCGAGAAGGTTTTTAAATTGAGTCTGAGTGAGGCCATTAATAAGAGTATTATCAGTAGTGAATAACTTATTTAGTATGATATTTAATGTTTCTTTTAACGGGACATTAGTAAACAATGACGAGACATCAAAACTGGCCATAGTAAGAGAATCGGCATGATTGATCTCTTTTATCTCTTTAGCAAAATCAAACGAGTTGTTAATAGAATAATCATTAAAGGTGAGTTTTGAAACCAATTAAAGAAATTTTTAAATAACACTTTTGATACTAAACTCCCCGTCACTACAGTACAAAAAGAAACCAGATATATTAAATTACCTTTTTATGGTTATTTATCATTGCGTATTCGAGGTGAATTGTCCAAACTACTCAAGTCTAGTTATCCCCAAATAAATTTAGATTCGCCTTCGTCAACCCACTTAAAGTATCAAATTTTTTAAAGTTCAAAGATGAATTCCCCAAAACTGTATGCCCCAATGTTGTTTACAATACACGTGCGACAGCTGTAAGGCTGCGTATATTGGCAGCACTCAACTCCAACTGGAGGTGCGCCTTTCTCAACATTTGGGCTTGTCAGTCCGTACCAACCGTCCCCTCAGTAGCCCTCCACAATCCGCAATTAGAAACCACAGTAATGAAAACGACCATCCCCTTCACAAAACTCAGTTTGAAATTTTAACTAGATCCAATAACCTTACAGAACTCCGAATTTTAGAATCTTTGTACATCTATAGAAACAAACCCTCCCTTAATAATAATAGCTCATCCTACAAATTACGACTCTTTTGACTACCAACCGTTTTTCACAGACATATCCTTTCTAATCCTCTGACCATCCAGTGTTCCCTTAGACTTTGCCAAGTATGGAGGTGGATGTAAACATTGTGTATTTACCTATTGAGGTAATTTAATTTTAGTTTTTATAGTGATGAAATTTAATTTAATTTTAGTTTTTATAGTGATGAAATTTAAATGATTTTAATTTTGTATTGATGCAATTTTCATTTTGCTTTAAGGTTTTAATTTTAATGGTTTTAATATTGTATTGATGTAACTTTCACTTTTCAATTTTGTTTAAGGTTTTAAGACTTAACTCACTGATGATGACAAAAGATTTGTCGAAACGTCTGATGTACAAATAAATGAAAATGTTTGCCGTTGTGTTGATCCTTCTTTTCATATATATATATATATATATATATATATATATATATAAAATGTTCACAAAACCCAATCGGTATACGAAGTGCGAATTTTCTCCATATTTATTTATTTAAGTATCTTTATAAGTGTAATGGTAACTTGTATTTCGTAATTGACTTTCCTTCATTTGGATTTTGCTTTCTTTCTTTTCCAGCGTTGGAATTGTGGAGCCCATCGCCAGTCAAATACCATTTGGAGCTACCAAAAGGGTCGTTTTTGAGAGTGATTGTCACACTTGCTCCGAGAACGACCTCAAAAATCTCGAGTACGAGTGGCAGTTGGGAGAGATTATTCAGGATGTTGTGGAAGGAGAACAGGTGAACAGGCGGATGAAGATGGAGGATTATAGCAGGATGCGAGGTTGTTCCGGATTTAAATGTGCAAAAAACGAGAAAAAGAAGGGCGAAAATAGTTGGAAATATTACAAAGGCGAGAAGATTCGCCGAGATGAAAATTTATATTATACGCGGAATGAGGAAATAAATTCATGGCTGGGGCGTGACGAAAATAATTATGATTTCACTCCGTACATC
The DNA here is from genome assembly GCA_023014485.1 of Bathynomus jamesi. Classification (NCBI taxonomy): domain Eukaryota; kingdom Metazoa; phylum Arthropoda; class Malacostraca; order Isopoda; family Cirolanidae; genus Bathynomus; species Bathynomus jamesi. The sequence goes on along the minus strand of JAJOZX010000876.1, from coordinate 275,080 downwards.
GATTACGAGAGTTTAAATTTTGTCGAGAAATGGAACATGAATAGTTGTCGGGAATCCGCCTTGAAGGATCTTCAAAGTGGAATGGAGAACACTGATAATCTGGAGGATTATCGAAAGCTTTACGGAAATGCTTTTCTCAATGAATTACTCGAAAAAGGAAGCAAATTGGAGCGAGAGGAAGAAGACCAAATAAAACTTTCTTTGAGTCCACAACACAATTTTAGATTTGGTTCGCTAAACACGAATAGTGTCGTGAATGTAAGAGAATCCCTTTGGTGTACGATACCTTTTATATCCATATTCTCTCATCTCAATCCTTCTTTTTCTTCTGTTTCCCCTCTTTTTCCGCCTCCCCTCCGTTCCCCCTTGGCGTCTCTCGACTTTCCTCCCTTCTCCCGGTCGAGTTTTTTCCCGCCTGAATGGGAGATCTGGGCGACGAACGACGTAAAAGAGATCCTAAACGCCTCCGTCTGCTCGCAATTGGTCCTTGTGGCCAGAGAGCTCTTCAACGCAGGGATAAAATTCACGCGAGAGCGGACGAAGAGGAGTGAAGGAGAGGCGGAAAGATTCCATTTGGAAAACCCTTTGTCACTGAGAAGGTCGCCTAAAAAATGCTTTAATAGGAATCCTCCGGTCGGAGAAATTCATACTTTCCCCCATTTTGATTTGGCGCCTTTGATAAAATGGCACACTTCGCAACCCCTCAATCGACAAGATGCTTCGACTCGACAAACATTTTCTAAACCATTTAATCAAGACGCATCGAGGCAGGAGACAATGGGTGTTTCGCCGCAACGGCCTCCACTTTCTTCGACACTCCACGCCGAAAATCTTTTGTTTACGAGCGATGCGAAACGTCGTAATCTGCGTTCCAAACATTTCCTTCACGATAATTCGAAAGAAGACATTTATGAAATTGATTTCAATGAAATAAATAAAGGCATCGACGCTGCTCAGTCGAGTTTACTTCGGAGAGAGATTAGCCGTAATCCGAACGTAAACCATTTTCCCAAACCAGACTCAGATAAGCTTCCATTATCGACAGAAAGCATTGGAGGGAGAGCAGAATTCATACAGCCAAAAAGTGGTAAGTGCCTTCGAGGGCTTTTAACTCTATTTTTACTTCCTCTCCTGTTTATTTATAGGATTCGAATAAGCAACTCAAAATTATTTATTTAAACATTCTCTCTCTCTCTCTCTCTCTCTCTCTCTCTCTCTCTCTCTCTCTCTCTCTCTCTCTGAAAAGAGATCCTAATCGTTTTAAACCTGTAAATATGGCTCTTTAAACATACCATCAGTCAACTAGAGAAGCTTCCTAACTTAATGCCATAAGGTCACTGAATAAATATACTCAATTATATTTCTCAGCCATTATTCTCGTCTAAATATTAATTCTCCTTATTATGTTTTCTTTGCTAGGAACCTTCTCGACTTTAATTTATTTGTAAGCCATTCAGCGCTCCAAAAATAATCCTAAACGTAGCTACCATTTACCTACAGACGCGTAGTCTCCTTTTTAATTTTTAATTTATTAGAAAGATGGTAACGAGCGAAATGAAAATAGATTAAGTTTGCTTCAAAGTTCTTTAAAATTATTTTATTTTAACTTTACTCTGTGTGTGTGTGTGTGTGTGTGTGTGTGTGTGTGTGTAATACATTTTACTTTCGTCGGAGGCCTTTTTTAAGTCTGTTAATAATACGGATTCTGTTTTTGTGTTTACAACAACAAAGCCATTTACATTTTTTTTTTATCAGAAATAATTAAGAAAAGAGATGCGAGGATATTTATATGAAAATTGGTTCTTTCGTCCAGTTTTTGGTTAATTATTTTTTTTTCGTTGTCCACCTTTTTACCTTTTTTTTTTTTAATTTTTAATTATTCAATGAACTTTATAATTCTTAATAATTTTATATAAGTTATACGCGAGCGATTATAAGCAATTTTATGGCTATTTCCAGAACAGCTTTCGAGGTTCAACGTTTTTGTTGCGTCGAAAATTATTTCAGGAATAATTTTTATTATTACGATTTTTCGCTTTCAATTTATGGGAACTAAAAAACATATTGTTTGTTTTGCTTCATTTCACTTAATTTGCGAATGTGTTGGTCCGCAAGTTCATTTCTTTTTTTTTTTAAGTGAGGTTTTAACCCTTTAAGGACTGAAGGTACAAATTGCTAACGTTTCAAATACAAATATTCATAATTTAACCCTACAAAAAATTCAGGGCTTAAAGGGTTAAAGGTTGGACGAATGGCGAGAGACGCCATTTATCCGTTTATGGAAAAAACGCCACCAACCACAGTTCGAACATACCACCTCTTGAATAGAAGGTGAAGGCGCTAGTTACTATATTACGATGCTTTTACCTTCTATTCAAGAGGTAGGTGGTGGGTTCGAAACATCATCATGGTGGGGGCGATTTTTTTCATTATGGGAAATCGTGCGGATTCATGCATGATACCCTCTCTCTCTCTCTCTCTCTCTCTCTCTCTCTATATATATATATATATATTATATAATATATATACACACAAAAGAAAGAACACGCATACACACACCCACGCATATGCATTCACCCATGTGGGCATTTCCACAAAAACGGGCTGCCCACCTTCTTGTTTCTTTATTTAGAAAAAACGAAAACTAGCCAAACCTAATTTAACCTCCGTGTTCTCTAACGGGAACCTAACAAAGAGTCTCCGCCCCCTTTGACCCCCAAAACCTCCGACTCCAGAGGGACGCCACAGTGAAGTACCGCCCCTACGGTCATTTCATATCGGTAAAACTTCATCGAAAGTAATTGTTTTCTCTTTACGGAAGAAGGATACAATAAAGAAACTTATCAATACTCTTACTTCGATCTTAATAATAATAATAATAATAATAATAATAATATTATTATTATTTATTATTATTATTATTATTATTATTTCTTTCAAGATGTTTGAAGTATTATTCTTGACCTTCCTTTTGCCATGTCTGTTTGAGGTCACACCCGCAAACACGTTTTAATATATATATATATATATATATATATATATATATATATATATATATATATATATATATATATATATATATATATGCGCGCGCCCCTGCGGTGTAATGGTTAGTGCCGGTGACTACTAATCCATCGGCAGGGCTCGATTGCCGGCTAGGGCAGTCGACGCGCAGACACACCCAACTATTTGTCTTTCCATTGGTTGGTAGATAAATAGGTACCATAAAAATCCCCCCCCCCCCAAAAATGAAGCGGGATGCTACAGAGTGATCAAACAAAGATCCTGAACACTTGTTGAAAACCCAACCAAATCCAAATATATATATATATATATATATATATATATATATATATATATATATATATATATATATATATATATATATATATATATATATGCACTAAAATCACAAAATAACACGTGACCTTATTAATAAGCAAACAACCACAAGGAAAAGGAAACACAAAGTCCGAGCGCTTTCGTGATATATTCACATTATCAAAGAAAGCGCTCGGACTTTGTGTTTCCTTTTCCTTGTGGTTGTTTGCTTATATATATATATATATATATATATATATATATATATATATATATATATATATATATATATAGAAATGCGTGTGTTGCAAAAAATTGCTCTGTACAATGGAAAATCCGTTTACAAAGGAAATATATACAAGTAGATAGTTTCAAAATGGACCCCGTCTTGGCCAAAGCCGTAAATAGCACCGCTTCCCGTCGATCATCCAGTCTGGGTAGTTATTTAATTGGGGGTCCGTCTTCCGCGTGCAGACATTCAGCGAGCCGTGGTTCGGATCCCACTTAAGGCTGTAGGTCCCCTTCGTCATATGACCTTAGATGTTGCGAAGGAGGTTAAACAAACCCATAAGAAAACAAGTTCAAGTGATTTACCTTTTACTCACTGTAAAACCCAAAAAATATTATGTTTGTATGATTTAAATTTGCTAAACAGACTTTCTTTTAATTAAATTTAGACTTACAGGCTACGGCAGTGGTACTCATTGGGCGACTCTCGAGCCAAATATATATATATAGCGCATTTGGCTCGCGAGCCGCGCAATGAGTACCACTGGGTTACAGCATACATAGGCTTAATAACATTTTTCAGCTTTTTTTTTATATTTCAAATTAAAATTAAGTAACAAAGAAAATATTTGCTAAATATTATAACAACAAATAAAAATATACAACATGCGTGTGGAAATTGTACAGGAATTTATACTAATTAATGTTAGGCATAGGCCGTAGAGCAGGAGTTGTCGGGTTGTATCGTTTCGCCAAAATTTAACTTATTAGGTAAAATGCGTTCGTTTTATATCATTTGGACAAATGAAAGAGATATCCTCTTTACTTCTACATAAGGAGAGGTTAGGTTAGTGTTAGACGAACCCTCAGGTAGATTTATAGGGCCTAAAATACTTAGCGCAATCGAAATATACGGTTTGGTCCAAATGAAACGAAGAAAAACAAACATATTTTGGTGCAAACGGGAAACACGTAGTTTCTGTAATTCCCAAGATCCATTACTCTCAATCTTTAAATTATGCTCTTAATATCCAACAGTAAGAGTGAATTTGATCCTCAGTAAGATTTGTGAAAATAAAGATTTTGTATATTTGATCACTTTCAGTTATATATTTTAAGTGTTAACTCTCTTACCCGTCAAAAAAGCACGTTACCATCGCTGATTACGACTCCACCGGCCCCGGGTTCGATTTCCGGGGAGGGCAGGCGTCGCCCAGTTCACTCAGCTCTTCATCCTTCCATACAAAAAATTTGGTTAGTAGATAAATTGGTGCCCTTAGTCGCGAAATCGAGTCCGGGTGAGGTCTTTGTAATTTCTGACTTTCTTGGTGGGTCGTGGATTCTACATTAATCTGCAAGTCTAAGATGGGGGCAACGAGTTTCACCTTCGTCAGGATGAACAATTTGGACAGAAGTAAAAACTTTTTTTTTTTAAACTGAAGTTTTATAAGGGCATTCGATTCCGCTCGTATGTAAGAGAATTACGAGCTTTGATTAATCGAGGACCTTGGTGTAGTGGTTATCGTATCCGTCTGGCAATTGGGTGATCCCGAGTTCGATTCCTGGGAGGTGCCTCATTCTTCATTGCTCGTTTTCTCTCCTCTTCTTGTGCGGACACTCTTCTAAACAAGCGTCGTTCTTTACATTAATTATACTGTGTGTTGTTTGCAGTTAAAATATATACACTGTGTGTGTATATTATATATATATATATATATATATATACAGTATATAATGTCTTGCAACGTCTTTTGGACCAGTTAAAAAAGCATCGACCCCCTCAAAACAGATTTTTTGTTTTGTGTTTTAAATGTTGCAAAAAAATAATTTTATTTAAACTAACGATTCCCAACCTGTGGTTCCACCGATCGTACACGGGGCTCTTTAAGTGGTACGCAAGAGGGTTATAAATACGCAGCTTGCTAATTCATAATTACCTTCATGATAGTGTTTTCAAAAGTAATATTGGTTGTAGATGAATAACCCGCAATTTTGCTGTCCACGTGAGTAGATTGTGAATTATTAAACGATAATGGGCAAGTCCAAAATCAAGATTTTGATTCAGTTCAAATGTCGATGAATATCATTCAAACAGATGTAACATTTTAGATAAGGTTCAAAATTCAAGATTGAACACCACAGTTTGCTCCCTATGGTTTTGTTTAGGTGGTACCACCTCTCTTCCTTCCTTAATGTTAAGGTGGTACTTAAGAAAACATGTTGGCAAAAAGTGGTACGTCAACCCGTAAAGATTGCGAATCTCTGATTTAAACTATATACTTTAAAGTGATCAAACAATGCAAAAATGTTCTTTCGCCACATCTTACGATCATATTTACTTTTACTGCTGAATATTAAGACTGATTTATTATTACTAACTTTTAATATACGTTGTCAAGACCTCCAAAATTATATTCAAATGTGGATTAATTAAATACATAATAAAATACCAACCTGAAAGGGATCAAATGAAGCAGAAAACTTTCTTCGTCAATATTAACTTGAGTTCGTGGTGATTGAAAGTAATTTATTATTTTTATAACATTAATTGGATCACCTGAAGATCAGGGCCCCCAGCCTTCTTTAGTTAGCCTTATAAGGCTAACTAACGAAAATATCACGACCTAACCTAACCAATCGTTAGGTCATCTGTACGCCCTTGACGATTGGTTAGGTTAGGTCGTTATATTTTCGTTAGTTAGCCTTATAAAGCTAACTAAAGAAGGCTGGGGATCCTGATCTTCAGGTGATCCCATTAATTATATATGGGGTTTGGAGTATGGCATATTTTCCTATCTCTCATTGCTCCAAACGATTAAAATTGTAAGAGAAAGTTGAAAATATTAGATACTGGTAACCACTGGGACAGGGGTCACCAGTGCACCACGATCCAGATTCGACCGCCGACGTATTTTATATGGACAATTATATTAGACGATTACTTTAAAATAAAGACAAACCCTAAATTTACATTTCGAAAGAATCAAAATTGAACTTTATTTATATTTTTAGTAAAGTTTAAATTTGGTTTTCATTCGTGGGATTAAGAGTGGATATTTTAAGTTGATTTGGGTACAATAATGTCGGACATATTACGGAAAAAAAAAAATCCAGAAAAACTAAAAAGTGCGTGCAGCGAAACTTAGTGGAGTTACAGAAATAATTATGTGGACCTCATAGAAAATTATTTGGTGATCCCTACTGTAGAGGCCCACTGATAAACTATTTTATAATGTTTAAACGCATGCTGAATATTTTTCTTTTTGGCACATTTTGCAAGTATTTTATTGGTTATTTACTTATCCATTCTTCTGGCTTGAAGTCTAAAATAAACTAAAAAGTTATTAAGTCAATGTTGTAGCCAAGAGGCCTAAATTTAAGTAAAAGAAAACCTATTTTATATAATTAAACTAGTAATAATAATAATAATATTAATAATAATACAAATACAACAATCAGAGCAATAGTGGCATTAGTTGACCTGAGCGCTGTGCCATTTCTGAAGGTCACCCAACTGAATTTTTCTGATTATTTTTATATATTTTAACTATACACGGAGAATATTCTTTTATCTCTCAAAATATAACAAATAATTTGTTGAAAATATATACACATTTATTTTCTATGTAAACGAACTTTCTATTGCATACAGCAAACAAAAAACAAACAATAAAAAGATTTTTTCACAAATATATTATAGCGAACAAAAAACCCGTTCATTTTGGCAGCAATATATAATATATATTATATATATATATATATATTATATATATATATATATATATAATATATATATATATATATATATATCATTTATAGCAATAGGTATTATTTCATATACGGTATATATTATATATGTATATATACACATGATATGAAACTTATTTCGCTAAAGTAACACGCGAATAATATTTATGATAAAAATAACCTCAAAGGAAAATTAAAACACGAAATAGTTCTCAAGCGCCTTCGTCTAATGACTTCTTCAGGAACACTGAAATTAATAACAAAATTAAGACTGCATATAGTTCACAAAGAAAAACGAAAGCAATAAGATTGGTGCAGAGAATATTGGAGGAGGAACATAGGTGTATGAGGCGGGGGGTCTGGGGGGCCACAGCCTCCCCCCCAGGACTAGGGAATTGAGCATTTTCAGGGCAAATATTGAGCATTTTCAGGCCAAATTTTTCCTATTCCTTTTTTTTTTCTTTTTTTTTTACTTCTTGAGGTGAATTAATTACTTGCTACTATACTTGTAGTTAATAATTAAAACGTAAGTTGAGGACTTATTGAATTCTATATCAACTGCAATGCCGTAGTTACTTTGCTTGTCATTTAAAAATGTTGTAGCAAAATTTTATCTCATTTTTGTAAATTGTAATGTTTTTTATATCAAAAAGACTTTAATATATGTTACTTATACTCTAACCTTTGTGTTATTTTATGCTAGACATAGTGATTATGCGGAAATCAGGGCACCCTGAAAATTTTTAAGACAAATATTTTCCGCCCCCCGCAGTAAAGTGCCATCCCATACGTCTATGAGGAGGAGTATACATTTCACGTGGAAAAGTTACCAGGGTTTTAGCGCCTTGCCCTTCTTATCTAAATCTGATCTACAAGAATTTAGAATAATAGGATCTAGCGTAAAAGGCCCTGGCTAAGGTTGAAATTGTTTGTAAATTGAATGATGGCAGACTCAAGAATGTTTCCATTAAGAATGTTGCTTGAGTGAAACAAAATTAAAGAATTATTCCAATCAATACAATGGGACAACTCTGACAAATAGACAAAAAGGACAGTGGACGACTGTCCCGTTCAAACGTAATATTGATGTTGTTTTGCGCGTGTGTTCAAGTCTTTTCCCCTCTGTCCAATGTAAAAGGAGTCACATTCTTTCCAACCAATTTTATAGATAATGCCTGAATTATTGGTAGGACTATTCTTTATTGACATTTTTCACAATATTCTCATATGAAAATACTACATTAATGTTCAAAGGTTTAAGTACATTAGCAATGCCTAAAAAGCCTGGCAAAAAAGGGAGTACTAAAATATTCCTCGACCAAGTGCGAGTGGTATTATTTATACGATAGAAGGTTCGTTTTGCCTTGTTAAAGCAAGATTCCAGAAAAGCAGGTGGGCAACACAAATCGCTTCCAATATTGTTAGTTTTTTCTAACTCAGCATCCATGTACAGTATTCCAGGCTGGCGATCCTAAGAGCACGGAGAAACACAGAAGAGGATATAGCTTTCTTGATGGAGGTGTCATGTCTGGAGTAAAAGTGTACATAGGACACATTGTTTGTTTTTTCGATAGATACTAAACTTAACCTGGGCTTTCCCTGTGCACACGAGCATCCAAAAACGGGATTGCGTTGTTTTGTTCCATTTCCAAAGTAAACTTAATGGAGGGGGCTGGATTATTTAACTGAACGAGGAAGTCATCCAAGTCATACCTCATGTACTAGATACACAAAATATCGTCGACGTACCGCTACCATGGGATGACAACCTCCCCCCCCCTGCGGATTCTCGGAATGTAAGTTATCTAAAAAAAATCCCCCAATATTTATCTCAAAAAACTCCTCTCCAATATTTATATGGAGTTTTTTGAGATAACTTACATTCAGGCATTATCTATAAAATTGGTTGTAAACAATGTGACTCCTTTTACATTGGACAGGCGGGAAAAGATTTGAATACACGCATAAAACAACATCAATATTCTGTTAGAACGGGCACTCTTCCAAGACCCTTTTTGTCCATTCGTCAAAGTTGTCCCATTGTATTGATTGGAATAATTCTTCAATTTTGTTTCACTCAAGCAACATTCTTAATAGAAACATTCTTGAGTCTGCCATCATTCAATTTACAAACAATTTCAACCTTGGCCAGGGCCTTTTTTCGCTAGATCCTGTTATTCTGAATTCTTTCAGATCAGATTTAGATAAGAAGGGCAAGGCGCTAAAACTCTGGTAACTTTTTTCACGCGGAATGTATGCTCCTCCTCCAATATTCTGTGCACCAATCCTATTGCTTTTGTTTTTCTTTGTGAACTATATATAGTCTTAATCTTGTTATTAATTTCAGTGTTCCTGAAGATGTCATTAGACGAAAACGCTTGAGAACTATTTCGTGTTTTAATTTTTCTTCGTGGTTATTTTCATCATATATATATATATATATATATATATATATATATATATATATAATGCAAACCCACAAAGAAAAAGAAAAATGATTCCAAGGCTTTTTGTGTATTCAGAAGTACTCCTCGTCAGGGAATGAAGGGAGAAGGCGAGATGACGAAAATATATACATATGTACAACGGGACAGAGAAATAAAAAGATTGGCACATGATTAACAAGAGTTGATTAAAGGCAAAAGGTATTTTAACAGGATATTGTCAATTTTATACATTCCCGCACCGTTATTTAAATTATTTTAAAATGGATAAATGCACATTCCAGAATATAATTGAAAGGAATATTCTAGAATGTGCATTTATCCATTTTAAAAATAAATTCAATAACAGTGCGGGAATGTATAAAATTGACAATATCCTGTTAAAATACCTTTTGCCTTTAATCAACTCTGGTTAATCATGTGCTAATCTTTTTATTTCTCTGTCCCGTTGTACATATGTATATATTTTCATCATCTCGCCTTCTCCCTTCATTCCCTGACGAAGTGTACTTCTGAATACACGAAAGGCCTTGGAATCATTTTTCTTTTTCCTTGTTGATTTGCATCATTCATTCATTTCACGTGTTTAATTGTGAAATTCATCTCATATGTGTGTGTGTGTGTGTGTGTGTGTGTGTGTGTCACCACAGCTTAAACTGTGAGAAAGTTAAGGCCAAATTAATTTTCAAAGTTTAATTGGTGTAGACCATAGGTTAATAAGTAAAATTAGATTAAATTTGAAAATGTTAAAATGTTTTAATAGTTAGTTAGTTAAATTATAATTCTGCTTCTGATTTAATTGGATTGGAAACCTTTTCATAAAAATTATGTTTATTGCCGGTAACTGTACAGAGGTAAACTGAAGGCATGGATGAGGGATGGTTTAAAATGCGGAGATTCTAAGTACTCGGTCCAGTTTTTGTGAAGATCAAGCCTGAAGTGATATGAATGTACTTGTGATTGAAACTGGCTTCGTCGTCGTAGCCAATGTCGTAACACCATTTCCTTTGAATGTCGTAACACCATTTCCTTTGAATGTCGTAACACCATTTCCTTTGATCAGCAAAGTTAAGCGACATTGGGTCTGGGTAGTAGTTGGATGGGAGACCGTCCTCCGCGCCCGGATTATGTAGCGACCCGTAGTTCGGATCCCACGTAAAGCCGTAGGTCCCCTCCGTCATACGACCTTAGATGTTGCGAAGGAGGTTAAACAACTCCCATCTTTTTTGTGTGCATCTTGCTTCTAACAAATTATGCACCCGGACCTATAGAGCCAGGGGTGTCTACAAAGCAAACTAACGGCACGGGGCCCATAAATTCTTATGAACTTGACCACATATTGATTATGATAACACAGCATTGTTGTTTCTGTTAGTGATGAACCACGTATGGAAGCCTTGTCAGTGCGTTGACCTAGTATATACTTGGCAATGATACTGCGAGATGCTCGTACACTGAATGGGTATATAGGCGGAGTGGTGTTTTGTTTAAAACGGTGATACCTTTCCTCAAACTTGAACTTGATCTGTTGATATGTCTTAAACGTTCATGCTATATATATATACATTATAACTGCAAACACGCAGTATAATTAACGTAAAGAACGACGCTTTGTATAGGAGAATTACCCGCGCAAGATGAGAGCGAAAGAACGAAACAAATGAAAAAAATGAGGTAACCACCCGGGAAAATATATATATATATATATATATATATATATATATATATATAATTATATCTTGCAACCTTGAAGATGTTTCATGCGTCAGTTTCGCTTCACACGGAGGTCATTCTGGAGGCCCCACCTCTAGACTTGACTTCATGTGAGAAAGAGTTGCTGTCCTGAGCTCTCCATCTCATATCTAGACACAACCAGCTCATCCGGTACTGTTCTGAGCCAGGAGTGTAGTCTTCTTTTGAAGACTTCAGCTATGACACCAGTGATATTCCTAATGTTTTCGGGTAGCTGGTTAAATAGTCTTGGCCCTCTGACAACAAAGCTATTTTCTTTCAGAGTTGAGGATGTCCCTTGTCTGACCTTTAGTTTGGAAACGCTACACATTCTTCCTTTCCTGTTTTCCAGCGTTGAGTTATTATTCGGTTCAGTTTAGGTTAGGTACCAGTTTTTCTATTATTTTTCAAGTGTAAATTATGATGTATCTCTCTCTTCTTCTTCTTTCCAGTGAATATAAATTTAATTTACGAAGTCTTTCCTAGTAATTTTCTTTTCAGTCATTGATCTTGGCTGTGAAATTTCTTTGGATTTCTTCCAGTTTATTAATTTCTTTTTTATGTGAAGACGTCAAGATTGAGCAATATTCTAATCTTGGTACGATCAGTGTTTTCGGCAAGAGGATCATTACTTTCTTGTCCCTTCTTTTAAATTTGTCACTATCTGTTTCTTAATTATTTTTGCCTTGTTTATTGCGATCTGATTTTGTTTCAAATGTCCCATCGTCGGTCATTATAACCTTTAGATCTTTTGCTTTTATAGTGTTTTGGATTTTCTGCTTTTCTGTTTGTTTTAGCTCCTCATTTTTTCCATATCTTAAGGAGCTGAAAATTTTCGGTGTTAAATTTCATGTTGTTTCCCTCTGACAATCTGTATATTCTGTTGTGTGTCCGTCTGTAAGGGATCGTCCATAAATGATGTCACGCAAAATTTCGAATTTTTAGACCTCCTCACCCGCCTTTGTCACAAATGGTTACAAAATTTTGAACCCCCTCCCCTCCCCCATGTCACGGTCACAAACTATATGTAAAATTGTAGAAAAAAAAATACAGTGAAATAACATATTTATTTAAAAATTCATTCAAATAGTAGCTTTTTGTTAATATCTAGCAATGCAAGCAGACAGATGTATGAGAATTTGTTTTTCAGATACATATTACACTAGTCGACAAAAAGAATCCTATCAATATTTTAGTTTTTACATTGAACTTTTCAAAATGTCAACATAACGCAAAAAAAATTTTGTGATGTCACAAAAATTTTAGACTCCCTTCTCCCCTGTCACAAAAGGTCACAAAATTACAGACCCCCCCCCTAAAAGCGTGACATCATTTATGGACTTCAGGACTAAGGATTTCATATAATCTATATTTTTAATGTCCCTTGTGATTTTTGTATCGTCAGCAAAGGATGTTACTATATTATTATTGGTTACTTCGTTGTCTATGTCGTAGCATGATAATGAATAGAAGTGGGGCTAATACTGTTCATTGTGGTACTGAGCTACGTACTTTCAATTCTATTAATGATATACCTTGGATTTTAACAACTTGCTGGCGTTCTCTAACGACGTCATAAATCTATTTTTTCACTTTGCCCGTTATTCCTCTGTGTTTCGTTTTATGTGCTATTATACCGTGATGACACTTGTCGGATGCTTTAGCAAAATTCGTGTATATTGCACCATAGTTCTCATTGTTATCGAGTGCAACAATTTTATTGTTATAATGCTCTATTGGTGTGAGAGACAATCTTCCTGATCGGAAACCCATTCTCATTAAACCTTTTCTGTATCTCCAAAAAGTCATAAATTTTCTCTCTATTTTTTCAAATATTTTGATGAGATGTCAGTGACACCGGTCTCTAGTCCTTTGCTTGAGATCTGTCTCTTCCCTTATATAGAGGTACAGTGTTCGCCCTCTTTAGGATGCCCAATATTTCCCCTGTGTCCAGAGATCTCCATATCCAAAACAGGGGTGTAGCTATTCCAGCTTTACTTTTTAATCACCGAGGCGTCCCATTTGACCGGACCGACAGCTGAATGTGATTTTATTTGTCCTATAGCTCGCGCTATATTTTCTAGGGCAAAGTCAAAATCCGTTATATTTTTTCTTTGTAGCCTCTCTTCAACGAAGGTATTGCGAACAGATACCACTTTCTCACTTCCTGGGGTACTGAAAATGGATTCATACTGATACTATGTACATTCATATTCATTCACTATTTCAGATATTTCCTTTAAATCGTGGGTTAGTTCATTATTTTCATTCTTTAAGGGCCCGTAGTGGCCCGAGTTTTTGATTTTCACAAAGTTATAGAAGTATTTGAGTTTTTTATTACTTACAATATACTGCATCTTCCTCCCTCCTCCCTTCCCTGAGCAACCCTTAAGGAGAGATTGTATTTCCTCGTCGATTCTCTTCAGTTTTTCTTGTTTCATCTTTCTGTCATTGTTACCAGTGAAGTTTATTAATTTGGTAGCTACTCTCTTTCGTTTGCAGAATATTGTTCACGTTTGTCTCTTGAAATCGTTCTTCTTTCCTTTTTTCTGCTTTTTTAAAACATATTTGCCTAAAATTTTTCAGTCATTTCGTCTAAGATTATTGGCATCTCTTCATTTGTTTTGTCCTCGAATATTGTTTTCGACTTTATTTGAGCCATATTAGATCTGATTTCTTTCCAATTTATAGTCTTGGAGTTCAGGTTAAAAATCTCAACTATGCGTCTTTCTTTGATATGTGTATTTTCTTTTAAGGTTGTCGTCATACTGGTTGATATTTTGATAATATTGTGAGCAGATACAATCATTGGGGTTATTTTTATCTAATCAGTTAGGTTGTTTTGTTCATGAATACCAGATCCAGCCAGGTATTTTTTCTGGTGCCCTTTCTTATTTCTTGTGTTAACGTAAATTCATTTAAAACTATTAGTATATTCAACACTTTCTCATTCCTTTTCTCTCCAACTCTCTAACACAGTGATTCCCAACCTTTTTTAGGCCAACGTCCCCGTATTTCCATCAATATTTGCTGGAGCTCCCTCATAAAGATAATAATGAAAGAGGATAAGCGATAAGTGATTTATTAATAGAAGGTAGTAATTTTACAGTTTTTCTTAAAATTAAGGTACATACATTTTGGAATGGGGGGCGGTGGCGCCCACGTTGGGAATCACTGCTCTAACGCAAGGGTTAATCGATATTCTTAATCTTTCATATACTCAACCGATTAACTGCAACAACTTTCCTCAATCCACCGTTCTATGACATCCAATCTTTCAAACGTAAGTGTCCAGGCATCTCGAAAAATTTGGATCTTGATTTTGGCTCTCTTCTTCTTCTGTGGAAGGTGAGGGGTGCTTTTGGGGGCATTCACCCTTGGCCCCCTCCTTCCTGCATAAAAAAAATTGCTTGTTCCTGGTCTTCTCTTGTGTCCCCTTTGTCTTGGTTTATATATATTTCTTCCTAACCTTTTGTAATTTGTAAATAGGAAACCAAAATCTTTGCCGAGCATTATATTAGGGGTTGAGGAGTTTCAAGACTTTATTAAGTTTCTGTTATCATCAATGGCATCATAGAATTTTGCAGTTGGAGTGTTCGGAGGTCTATAAATGACTATTAGTATCACGTTTGGTTTCTCAGTTTTTACTGCTAAAAGTTCCACGAAGCAGTTTGATTTACTTACTATTGCTTCTGTCATCTGACTCATATATATATATATATATATATATATATATATATATACACGAGGGTGGGCTGAAAAGTAATGCCTCCACTTGAATAATTCTGGATTGTGTAGAGGTAGCCAGGTAAAACCGGTTTTGTGTTGTAACTTCCATTCCAGATTGTTTATAGAGGTAACCAGATAAAATCGGTTTTGTGTTATAGCCTAATATAGCCTACACTCATTCCACACGTTGGTTCAGTATCGATTACAGTGGAAAGAAGTAAAGACGTTCGTTTCAAGCAAAGTGCCGTTATTGAATTTTTGACCGCGGAAAGTGTTGTTCCCGTAGACATTCATCGGCGAATGCAAGCTGTGTATGGCAAACAGTGTGTTGATGTGAGTACCATTCGACGTTGGGCGAGGCACTGTAAAGAAAAAGCAGGGCAAGAAGATTTGCGAGACAAACCGGGAAGTGGAAGGCCTGAAACGGCAACCGACAAGTCTCATCGGACTGATTCGTGGAAATCGTCACATTAAACAAAATGAAAATACTGCAATGCTCGATATCTCCAAAGAGCGAGTGGGACACATTATCAGTATTCTCGGTTACCGAGAGGTCTGCGCCAGATGGGTGCCTCGCATGCTCACTGTCGAGATGAAAACAGAGACTACGCATTTGCCAAGAAAATCTGCAGCGCTTCGAAAATGAACTAGATGAATTTCTGCACAGGATTGTGACAGGAGACGAGACGTGGGTCCACCATAATGACCCTGAAAATAAACTGCAATTCATGGAATATCGGCACAAAAATTCACCACAACCAAAAATATTCAAAGTTCAAAAATCGGCTGGAAAAGTGATGACTGTTTTTTGGGATATCAATGGTGTTGTTCTCGAAAACTTTACGGAAAGAGGGACAGCAATCAACTCCGGATGTTATATTGAAACTGAAGAAGGTGAAAATACGGATCAGGAGGGTTCGCACCCATAAAAACGCAGTCATTGTTCACCATGACAACGCACGGCCTCACACCAATCTTGAAAACGCGAGAAGCAATTGAGGATCTGCAATTCACCGTTTTGCCGCATCCACCATATAGCCCCGATTTAGCACCATGCGATTTTCGCTTCTTCCCTAAACTTAAAGAACATTTCCGTGGAAATCGCTACGAGTCTGACGAAAAAGTTAAGGCCGCTGTTAAATTTTGGTTTCGTAGTCAAAGCTCCGAGTTTTACCGGGATGATTTCAAAAACTCATTTATCATTGGCGTAAATGTATGGAGGTAGAGGGTGATTTTATAGAAAAGTAAATGTATCGTTTTGAAGAATAAACTCTAAGGTACATATCTGCTTTTGTTTCGATAAAATCATTCAACCCGTTTAAAATTTATTTGAGTGGAGGCATTACTTTTCAGCCCACCCTCATATATATATATATATATATATGAGGGTGATTCATAAGTCTGTTACCACTGTAATGGTGAAATATTTTCTGTTTCAGATTGTTGATTTGTGAAAATATGGGGTATGGTCAAGGATAGGGCATAGGGTATATGCCACACAACGTCGTAATGTCAATGATTTAAAAGAAATAATTTCCACTGTTAATTTCCAATGTGTAAATGTGTAAAAATAACCTCAAATAAAAAAACATCACAGGTTACTTTTTATTCACCATTATTTTTTATTCACCATTACAGTGGTAACAGACTTATGAATCACCCGGTGTGTGTATATATATATTTATATATATTCAAGGAAAAGAAAAAGAATTACTCCAAGGATTTTCGTATGTTTTTACTGTACCTTAGTCTTTCTTGATGAATTGGTGTGAGGTATAAAAAAATTCTAAAGAACTTAGACCCTTTTCTCTCTGTTCGCAGGTGTATATTATCAATAAATATCACCTGTTTAAATTAAACTTAAAATCTCATTACGATTCAAACCCAGGCCGTCATGGTTAGAGATCGTGGTAAAAGTGTATTCCATCTATTGGATCCCAGTGTTATACCAGAGAATTCGAATCAAATGATGCCATTGGCTCGAGTGTAAGGGGGTTAGCACAAAAAACACCTCTGGTCGCGAAAGTGTTGTGTTCCCTCGGCTGTTGAAATATATGTAAGGTCGTACTTTTAACTTGTTGTAGCGGTTGTGGTCAGCGCCCTTGCCTTCTACTCAAAACGTGCTTGGTTCGAATCCAGGGAAGGGGGAGGTAATTTTGCACTATGCAAAACTGTGTGTGTTCATGCATGATAGTCCATCTATGGGTCTTCATTGTTGCACCAGAAACTTGAATGTAATGAATATTGCCATTGGCTCGAGTGTAGGGGGTTTAGCACAAAAAAAAAGAAAACACACACACACACACACACACACACACACACACAGAAAAAGTCACCTCTGAACTCGAAAACTTTGTACGTTCCTTCAGTAGTTGAAATATGCCTTGGAGCAGTAGTGGAAGTGAGGGCATTTTTCATATATATATATATATATATATATATATACACAGTTAGTTATAACGTTATCAACTTGCAGGAAGAGTGAAAAATAAAATAGAAAACTGGTGGAACGTTTTTTGGAAGTCGGTGCTGCTTGAGGGAGGTACCGATTTCCGTAAACGTTCCGGTCTCTTATTTGATTTTTCACCCTTCCTTTAGGCTTATAACGTCATACTTCTATTCATACTGGGTAAATGTGACTGAAGTTTCGTTGTAAAATCATACATTTGTTACAACTAAATCATTATGTTTTGTAATGACATCTCGAATTATAACTAAGCATTTCAGTGATGTAACACACGAGAGTGATGTAACGTTGACGGACAAACATGGGAAATTACGATGTATTTGAGGGTATTTCCCTTGCATCATTCACACGGTCGGCTCCTATTAACTGCTTTCTTCTTCTTTCTTTTCTTTCTGTATCCTGACTCGTTATTATTATACCTATATAGTCTCTCTCTCTCTCTCTCTCTCTCTCTCTCTCTCTCTCTCTCTCTCTCTCTCTCTTTTTTTGACTCACTCATTCTCATGATGGTTTTTCCTCCGAGACATCTAGTCTGAAAACTCTCCAGGAAGCGATTGGCTTCGTCGTGCCGTGGAATATTTTCTAGTTTTTCATTAAGCTTTTTATTTTTTCACTCTCCCTAATTTCTACACACACACACACACACACACACACCACACACTTGTATTTTTAGTGTATACCGCACAATGTCGCACTGATATTTAAATTAAATTAAATTCGGGTCTACGAGTTAAAAATTGAGCAAATGAGAGAAAATGCACGAATGAAGATCACTTTTCAAATCACATTTTTTCGTCGTTTCCCGATGATCATACACAGAAGTGGAAAAGAACTTTTCTTTTTACAACGCACCAAACCCTCTCGTATACCAGCTTTACTTAACCTAATCTAATTCAGATTTGTATGTGAAACGACTATTTGACCCATGAAAACAACCTACACTTCTGCAGTAGAGTTCATTCTGGAAAAGGGAAGATTAGTTTTCCCCTAGAAGGGGAGGAATGGCAGGCAATCGTGGGTTGCTTTGGAATGGCAGATGGTTCATTTAAAGCACCCATTTGAAACCACGCATGAAGGTCGACGGAGGGTGCCTCTGTCTGCGGTGAAGCGTCCGAAAAGGCGTCGCGAGAAGAGGAAGTTAATAAATGACATAAAACCAGGAGTGTTTGCAATGCAAACGAACTACACAGGAAAGGAAATGATTATGAATTTGACCAATCATTGGATTATGATGACACAAAGCATTGTTGCTTCCAGCGTTGATGAACCACGTACGGATGCCTCGTTAGTACGCTGCCTTTCTTTGTACTTTGCAGTGAAGCCCTTAATTCCATCTAAAATTGAATCTGTTATCACAGTTTGTTAGAGACATTGATGTTTGTGTGTAGATATATATATATATATATATATGTATATAGTGTGGAGCTTTATTGCTTCGTGTAAGATTAAATTAAATTAGAATCAGATTCAAGTTGTTTTAAGTAAGGTTAGACGAAAAAGTCCTATTTAATCTTGTAAATATATATAAGTCGATATGAATGAAAATCCGAATTTATCCGTTTGAGAAAAGTAGATGAACAAAGTAGTGTACTTACAGAAAGTCAAATCTGCGTATAATGTCAACATAACGTAATATTTATGGGAATCTCATTAAAATCTGTTTACTTCATATCGTCCATTTGTTCCTATTTATTTACGTATTTACATGAAAATGTTTATCAAAGCTCATTTCAACAGAACGTAACTTCCCCTTTTAACTGCGACTTACAGAATTTGTGTGTAGCACACACACACACACACACATATATATATATATATGTGTGTGTGTGTATATATATATACTGTGTCGGTCGCAAAGGAAAAAAACATGACCAAAGCAGTCTGTGAAGTGCTGATGAAGATTTGGTGTTGCATAGAGACGAGAATAAGTATGCGATTAGTTTTTATGCGCGTTTCACCTTCTGAGACTTGTTACGAACCTATGTTGCAAAAGACGTCCCAAGAGTCCTCCAGTAAATCTATTGAAACGTACGCCGTCAGCCATGAGCTCTTCTCGTGTTCCATTTGAAGCAGAGGCAGACGGGGATTTGGCCTCGATCGGTTTTTGCGAGGGTTTTTTTTTCGTGTTCTTCTTTCGTTTTTACTCGAGTTATTTTTAATTATTTTATGAGCGTCTTTATTTTTTTATTTTTTTCGTTTTTATCGTTCTTTTTGATTGTCTTCTTTTACTTATAATAAAAACGTTTCATCACACGACGTTTCATTTTTCTTTACGAGTTTGTACATTTTCATTTCTTGCTTTGGTCTTTGTCTTTTTATTCATTTTTACACCGTACTGAATTCATTCAACCTTTCCATATACTTCCGTTTCATCCAACGTTTCGCTTCATTACGTTTTACTAGTGACGTTTCGCCTTTATCTCCTCTTCTCTTCTTCTGCGTGGGCGCGAAGGCAGCAAATGAAGCGAAACGTTGACGACGGCATTTCGACAACGAGGAGTTGACAAATGAGCGCGTCTTTAATTCCGGCAAACAAATGAGCAAACTGACGTGAGAACGAGAGCCTTCAATGAAGACCAGACGCAGAATGAGGAAGAATGAGGCGAGATGAGATAAAGAATGCGGCAGAAAGAACGCCGAAAGAAAGAATGGGGAAGGACGATGGCTAAAAGGGAAGAAACGAACAATACCAAAAATGAGAACGATGGAGAGAGAATGAGACACAGTTTTCTCAGAATGACGAAAAACGAGAATGAAAGAGAATTAGAAATCATGAGTGCCATTCCGAATGTCATCGTGTGACTGATTCATTCCGTTCTCGTTCTTTTATTGTCACACCTTCATCTGTTCATTTATGACGACACTTCCATAGTCTTTATATATAACTGGTCCAATAACATTTAAGATGGTCTTCATTAGTATGTAAACACACACACACACACACACACACACATATATATATATGACACACATTCGGATTCAACTGAGTAGAAGCGGTGTGTCGTCAATTTATTTGCGTGCATTTCGTGTTGACGGCAGCGACATCATAACTGTCGGTTGAGTCTTCCTCTCGAGAGTTCGAGAGCTCCGTCAGTCAGAAGCATCCGCAGTCAGGCTGGTTCCGGTTCGATTCCTCGTAGTTTCGCTCTCGGCTTTTCACTTTATTCCGGAAGATGACCACACACAACTCGTGCTGTAAGGCACGCGAACACGCGTGCAAGAATGTATAACAAATAATATAATGTGGTGCACGCGCGCATTTTTCTTATAATTATTCCGTGTAAGTGTGTTTTGATAGAACTTGTTTGATTAGAATAAGCGACCGTTCTGTGGTGAATTCAAAGTTAAAGACGAGATTAAAATTGTTTTCAACAGACGTCAAAAACATGTTCCAGAGGCCAAAATATTTGCTTTGTTTTTTTTAACATTTAATTTGAAGGTGAGGTCGTTCTGTTTTATAGGATATTAATTTACTTACTATACAGTATATGTAATTATGTATGAATGTATATTTGCATGTATGTATGTATGTATGTATGTATGTATATTTGCATGTATGTATGTATGTTACGTATTTCAGCGAAGGTTTTTACTTATAAACTACAAAATATCGACTATTTCCTTCCTTTCTTTGCATCGGTCTTCATCATTGATTTGGAGGAGGCGTATTCCACCTCCATGAAAGGCATAAACAAAGGGACAAAGCCTAAACAAAAAAAAAAAAAATTGCAGAATCCCTCGCGGCAGAGGAAGTCCTTCTCAAGATAAACGAGGTTATCAGGTTTCGAATGAGGTATCATAAAGGTCATACCGGGTTACTCTGTGTCACACTGGGTCAACCCAAGGCTGAGTTATATTGGATCGCAGCAGCGAGTTACGTCTACAATCATACGTGATGCCGAGGATGCGTGCGTGGATAACGCGGATAAAATTGTTATATTCATTAGTCGAGTCGAATAAATAAAAAAATAGAAAAAAAAAAATAAACCATTTATATAAATGGCAGTCGTTTACCGAGTGAATGGTGGTGAATTTGAATGAAAGATATTAATAGATACTCTCACAGTGTATCGCGACCCACGCAGCAGATTAAAAAAAAAAGAAAAAGAAAATTGCATTCGGAGGTCTCCTATCCGCAGTAGCGGATTATACCGCATTCCATCATTAAAATCAATAGACGTAGTTCGTTGTTGTTCGTTTATTGCAAACGCTATTTTGCTCATCTCCTCCGAAGATACGAGGTTTTTTCGTCTGACCACCAGAGGGATGATGTAGTTTTGAAATAATTTTTTATGGCGTATTTTCGTCCCTGCGCTCGCGCCACGGATTCGGTCTTTCTTTGTGGAATTTGGACATATGGACACATGATCGACATTAGACGTCATGATGATGACTGTCACAAATGTTTTTCTGTCTCGCCGATGACTCTCAGTTCGTTGTACTGGACTCACCACCATAAAAGAAAAAATACTTAATCCTCACTTAAAGTTAGTTAATGAGGCAAAATTTTTACCTTTGATAAGTGTATATATATATATATATATATATATATATATATATATATATAAACTGTTACCAAAGTTAAAAACTCAAAAAATTTAACTGGGTCTGACGTAATAAGGGAGTTTGCTGTGATCAGCATTGTTAAGTGATATCAGAACTGAAGTCAGCGTTATAATAATAATCGCTGTTGCAAAGCAAAAGTCAAATAACAATAAAAAAAAATAAAAAATTATAACTTTTATTTTTCCACGCTGTATATATATAGAAACTTTTATATAAATATAATTTGGGCAATAAATTTGAATTACATCGTACCCGCAGTTCCATTCATTTTGTACCATTTTTCATCGTTATTTTATTAAATGTTTGTCATTTTGTGTACCTCAATTTATAAAGATGCGAGAGTAGATTTTTACCGTTCTTTTGCCTCCTGAACAAAATAATAATAAATACTCGAAAGATTTAAGTACTCAGTTTAATAAATTTCTCCCAAGCATTTTACGGTCTTTTTCATAAATAACCTTTTATCTCGCTTCACTATAAAGGAAATATCTCTTTCTGCACGCCACCATTACTGTCATGGGAACGTAGAAAAAGTAAAAATTGCTATGCTTTTTTTTGTAAATAAAAATGTTCACTTAAAAAGAAGTTGCTATACAAAAATATATGGTTGAAAATTTGTAGAAAAATAGCTCGGAAGAGGAAAAAGTTAAAAAAAAAGGACCTTTTGCATAACGCGGTAGCTTTACCGTCGCGTCGCCGGCTTTTTGAAGAGGCGAAGAAGAAAATTAGTCTCGTTAATGGTAAATATTTTATTTATTGATATGTTTAATAAATTGACTTTGGGGTTAAAACAAAAATGAGATTTATTTCCCTCTGACCATTTTTCGATTTATTTATTTAGAAAATATACTTAGATTTTTATTAGCAGTGTGGAAATGCGTATTATTATTATTATTATTATTATTATTATTATTATTATTATTATTTTTATTATTGTATCTATTTTTATCACTAATTCTTTTTAAATATAGTCCAAATTTAAAATAGCTTTAATGAAAAAGTGTTATTATTTTTAGATGCGCGCTGCATATTTATAACTATAGTTCAGAGGATACATATATATATATTATTATTCAGTCATTCATACAAAAACCATGAGTAATCATGCATGTTATTCCATACATATACTCGTGAGTATATATATATATATATATAATATATATATATATTGAAACCCAAATGTTCATCCTTCCACATACTTAAAGAAAGTGGTTGGTAGATAAATGAGTACCCTGGGTAGCCCAGTGGTTAAGACGCTGGGCTTCTGGTGGGGCGTGGTTCAGATTCCACTGTAGGTCTAAGGTGGAGTGAAAAACTTGACCTTTGTCAGAATGAACAATTCGGGCGGAAGCAAACCAAAGGTTTTATAGGTACTGTATATACCTTGATTAACCTTGATTTTGCTTCTGACAGAATTGTTCATTCTGATGAAGGTCAAGCTGTTGCTCCACCTTAGACCTACAGTTCAACGTGGAATCCGAACCACGACCCACCACGGGTTGTCAGAAATTACAAAGTTCTTGCCCCTACTCGATCTCAGTACCTCCCGATCAGCAGCCCAGCGTCTTAACCTCTAGGCTACCCAGAGTACCCATTTATCTATCAATCTATTTTTTCTGGAAGGTTCAACAGCTGGATAAGCTGCGCGCCGTCTGCTTTCGCCGAGAATGAAACCTGGGGCCGGTGGATTCGTAGTCAACGATGCAAACAACTACACCATCGAGGCGCACACACACATATATATATATATATAAGCAAACAACCACAAGGAAAAGGAAACACAAAGTCCGAGCGCTTTCGTGATATATTCACATTATCAAGGAGGAACAGAAAATATTTTCTGTTCCTCCTTGATAATGTGAATATATCACGAAAGCGCTCGGACTTTGTGTTTCCTTTTCCTTGTGGTTGTTTGCTTATTAATAAGGTCACGTGTTATTTTGTGATTCTAGTGCATATATATATATATATATATATATATATATACAGGGTGGCGTAAAAGTCGCGCATCATAGGAATTTTCAGTGTTGATTATAATTTTTTTTTTTCTTTTTTGGTAGGGGATGGCTGCGAAATTAACAATAGACGAGAGGGTAAGCTTGGTTTTAACGTATGGAATACCAGGTACAGCAAATCGATGAATCATCGGTACAGAATTTAAACGATTCCATACATTAAAACCAAGTTCATTCACCCTCTCGTTTATTGTTAATTTCGCAGCCATCCCCTACCTAAAAGAAAAAAACAATATATTATAATCAACACTGAAAATTCCTATGATGCGCGACTTTTGCGCCACCCTGTGTGTGTGTGTGTGTATATATATATATATATATATATTTTTTTATTATTTTTTTTTTTTCAAATTAAATTTTCATACGATGCTGGAAACCAGTGGTTTAATATCGGTAAAATTGAGAAGTTAATATATAATTCTGTGAATAAAAGGTCCATTCAGTCGGATAATTTAAAAACTTTTTTTTTTATTAATTTAAGGGTTCGATGAAGGTAAAATATCTTCTCTGTAAAAGATGGATTTTAAAATCCACGTTTTTTTTCTTTGCTTTTTTTATTTGCAGTCAGGATTAGGCTTTCTTAAATATACAGATTTGGATTTGATTTTGAACTGGATCTGGATTCGAATTTGAATATACAAAAGAGAGGTGTATCCCTCAAGAGGGGCGGGAAGAAAGCTGGGCTAGATTTTAAAATTTTAATTTCGAAGTCTTTATATAAAGAAGAGACTCTCGCAGATTTTGGGAATTTAAAATGAGAGCACGAAAGCACTGGCTTCCTGCACGCGAGCTACGGTTAATGTGGTCATCAAAAACTTATTTTTAAGCCATAAATATTTAATAATAATAATAATAATAATAATAATAATAATACACCATTTCCCCTTAAGCGAAGTGAAGTCACTGAGGTCTGTGGTTCGACTCCGGGTGGTGCTGATAATACTAATAATAAATTAGCGTAACGAGCAGCATTAGTCGAGCTGGCCTGACGGGTGAGCTAGTTTCTAACTCTCCTTAATTATTATTATATTAAATCCTTTGATGTACGAAAACGGCTCTTTTTTTTACTTATTTTGATATAAATCATCACTAATGTAATTAATTTACGAGATCCCAGGCGGAATATGATAACCTTAAATCCCGGGACAAGCGCAGTAAATCCCGGGATTTCCCGGGTTTTACAAAGTATTCTAAAATCGTTATTTCAAATAGTTTTACGTTAATTTGCTACTGTATCTAGAAAATACAAACTTATATAAAGGCTATGATGATAAATTTAGGAGCTATTGAAGAATAGGGCCCCCAGCCTTCTTTAGTTAGCTTTATAAGGCTAACTAACGAAAATATCATGACCTAACCTAACCAATCGTCAAGGGCGTACAGTTAACCTAACGATTGGTTAGGTTAGGTCGTGATATTTTCGTTAGTTAGCCTTATAAGCCTAACTAAAGAAGGCTGGGGTCCCTATTGTTCAATAGCTCCCAAATTTATAATAGCACGAATCACGTTGCGTTGTACGTCTCGAATAGTGCCTATATAATGTGCCTTGTGTACGATGTTATGCGTGTGTAATATGACTGCTATTTTTGATGACTGAATCGGACTGAAAGCCAGTCATTTGGTTTCCCTGAATCGAACAGTTTGTGTTTTGGTGGATTTTAATTTCAGTTATTGTTTTCAATTCAGTGGCACACCTTTTGCTGTTAATATTTTTTTTTTTTAATAAAAATTAGTTAGAAGTATATAAAAGGTGTTGTGTTCGTATAAATTACACTATAATATAATTTATTTTGTTGCAATGCAAAGCTGCAAATTAGCATTGTAGGCATAGCCGTCTCCGCTATATATCGTATTTATGTTTCTGCAGTGTTTGAAACTCGGCCTAGACTTTATTCTTTATTATATTTATCATTATTGTGTTAATATATATATATATATATATATATATATGATGAATAAAACCACGAAGGAAAGGAAACACAAAACGGTGCTCAAGCGCTTTCGTGTTACTTTCGTGAAATAATTTTCATATATATATATATATAATATTAACTAACTAATCTAGATTTATGTAATGCTTAAGCATTTTAAAACTTTATTATCATTATTTTCATAAACCGGGAAATCTCGAGATCCCTGGACGATGGCCGATTTTGTCTCGGAAAACCAGGCTAGTGAAAAACCTTGAAAACGAGAAACCTTAGTGGCGGCGGCGAATTTACACCTTGGGGAAGACAGAGGATTGAGCTGAGGTTCCACAAAGCTAAATGTCCCCTTCTATATTCTCTCTTCCTCTTTGATCGAGTACAGTAATATTTATAAAACTTTAAAAATATTGTTTATTTATTGGAAATTCCTTATTTTACGTTTTTTTTTTATTTCTCAACTTTCTGTAGCACATTTATTCTTATTATTTTCTTATACTTTTCTTTTTCTTATTTTCTTATTCTTTCGTTTTATTCTTATTTTATTTTTTCATTCTTCTTCTTTTGTTTTTCTTATTCTTATCCTTTTATTGTGGTATTCTTTCATTTTTATTTTTATTTTCTTATTCTTTTCTTTTTCTCGTTCTTTTCTTTTCCATGTTCTTATTCTTTTCTTATTCTTTTATTTTCTTATTCTTTCATTTTTCTCATTCTTTTCTTACTCTTATTCTTTTATTTTTCTTATTCTTTTCTTTTTCCTTCCTTATTATTATTGTCATTATTTTTATTAGGAATAAGGCAATAAATTTTATTTAACTTAAATACTGAGAGAAGTTCCTTCCTCGGTCCCCGTTAACAGCAGCGTATTTTAATTGTCGTCTTAAAACTTTAAAGAAGAAAAGGTGTAAAACTGATCTTAGAAATGGAGCGCTCATTTCTAATGGCTATCACGTGTACGGACTTGATGCAGTCTTAATCTAAAGACACGAAAAGTCTCTCACTCACAAATGACAGGTTATGCGTACACGTCTATCTTGCCCCTTATTTAATATGCGATGTTTTTAGGTCTTTCAACTGAATAATGCCTAAAAATAGCGCCGCGATCTGAGCTCTTTCTCCCAGACTTCGCTTCTCGTGCATGGCTTATTGCACAGATTTTGTGCACTCGCTAATAACATCCGCTCTGTAGTTTCTTTCTCATTCTGCACACACACACACACACACACACACACACACACTCTCTCTCTCTCTCTCTCTCTCTCTCTCTCTCTCTCTCTCTCTCTCTCTCTCTCTCTCTCTCTCCATGTAACCGTAGGTAGATAGACAGATAGATTACTTGTTATATAATAATATATAAAAATTGTTTGCGAAGACTTGTGCTTCACCACTATGTAAATACTACATTTTTAAAGGAAATATAAATTCTTGAAGAACTTTTAAAAACTTCTTTTGGAACTTCGACATTATATTTAAGTCTGCATATAATATCGCTATCTTGTATGTATATATATTATATATATATATATATATATATGGTCGGCAGTATGTCCCAGATGTTCTGCATTTATGATTTGATTTGGGCTGAAAAAACACTTTGATAAGAAAGTTTTTTTCTTAAATTTTGCTTTCTACTTTGGAAAGTTATTGAATTTTCTAGAGAGCACATAACACGCACGCTTTCCAAGAGCTTTCTATACGGGCTCATAGTCTCTCTTATACACTTACGATGGGTTTATATATATATATATATATATATATATATATATATATATATATATATATTATTCGATACACTCATAGTTTATGTGGAAATATAAAGAGTTAAACAGCTTTTCATATAGAGCACCATTTCGCCCATACGTGAATATATATATATATATTAGTGGTGTACCGATTAAATGGCATCGGCAGAATCGGCCATTTTTGGGGGCATCGGCATCGGCAGAATCGACCTTTTTTATTTGGTATCGGCATCGGCTAAATATAGCTGATTCTCGTACTGATTCTTTGAAATTTTATAATTGTTATTACAAAACAAAATCTGTATTTATAGAAAATTTAACATAAAAAAACACTATTTATGAAAATTTATACTTATTTTGAAAATGTAATTGTATAAAATATATTCAATTTCCATTCACGAAAAAGGCAAAGCTTAATAAGTTAAGTTACCCATAAATTTACATTTTCTCTAACTAGCTAATCTCTAAATATTATAAACTATTATAATCTCCTACTCTATATTAATTATAATTCTGTATTATATTGTACTTAAGAATTTTTATATTAAACTATCTTATTATATTTATTTTATTTTAAGCACTTTAATAATTTTATAAACTCAAATTGTATATCCATTTTTTTATTATTCAAATCGGCCACCAGAGCCTTGAAATTTTAGTGAAAAATTTTGTTGTTGTTTACATTGTTGAAGAAAGAAAAACCTTCAACATAAGAAAAACCAATTACTTTAAATATTGGTATTCAATTTATGAAAATAAATGAAGTTATTTTATCATTTTACTGAGTAATAAAACTTTTAACGTCATTTTAGTAACGGTATGTGAGAAACAACTTTTGGTGCTGTATATTGTGGAGTGAGCTAAGGAAAAGCATTTAAACAAATTTTGAAATGTAAAAATATGGAAATTGAAAGTTTTTATATTAGATTTAATAAAATTTATGAAGGGAATTGGTTTTTAAAAATCTAGGCAAAGAATCGGTATTGGCATCCAGCATCGGCTAAATTTTGGAATCGGTGCATCACTAATATATATATATATATATATATATATATATATATATATATATATATATATATATATATATATAAGGCCATTAGAATAGCACAGGCGTATCCCCCGGTTTCCCGATATCCCGTTTTCGCGCACTAACCAATCAGCACGCTGTATTCCGTGGGTGTGACGCGCACCCACACGGGCTTGAGACCAAAACCATTAAATTCGGTTCAGTCGTTAACGAGTAAGAACGTTCGCTAACTTTAATAAATGCTTTTATCTGAAAATTTGATTTTCGGCCGTACGCCCTTTCTATTCTATACGCCTTATATATATATATACATAATACTGGCTGTATGAAAGCCACTACAGGTTACATATTATGACAATATTTTAAGAGTCGAGTTTTTAAAAAAAAATTTTGGAGGGGTCTCGGATTTTTGACCTTCTCGATAACCTAACCACGAAGTGAAGTTGATGCAGCTTTTAAAATACAGGGTGTACATAAAGTCAGGATCTATCTTTGTGAAGCACTTGGAAATTATATGGAATTCAATCATAAAATGATAAAGTGGTAACATTTATTAAATAATTAAGAGTAGGATTCGACGTGACGCCCATCAGTATCCCTGCACAGCTCAAATCGTTCCGCAGCATTTCTAAACACATTCTGGAGCATTTGCGGGGTTATGTTATCTGCAGCAGTTCGTATACGTGTACGTAAGTTTTCAAGACTCGTAATCTTCGTCTGATAGACGTGCGATTTGATAAAGCCCCATGCAAAGAAATCTAAAGGGGTTAAATCTGGTGATCTCGCTGGCCAAGGTCTGTTGCTTCCGCGTCCGATCCAGCGATTTGGAAAACGTCCATTTAGATAATCCTGAACAATTTTGGCATAGTGACAAGGAGCACCATCATGTTGATAGACGACGGTACTAACAATCCTATCCCCGTCGTCTATCAACATGATGGTGCTCCTTGTCACTATGCCAAAATTGTTCAGGATTATCTAAATGGACGTTTTCCAAATCGCTGGAACGGATGCGGAAGCAACAGACCTTGGCCAGCGAGATCACCAGATTTAACCCCTTTAGATTTCTTTGCATGGGGCTTTATCAAATCGCACGTCTATCAGACGAATATTACGAGTCTTGAAAACTTACGTACACGTATACGAACTGCTGCAGATAACATAACCCTGCAAATGCTCCAGAATGTGTTTAGAAATGCTGCGGAACGATTTGAGCTGTGCAGGGATACTGATGGGCGTCACGTCGAATCCTACTCTTAATTATTTAATAAATGTTACCATTTTACCATTTTATGATTGAATTCCATATAATTTCCAAGTGCTTCACAAAAATAGATCCTGACTTTATGTACACCCTGTATATTCACTTTTAAGCCGTTCTGAGTATTTTCTGAACGAGTAACGAATGTTAATAAATTATCTTGGAGCAAGTGTAGTTTACGTCCCCCTGTGTGACTAGTGTAGTTTACGTTCCCCTACATTATCCTAGTGTAATTTACGGTCCCCTACATTATCCTAGTGTAGTTTGCGTTCCCCAACTTTGTCCGCGTATACCTAATCAAATAAAACGTTAAAACTAACAAAAATATTACGACTTAAAATAACCAATCGTCAATATATATATATATATATATATATATATATATATATATATATATATAAACGTAAAGAACGACGCTTGTATAGGAGATATTCCGCGCAAGACGAGAAAGAAAGAACGGAACAAATGAAAAAATGAGGTAACCACCTGGGAATCGAACCCGGGATCTTCCGATTGCCGGTCAGACGCGATACCATTACACCATGGACCTCACTCTTCCAAATGCCGTAATACTTCTACATACTCGCAGAAACCAATGCCCCAAGGGGGCACCTCCCGCATGCCGTAACATTATATACATTCAACTGCAAAGAACACGCAGTATAAATAACGTAAAGAACGACGCTTGTATAGGAGATATTCCGCGCAAGACGAGAAAGAAAGAACGGAACAAATGAAAAAATGAGGTAACCACCTGGGAATCGAACCCAGGATCTTCCGATTGCCGGTCAGACGCGATACCATTACACCATGGACCTCACTCTTCCAAATGCCGTAATACTTCTACATACTCGCAGAAACCAATGCCCCAAGGGGGCACCTTCCGCATGCCGTAACATTATATACATTCAACTGCAAAGAACACGCAGTATAAATAACGTAAAGAACGACGCTTGTATAGGAGATATTCCGCGCAAGACGAGAAAGAAAGAACGGCACAAATGAAAAAATGAGGTAACCACCTGGGAATCGAACCCGGGATCTTCCGATTGCCGGTCAGACGCGATACCATTACACCATGGACCTCACTCTTCCAAATGCCGTAATACTTCTACATACTCGCAGAAACCAATGCCCAAGGGGGCACCTCCGCATGCCGTAACATTATATACATTCAACTGCAAAGAACACGCAGTATAAATAACGTAAAGAACGACGCTTGTGTAGGAGATATTCCGCGCAAGACGAGAAAGAAAGAACGGAACAATGAAAAAATGAGGTAACCACCTGGAATCGAACCCGGGATCTTCCGATTGCCGGTCAGACGCGATACCATTACACCATGGACCTCACTCTTCCAAATGCCGTAATACTTCTACATACTCGCAGAAACCAATGCCCCAAGGGGGCACCTCCCGCATGCCGTAACATTATATACATTCAACTGCAAAGAACACGCAGTATAAATAACGTAAAGAACGACGCTTGTATAGGAGATATTCCGCGCAAGACGAGAAAGAAAGAACGGAACAAATGAAAAAATGAGGTAACCACCTGGGAATCGAACCCGGGATCTTCCGATTGCCGGTCAGAGACGCGATACCATTACACCATGGACCTCACTCTTCCAAATGCCGTAATACTTCTACATACTCGCAGAAACCAATGCCCCAAGGGGGCACCTCCCGCATGCCGTAACATTATATACATTCAACTGCAAAGAACACGCAGTATAAATAACGTAAAGAACGACGCTTGTATAGGAGATATTCCGCGCAAGACGAGAAAGAAAGAACGGAACAAATGAAAAAATGAGGTAACCACCTGGGAATCGAACCCGGGATCTTCCGATTGCCGGTCAGACGCGATACCATTACACCATGGACCTCACTCTTCCAAATGCCGTAATACTTCTACATACTCGCAGAAACCAATGCCCCAAGGGGGCACCTCCCGCATGCCCTAACATTATATACATTCAACTGCAAAGAACACGCAGTATAAATAACGTAAAGAACGACGCTTGTATAGGAGATATTCCGCGCAAGACGAGAAAGAAAGAACGGAACAAATGAAAAAATGAGGTAACCACCTGGGAATCGAACCCGGGATCTTCCGATTGCCGGTCAGACGCGATACCATTACACCATAATAATGTTACGGCATGCGGGAGGTGCCCCCTTGGGGCATTGGTTTCTGCGAGTATGTAGAAGTATTACGGTATTTGGAAGAGTGAGGTCCATGGTGTAATGGTATCGCGTCTGACCGGCAATCGGAAGATCCCGGGTTCGATTCCCTGGTGGTTACCTCATTTTTTCATTTGTTCCGTTCTTTCTTTCTCGTCTTGCGCGGAATATCTCCTATACAAGCGTCGTTCTTTACGTTATTTATACTGCGTGTTCTTTGCAGTTGAATGTGTATATATATATATATATATATAATTACACTTTAGGTGAGTTTGACGACGGTTCAGGATCGACCTGCGGTCGACACCTCTGCAGCATCCCGCATCATATATATGTGTATATATGTATATACACTATATATATATATATATATATATATATTGACGATTGGTTATTTTAAGTCGTAATATTTTTGTTAGTTTTAACGTTTTATTTGATTAGGTATACGCGGACAAAGTTGGGGAACGCAAACTACACTAGGATAATGTAGGGGACCGTAAACTACACTAGGATAATGTAGGGGAACGTAAACTACACTAGTCACACAGGGGGACGTAAACTACACTTGCTCCAAGATAATTTATTAACATTCGTTACTCGTTCAGAAAATACTCAGAACGGCTTAAAAGTGAATATACAGGGTGTACATAAAGTCAGGATCTATTTTTGTGAAGCACTTGGAAATTATATGGAATTCAATCATAAAATGGTAAAATGGTAACATTTATTAAATAATTAAGAGTAGGATTCGACGTGACGCCCATCAGTATCCCTGCACAGCTCAAATCGTTCCGCAGCATTTCTAAACACATTCTGGAGCATATATATATATATATATATATATATATAGATAGACGATTGGTTAGGTTAAGTCGTAATATTTTCGTTAGTTTTAACGTTTTATTTGATGGATTCATTTAAAAAATGTCTCCTAAAGATCCTAGTGTAGTTTACGTTCCCCAACTTTGACCTAGTGTAGTTTGTGTCCCCTTTTGCGTCAGGGGGACGTAAACTACACTTGCTCCATTATCTTTCTATTCCGACTCAGTCGGATAAATCAAGTCTAGCATAACCATATGATTTTTCCCTCCATTTGTTAAAGAACCGCGGTAGTAAACAATTTTCTTAAAAATCAGATGAAAAGTAAGTGTCGGCCTCATGAAACGTGTATGGATATTTTGATTAAGAAATCGCGCGCAGTTCCATGCAAAGTTTATTCTAAAAATGTTGTGTGGTTGATTGGTAATCTGTGTAACGTCCTTCGTAAATACTACGTGGGTAATACTTAAAGCAGTAACGTGAAACGGTACAAGCATATGCAGTTAACTTGGACCAGAAATACGTTATTAATTTTTACAAAGGAGCATAAGAACACCAGACACTGGAGAGGAAGAACGCGATATAGTTTCTTTATGTCCGGAACTAGAATGCATTTTGTACTATATGTTACATCAAAATGTCAAAATGCTTTACTTTTCCAAAGGATTTTGTAGTACGCATTACTGCAGCACGTTATCTGTTTTACAGTTCTGGATAATATACCATGTTTGAATATAAGTTCACAGTTTGTTCCTCCTCATTAACCTCGTTTTGGGCTGTAATGACCAATCAACTAAATTTTCCTTCTCTTCTCTTTGTACTGGTTGATGGTACAGACATGCTTCTGCTGCTTTTGAATTAATTTGTATTATACGAACTGAAGAGGGCTCAACGGTAGTGGTCGAAACGTGGTCTTCTTTTAAATGCTTTTCTTATCTTTCATTTATATATACAGGGTGTTTCAGGTCGACCCTAAAAATATGAAAATTGGCGGAATTTGTAGTTTGTATTTGGTATTTGGAACCTCTCTTGTATAGTATTTACTTTACGTAAACAATAATAACAATAAAACAACATATAACTTACTTCGTCGCTTCTTATAGGATCGACCTGAAACATTGAATTACTACCTACTTGCTACAAATTCCGCCAATTTTCATATTTCTAGGGTCGACCTGAAACGCCATGTGTGTGTATATATATATATATATATATATAAAACCTTTGGTTAGCTTCCGCCCGAATTGTTCATTCTGACGAAGGTCAAGCTTTTCACTCCACCTTAGACCTACAGTTTAACGTGGAATCTGAACCACGCCCCATCAGCAGCCCAGCGTCTTAACCACTAGGCCACCTAGGGTACCCATTTATCTACCAACCACTTTCTTTATTGTGTGGAAGGATGAACAGCTGGGTTTTGCTGCGCGCCGGCTGAAGTCGGGTCTCGAACCCGGGGCCGATGGATTCGTAGTCAGCGACGCTAACCACTACACCACTGAGGCGCATATATAATATATATATATATATATATATTATATATATGGTATACACTACAAATTATTGAATTAACCAAAATTGGTGTCAAATAAACTCTGACTCATTAACTAAAGATTACTGCACTACTCCAGTAATTCTGAAAATAAGGAGTAAAAAGTTTTAAAAAAATTAAAACCCTTATTTTCGAAACTACCAAAAGTGATGTTTTTAACTGCTTAACTACTTATTTGTCTCTAATTTGGGTTAAAGTAATTCGACAGTTTTCAGAGTATGGAGAGAGAGGAGAGAGAGAGAGACGACAATGCCTCCATGTCCCTCGAACTAGCTGCAAATTCCATGACAAATATTGTCACTGTAAATTTGGAGAAAACTGTAAATTCCATCAACTCACCCTCTGTAAACATTACGCAAGGTGTGGAGACTGCAAATAGGACAAAAAATGTTTCTTCCATAATCCTTCAATAAACACTTCCACCAACACTCCGAACTGTAAGTGTGAAATGACTATTTGACGGAATCAGCACTTAGCGAGTTGTCGTTCAATTAAGGAGATAATTTCTCGATAGTTCAGAGCCTATGAAAATGTCAAAATTTATTCTTCATATTTCACGGAAGGCTACGAGACAAGAAAACACGCTTCTTTAAAGGACTCAAAATCAGGAAATCAACAAAGACAAAGTGCAAATTAACGAGTAAAGATGTTATACTTACAGATATGAAAGAACCAAAGTCTGAACAAACTCTTGTATCTAAAAGAAAATATGCAAAAAGAAAAGCAGATTTCCCATCTTAACTGAAATACATTTTAAGGAATGCCAAACCAACTGTGAAAATTGTATTGATGAAAAGTAAATCCAAATAGACACCTAAAATATTTTTACAAACGGATAGGATAGGAATAGGAAACAAAAAAAAAGATGTTATGGCGTATACATACACGAAAAACTTTGCAGAAATGATAATATTATGTAAATCAAGTAGCTACTTCGAGTGTTTGGCGAAAAAAAAATTGAAAAATCTGAATATGATATAAATAATTTTATACAGACCTCCATATACTGTAAATGATAAGTTTTGTTACAATATAAACAAATCAGAAACTCGATGCGAAGCTGAAACCCCCATCTCTTAATATATTAACCTGCAGAGACTTCAATGTTCTAATTCAGGGGCATAGCCAGGATTTGGTCAAGGGGGGTGTGTGAGTGACTAAAACAAAGGTGTGTGTGTGTGTGTGTGTGTGTGTGTATCGTATACACATACATACTCGTATCTACCATACGAGTATGTAGATACATAAACATTTACTCGAGCCAATATTCAGGTTTGACGAACCGCTTGCTGATGCTGCATAATCACTAGATGCACTTGAGACACCAGAATTTGAAGTCTTGGTCTGTGTACTATTTGCCACAGAAGATTGTTCAAAATTGTCAATTTGATTAAGTCTAGATTTTGCAAATTTACTCTGATTATTATCAGCTTCATTCATATTTGCATCACACTCGTTTTTTTCTATTGAAATAATGATGAAGATCCATGATGGCAGCTCACTTCACAATGTACGAGTATACAATGCAGGTCACAGAAGTACAAATCGCCAATACAGAGCATAGAACTAAACAAAACTAAAATCACAATGAACAGCCCTAAGGATGCCTGGGGCACAGTTGCCAAGTCCGCGGTTTTATCGCCAAATTGGGCTGGTTTTAAGACTAATTGGCGGATAAAAATCTACAGTCGCGGGTCGGCGAATTTTTTACTGTTTTTAAATTCAGATAATGTCTTTTTGGACTAATAGCGGAAAGTTTGAATATTCAACAAATATAAATATTGTAAACTAAAAAATTGTATGTATCGGTCACCGATACATGTAAATTTTTTAGCGTGTGAGTAACTAAAACAAAGTACTGTACAGATATACACTAAGCAGGTTTAATGCTATCATATATTATATATATATATATATATATATATATATATATATATATATATAGTATAAAGCTTGGTTTGGCTGTTTTTGGGCTGGTTTTTAAACATAATTTGGCGGGTTTTCAATTTTTTACCTAGCAACACTGGCCTGGAATGACAGGTTTAGTATTAATATTTCATATTAATGAATATAAAATAAATAATTTAAAATGTATTCTTACTATAAAATATACGGATCACCTGAAGATCTGTCACCCCAGCCTTTTTTAGTTAGCTTTATAAGCCTAACTAACGAAAATATCACGACCTAACCTAACCAATCGTTAGGTCAACTGTACGCCCTTAACGATTGGTTAGGTTAGGTCGTGATATTTTCGTTAGTTAGTCTTATAAAGCTAACTAAAAAAGGCTGGGGTGACTGATCTTCAGGTGATCCAAATATACAAACTAAAACAAAACCTGCGTATCAAGCACATCAATAGACACCGGTAGAAGGCCCAAGGGGGGATGGACGACCGCCTCTGTCGCCCCCCTCTTCGGTACGCCCCTGTGTTGTATCCATATTAATGAAAACGGACAAAGCACAATAGAAGACCAGGAATGAGCAAGAACGCTGTTGTCCCTAACAGATGAGTTTCTGGTAACGCGAGAGATCACTTATTAAAGTACCAGAAAAAACAACTACTTAGATCTAGTATTCGTAGAGAACAGAAACTTAATCTCTAATATAAAAAACACTCCCACAACGGTTAATATGAGGCCACAACATTACTGAAAGAACAACCCATATAACGTCTAAATCGAACGACTAAACAAAAATTATCAAATAAACGCTTTAACTCGATCTCGAAGGCCACAGACTGAGAAAGTATAAAATTAAACATGACAGCAATAGACTGGGAAACCATTTTTAGGGATAAAAGAACGGAAAATATGTTGTTCTCTTTATAAGAGAAAACGCTACAAATAATGAAAAATTTAATACATAAAAGAAACAAGAAAGAAGGGAAACAAATCCGAATGAAAGTGAAGTCGTCTACACAAAGAAAAACAACACTAAAAAAGTATATAAAAAAAAACCATCAGAGAAAAATTGGAATTGGTATCGACCATGACATAAAAGCTTTAATTGAAAAATACAGCAGGGAAAAACAAGATGCTGGAGAAGTGATTAAAGAAACTCCAAAATATTTCTATACGTTTTCACAAAGGAAAACAAACGACAAAAGGACTATTTGGGTTCCTAAAGAAAAGAAAACGCACTAAACGATGATCTATAGAAATCTGAAATATTAAGAGCTTCTTACGAATCACCTTTTAGTATCTAAAAAAAGCAAAATAAAATAATATATGATCGTAACATCTTCTCTGTAGAAGAAATAGAAAGAATATTGCAAACTTTGATTTATACCAAACGATATATATAGAACGTGTTATTGGACAAATTAAATCGCATTCAGCATTCAGTCCGAGCGCTAGAACGTCAGTTACCAATAAATTTATGAATGAAATAGCTGCGCGTCTGTAGTCATGAAGATCTTTGGACACGATAAACTCGGACATCTTGAAGAGGGCCACCATTGTTTCTGTATTTACAGCATGCAGAACACGAGCGTACAGAAAACTTCAGACC
This sequence comes from Bathynomus jamesi, assembly GCA_023014485.1. Lineage (NCBI taxonomy): Eukaryota > Metazoa > Arthropoda > Malacostraca > Isopoda > Cirolanidae > Bathynomus > Bathynomus jamesi. Next base: position 236,810 of record JAJOZX010000876.1, on the reverse strand, counting down.
TCTGTATTACTGACATTACACACAGAGAGCCAAATTCTGTTGATTCACACAAAATAATATTGTTCGCGAGAACAGATTTTTAGCAAAATATTGTAATTTCAATTTTAATTAAAATTAATGTATTAATTTTGTTGCATCTTTTGTACAAGATATTAATTTGCTGAAATTGTACTTTGTTTTTAAACCTGAAGAACTGAATGAGGAGTATAAAAGTCATCAAGGTCTAAATAAAATTTCTACAAGAATTCATACTTTGAAGGACGATTAGTTACTGAGCATAAATGTACTTAAATCGAAGAAAGAAATGTAAGTCACATAATAACTGTATCGTGATAAAGGGAGTATACACTGAGAAATTATACCGATTCAGTGAGACAAACTGAAAGGGTTTCGGTTGAAGAGAAACACTGAGTGTGGTACACGTTTCCACCCTGGAGAAGAGACGCGTTGAATAAAAATAACCGTTGCGCATGACAGACAAATTACTGTAACTGCTATAATCCCCGGGGTACTTAACCCCCTTGGCGCGGCGACACTTATACTTTCTTAGTTGAATGTTTACTAAACAATTGCTCCGAATGTTGCAAACGTCACCGTTGAATGACCCCTCTAACGAGATTTACAGTATATATTTATACATAATTTGCTCGGCGCATCTTATTCCAAGTTTTGCACCTTGGCCTTATCACAAAATTATGTGTGACATGCTTTGGACTAGAACTGATAGTTACTTCAAATTTAAATCATAGCTAATATAATTCTCTCTCTCTCTCTCTCTCTCTCTCTCTCTCTCTCTCTCTCTCTCTCTCTCTTCTCTCTCTCTGGGTGGGCGGAAAGTAGCTCCCTATTTTGGATTGGTAAAAAAATACGTATATTATCCATTTATTTCAGAAGAAATAATATGAAAAGGTAGGCATACATGGTAGGTTTTCTCTAAAATTCAATGTGGGCTCCAACTCTTTCCAAGCTTCTGGAGCCGCCAGGAATGGCGTCCACTGACTTTAGCAGGAACTCCGGCGGGATGGAGGACATGACTTCCCGAATTCGGTCCTCCAGTTCTTCCAATGTCCTCGGTTTGGGCGGTAGACTTCTTCCTTTACCCCCCCAAAGAAAGAAGTCGCACGGTGTCAAGTCGGGGCTCCTGGCTGGCCATTGATGTGGACCACGACGACCCATCCAACGCCCAGGGAAGTGGGCATCCAGCCACTCACGGACAACAAGAGCGAAGTGCGGAGGGGCGCCATCTTGCATAAATATCAGATCGTCGATGTTCTCCCATGTGCTGACAACCGGCCAGACCTCGTTTCGCAACATAGCAAGGTACCGCTCAGCACTTCGCTCTTGTTGTCCGTGAGTGGCTGGATGCCCACTTCCCTGGGCGTTGGATGGGTCGTCGTGGTCCACATCAATGGCCAGCCAGGAGCCCCGACTTGACACCGTGCGACTTCTTTCTTTGGGGGTGGGTAAAGGAAGAAGTCTACGCACCAAACCGAGGACATTGGAAGAACTGGAGGACCGAATTCGGGAAGTCATGTCCTCCATCCCGCCGGAGTTCCTGCTAAAGTCAGTGGACGCCATTCCTGGGCGGCTCCAGAAGCTGGTGGAAAGAGTTGGAGCCCACATTGAATTTTAGAGAAAACCTACCATGTATGCCTACCTTTTCATATTATTTTTTCTGAAATAAATGGATAATATACGTATTTTTTTACCAATCCAAAATAGGGAGCTACTTTCCGCCCACCCTGTACATATATATATATATATATATATAAACTTAAGAAATTTGTAGTCGGCGCTCTTGTTTAAACGAAAGAAAATTTGTTAAATTATATCTTGAAAGAAACAGAGCATTTGTTTCAAAATGACAGTTTTAAAAGTATCTCAAATATTTTCTTAACTTACCATAAAATTTGTTTTAACGTAACAAAATACTATACTTTAAACAAAATTTGCCGGACTAGTATGTTTCATGGACTGCTCTCGATTTTCCTACGAAATTGCAAACAAGGGCAGTCGATGACCCTGATTTTGTTTCTGCAATCGGTTTTCTTGAAAAATGATAAAGAAAAATGTTATTGGATATTGAATAAATTTATTTACTGAAACGACGCAATACACTCCAACATCTTTTTGAATAAGTCCGAGCTGGTGTGGCTTACGCCATACAAATTCACAAAAAATGACAAGAATTAGTGTGATATCTTGCAAAAAACAATAGTATAAGAAACTCGATTAGGTCAGGTTAGGTTAGGTCAGGTCAGGTCAGGTTATGTCAGGTCAGGTTAGGTTAGGTTTCTCAAGAAAACCTATTGCAGAAACAAAATCAGGGTCATCGACTGCCCTTGTTTGCAATTTCGTAGGAAAGTCGAGAGCAGTCCATGAAACATACTAGGTCCAAATTTGCTTTAATTAACTTAGTTAATTTGTTTGAAAATAAAGAATTTAACGTATGTTTAATCCCTGTTCTCAGTCCAGATCGCGAGGGAATATTAAAGAAATAGTTGTGTAAGAAGAAAATTTATGAAATTCAGAAAAAACAAACAAGAATTCAGTTAGAATCCAGTAAGAATCGAAAAGATCTCGTCTGTCGTAACTACACTTAGTTAAACAATATGAAAAACTGATGGTTGTTTACGAAAATCAAGAATTCGCATACTTTAAAAACCTCATATATATATATATATATATATATATATAATATACAGGGTGTCCCCAAAAAAACTATATACTCTTTATAGCATCTATATTTTATAATTTAAAAAAAAAACCAAACAATATATTGTTATAGCAATTGCCAATGAAAGGTAAATTAGTAATCTAAGTGATCAAAATGTTATAGCGAGTTGTTTGCATATAAAATTTAATTAACTACGCCAAGTGCTCAAAATGTTCTCCGGCGGCATGAATGCACTTTCAATGCAACAAAATCGTGTGGTCTGATGAAGCTACCTTCAAGCTGAATGACCCAGTAAATCGACACAACTGCAGGTACTGGTCACTTGATAATCCACACGTTTATGTGGATAAACATGTTAATTTACCAGGATTAACAGCATGGTGTGGTTTATCATCCAGGGGTTTGGTTGGACCATTTTTCTTTAATGGGACAGTTACCGGTGCCGCATATCTCGACATGCTGCGGACAGAAATTATACCCGCAGTTCGGAAGTTGTTTGGAAACGACGACTTTTACTTTCATCAAGATGGAGCCCCCCCTCATTATCATTGTGATGTCAGAAGGTACCTCGATGAAACGTTGCCTAACCGTTGGATAGGACGAAGAGGAAGCGTTGAGTATCCTCCACGTTCACCGGACTTGACTCCACTTGATTTTTACTTGTGGGGTTACCTGAAGGATGCAGTTTATGGTACAAGACCCGCAACACTCGAACACCTTAAGGATGCAATTAGGGAAAAGTGCGGGACCATCACAGCATCCACATTAGTCCATGTCTGCGAATCAGTTAGTCGACGCATTCAAAAGTGCATTCATGCCGCCGGAGAACATTTTGAGCACTTGGCGTAGTTAATTAAATTTTATATGCAAACAACTCGCTATAACATTTTGATCACTTAGATTACTAATTTACCTTTCATTGGCAATTGCTATAACAATATATTGTTTGGTTTTTTTTAAATTATAAAATATATGATGCTATAAAGAGTATATAGTTTTTTTTGGGACACCCTATATATATATATATATATATACACAAACTCAGAATGGGTCCCAAAGCTGGATCCTGTCTGCTTTGCAGATAGCTGGTGAGGGAAGCTATATTTATGGGATCTCTTTGCGAGAGACCCGTTGCCCACGTCGGGCTAAAATCATGAAAAAGGAAAAAAACTATGGTATTTGTCATTTATCATTACTTATTCGGACTATAGTGGATTTGATTTTCCAGAAGAGTTCCTTGTGCCATGCACGGTCTGTGTTTAGCATATGTTTTCTCAGGGAACCATTCTGAGTTTGTGTATACTAAACGGACGTGTTTCGTGCCTTGAAAAGTGGACGCTCAATGTCCCGGTTGAGGTTTAAGTTTTGGTTTTTTTGGCTAAAAATACAATAGTTACCCCCTTTTCTTTGATTTATTCAACACGACGTGAATGCAACGAGTCTTTTACTTATATAGAGGTTCTGAGTGTAGGGATCTAGGTTTGCTTTAAACCCTAGATCCACGTCCCAAAGCTGGATCCTGTCTGCTTTGCAGATAGCTGGTGAGGGAAGCTATATTTATGGGATCTCTTTGCGAGAGACCCGTTGCCCACGTCGGGCTAAAATCATGAAAAAGGAAAAAAACTATGGTATTTGTCATTTATCATTACTTATTCGGACTATAGTGGATTTGATTTTCCCAGAAGAGTTCCTGTGCCATGCACGGTCTGTGTTTAGCATATGTTGTTCTCAGGGAACCATTCTGAGTTTGTGTACTAAACGGACGTGTTCGTGCCTTGAAAAGTGGACGCTCATGTCCCGGTTGAGGTTTAAGTTTTGGTTTTTTTTGGCTAAAAATACAATAGTTACCCCCTTTTTCTTTGATTTATTCAACACGACGTGAATGCAACGAGTCTTTTACTTATATAGAGGTTCTGAGTGTAGGGATCTAGGTTTGCTTTAAACCCTAGATCCACGTCCCAAAGCTGGATCCTGTCTGCTTTGCAGATAGCTGGTGAGGGAAGCTATATTTATGGGATCTCTTTGCGAGAGACCCGTTGCCCACGTCGGGCTAAAATCATGAAAAAGGAAAAAAAACTATGGTATTTGTCATTTATCATTACTTATTCGGACTATAGTGGATTTGATTTTCCCAGAAGAGTTCCTTGTGCCATGCACGGTCTGTGTTTAGCATATGTTGTTCTCAGGGAACCATTCTGAGTTTGTGTATACTAAACGGACGTGTTTCGTGCCTTGAAAAGTGGACGCTCAATGTCCCGGTTGAGGTTTAAGTTTTGGTTTTTTTGGCTAAAAATACAATAGTTACCCCCTTTTTCTTTGATTTATTCAACACGACGTGAATGCAACGAGTCTTTTACTTATATAGAGGTTCTGAGTGTAGGGATCTAGGTTTGCTTTAAACCCTAGATCCACGTCCCAAAGCTGGATCCTGTCTGCTTTGCAGATAGCTGGTGAGGGAAGCTATATTTATGGGATCTCTTTGCGAGAGACCCGTTGCCCACGTCGGGCTAAAATCATGAAAAAGGAAAAAAACTATGGTATTTGTCATTTATCATTACTTATTCGGACTATAGTGGATTTGATTTTCCCAGAAGAGTTCCTTGTGCCATGCACGGTCTGTGTTTAGCATATATATATATATATATATATATATATATATATATATATATATATATATATAAATGAAAAATGTGGATGTAACAAAAAAAGCTTTTCCGTAACTTTTTTTACAGAGGGTAAACAAATTATTATAATCTAAGAAATATTATTATCAGAATCGGAGATATGTGCAGCTCAGCACCACGAGGAACAGTACTTACTCCACCACGTTTCATTATCATGCTAACCATTATAGATGGTGAAGTAACCAGTACAGTGTAGCAGCATCTTTGTTGACAGTAAAAACATTAAGAGCAAGTTTGAAAATCTACATGATACAGAATCTTTACAAACACTTACGAATAAACTTACGAATAAATTTACGAATAAAAAATGTATTCGTGTTAAAATAAATTTAACACGAATTTTTTTTCAACTTTTAGAATACGGGTAAAACCCAGCACTACTTTGCTAGTTTTAAAGTCAAGACAAAGAAACTCAAAAGCGAACATCGTAAAAATTAAAAAGAAATTGTCCTGCCACCAAATTACACGATGTAGCTATTTTTTTGACGTAATACATAAATATTACACATCTAATAGAGTAAATTAAAATTCATTTTTAAGGAAAAAATAAATTGATTGGTGGGTATAATAACTATACTTACCAACCACTCATAACAGTTTTCAGTTATATCAGATAAAAATAAGTATGACATTCAAAGATATATTTATATAAAACAATTTTATCTAATATATCATTGAAGCATACTTCTTCTTTTTTTTTAAACTAAATGATTGGGCAAGTAATTATACATATCAGTCTGTTATCTATTTTCATTAAAAATCAAATTTAATATATTCTATTGAAAATGTGGTTCGTTCTTATAATATCAAAAAAAGAACTACACCGTATTTTGGTGGTAATTGAGATGCCACCTAAATATAAAGAAAATTTTCTTTTAATTTTTGTAGTGAAGGATTTACTGGTGATTTTGACTTACAGTGCGAATATGAGATATAATAAATAATAAAATAGCAATAAATAAAAACGAAGGACAGTGGAACAGATACTGGGAGATTTTAAGTGGTAAAAATGTGTAAAGATCATGTTTACATGATCATGTTTTTCCACTGAAAAACATTGATCATTCCAAATTGTTGGTCGTTTCTTATTTACATAAAAAAAAAAGAGATCAATTGATCATTCCAAATTGTTGGTCGTTTCTTATTTACATAAAAAAAACAGAGATCAATTGATCATTCCAAATTGTTGGTCGTTTCTTATTTACATAAAAAACAGAGATCAATCACTTACAAAGGGAGACTTGACAACAAACTCGTTCGACTAATACCGGGAAAGCTACTGAGGTTACTTGGACTAAATCTGTACTCTTGGAGAGAGGAAGAGAGGTGCACCAAAATATACGTATGGAAAATAATTGAAGAGCGAAAAAATCAGCCATGTCATTTCAGGCAAATGGCATGTAGCAGACTTTCCCTTTTTGCCCTTCAGTGAAATGGTGCCTGCATTATTATATAAATTATGCCAAATCTCAAAACAAACCCGATAACTACTTGAACAAAACTACAAATGGAAAACGCAGAATATTCAGTCTTTAAACTGAAAATCCAACCCTGAAGGAGAGCAGATTTGCAGTTGGAGAACCAGTCAAATAGTTGTCAAAAAAAAAGAAATATTACTAGTGTGGATGTGGACACCTTCAAGAGGAAACTTGCTACCTGGCTATGAATAGTCTCAAATAATTGTTCTTCATATGTGAGATGGAGAATCAAAGAAAGCTACCCTCTTCTCCATTAAACCTCAGAGGCGGGGTACGAGCCTGACCTCCGCGTGAATAAGAACCTTCGCGCGAAACCAATCCAAGATTGATTTTATATATATACTGTATAAGTGTATATGAGTGTGTGTATATATATATATATATATATATATATATATAGTACTCATTCAGTTATCCATGATTGATGGGCGGTTCATCATCACGGATAACCTGATTTCACGGTTAATTCGGTGTACCATATATACAGGGCGTCCCAAAAAAATGTATACACACTTTAAATACTTATAAAGGCAGTGTTTATTAAAATACATTTCATTTTCAAAATGTAATAGAATCTACAGACATTATTTAATTGTTTTGTCAACGCCTGTTTTCAAACTGACGTCCGTTCTGGTCCAGGCACTGCTGATAACGCGAAGCAATGGAATCGCAAACATCACGAAACATTTCGTTTGGTATTTGTGTGCATTCTCGTTCAATGGCTGCTCTCAATTCAGCGACTGTTGCAGGTTTTATAGCGTAGACTTTGTCTTTTAAGTATCCCCATAAAAAAAGTCTAGTGGTGTGAGGTCTGGTGAACGCGGAGGGTATTCTACGAACCCCTTCGTCCAATCCACATCCACATCGTGCCAAGTACCACTCGCAATACTCCACTCTTCGGTCGGATCATCATCTTCATTAATAGCATGGACTAATCTTGGAATGTAACTTTTCCATTGGCAGCGCTTCAAAATGCGTTGGACAGACGATTCTGAAATTCCTACCTCACGACTCGCTGCCACACAGATTTTCTTGGACTTTGGTGATACGTTTCCAGTACTCTTTCTTGCTTTGTGGGGCTTGTCGATGTCCGTGGTCTTCCGGAACGCTTCTTGTGGACATTCTGAACAGTTCCATCGGCTTCAAACTTATCTCTAATTCGAGTGATGGTAAGTCGCGTTGGTGGATCTGTTTGAAACTCCCTCCTAAACTGTCTTTGCACTTCAACTGCGTTTTCACACTTCCAGTAGCATTTTAGAATGAATTTCCTTTGTTCAAAGCTTAGTCTGACTGCCATTATTAATTCTAATGGGTTTAACTTGGAAAGAAAGAAACATCAATTGAGCTATCAGCTGTTAAAGTGTGTATACATTTTTTTGGGACGCCCTGTATATATATATATATCTTTCCTTTCAACCTTTCAAATGTTCGAGTTGGGCTGGTGAAGTAGAGAGTTCGTTTCTTGTACTCTCCACCTTACATAGCCAGGTACGCCCGGCTCATCGGGCTTGTTCTGAGTCAGGCGTCTAATCTTCTTTTGAATAATAGTGTGTATATATATATATATGTATATATATATATATGTATATATCCAGTGGCTGTAGGTGCAGCCGCTGCTGTCCGCCACCACTGAGTGGCTTCCCATCTCGCGCGCCACCACACACAGTATTATTCTATTTCGGTATAATATATACAGTAATTAAGTAGTTTCTACTCATCACAAGACATGAAAATATGCGAAACTACAAGCGCGCATGTGTAGCCTATGAAGCGTGGAGAGACATTGACTGAGGCGTGTTGTGGTGGGCTGGCGGGAGCGAGCCGTGGATGTAAACACCGCGCCAAATCACGGTTAACTCGTTGTCATGATCACGAATAAGTGCACAATTGTCATAATTAGTAAATCACGGTTAACTTGATTCACGGATAACGTCGTGAGTAATATATATATATATATATATATACACACACAACTTTGTTTTACGATATTTTGAAGCGATTTCATTAATGAAAAGCGTGAAGGCGGTTTATGTAATTATAATTAACTTGATATTAATTTCAACCTAATTTTGCTCATTAAGATTCTCCTATCATGTTTATTAGCGTCAGGATGACTTGAGGACTTCCCTCGCGTGTTTGCGTGTCTGCCTTCCTTAGAAATTGCGTGTGTCCTCGGCTAAAGAATAAATTACTTCCGGATTGAAGGGAATCGATATGAACCCCTCAAATCCTATCATCTTCTGACGTCATTCATTTCTCAACCAATCACCTCAAACATTATTCAATCAAACTATGACGTCACCTACCCATCAACCAATCACGATGAAGATTATTCAATCAAACTCTGATGTCACGTCTTATTTCATCCAATCGCGCGTGAAAGATTTATTATAGACAGTTTTTAGGTCTTTTGTATTATGGCCCGTCACCTATGGTGTATGTATGCATAACCTGATTTATTTTCACATCTTCCTTTATTTAATACTCTTCATATATATATATAAGTTCTCACGGAGATGAGGTACGTGTCTCTACTTCAATATAGAAATGCCCCGATGAAGGAGTGAATTGCTCTCTTCAGTCACACCTATTTCAACTTAGATTAGTTGTGAGGTAGGTATCTTGTTTTCTGTTTTGACACCGTTGTTGGTCTTTAATTGCTTAAATGAATGACGCAAGGTCATGCACCTTCAAAAAACACTTTGACTTCTCAAAAATCTGCCAATGACCTTCGTGCCATTGGGCATTATTAGTGATTAGTGAACACACATACAGTAACGAGAACGTGGTAGAATATTTAGAAGTGTTGGTGGAATAACACATACGAGTGGTGAAATTAAAGTTTGTCAATGAATTACTTTAGAGGCAAGTATTCTATGTCTGTGTGACTGTAGAGACTAGTTTATTAATTCATTTATTTATCTTTAAAAAAATTATTTATCGTTCTTGTGTAACCTAACCTGTGCTATTTGTATAGAGTCACGTTTAATTAAATTTATTTTGTCAAATCATGTTTAACAGAAGTGTTTAAGCGGAGATTTCTTTTTTTGTCAATTAAATTTTTAGGATTTACTTAAACTTTCTTATTTGAAGTGGGGTGTTGGGAGGACAGTTCGTTAATGCCAGCCCTATCTTCTTTCTTCATGTTAGGACCTATTTCTCTCGTCTTGTCTCTAGTTATGAGATGCCTTTCCTGCTTCCAATTTTGTTTGGACGTTTCATTCAATTATTTTCCATCCTGCAGATTATGAACATCTATCACCTGCTTTCCAGCAAGAGTACAATAAAAATTCACGAACCCTTTCTGACGGATGTAATTTTTTTTATATATTTTCGTTGTAAGATGTATGCGCATTACATTACTTTGCGTTTGCGATTACATTTTTAACGGAGAAATTATTACTCCTCATTCGCGCTTTTTAAATTTCTGAACAATTGTCGAATTTCTCATTATCTGATAAAGTGGTTAAATTTCCTTTTTTTTTTTATCATTCCGTTTTTGTTCATACTTTCTCGGGATAACACCCTCGTTTTCTCGATGGGTTAAATTAATTTAGGTTAGGTTAACTTAGTTTTTCAGTGTTCATAGAATGTTCAATCAACCAGATAAATTTGGGTCCCTCCACTTCGTATTTTTTTTTTTTTTTTTATATTTTACGTAGTACCAAAAGATACCCTCTTCACTTGTGTATATCTGCTAACGACACAATAAATAAAAGTGGTTCAGTGGTCAAAAAGGTACCACCTTCGAATGTTATAATGAACCATATTCCTCAATCTTTAAAACTTGTTCCCACTTAGTGTTCTCGTCTGGTTTATTTTTATATCTGGTTTTATCAGATTTTCCTCGTTAATTAGACTAATATTTTTTAAAGAATGTGTTCTATTCTTCTCTGTCAATATACAGGGTGTCCGCAAGACAATCGTACAAATTTAGCATATTCCGAATGGAAGTTTTACATATCTTTTGCGGATACCCTGTATTTCCTTCGTACGAAACGCAAAGTTTTGCGCTTTCATTTGTATATTTCTATATCTGTTTAATGAAAGCGGCACTCCAAGAGTATGTTCTAGCTACGTAAAACTGGTTGTTATCTTCTCTATCTAATTTGTATAGTAAAAACTACTGTCAGTCTGATGCTCTTCTTTCTCACTACTTCTTTTTCTTCTTTAAATGAGACTTGTTGTCACATTATTTTATCAGCATCTTCATTGAAAAAACTGAAAACACACTCTTGGTGTAATCCTAGTAGTAGTAGTTTAAGTGTTTGCTCCTGATTATTTGTTAATCAGTTTCTTTTTTTTCTTTTTTTTTTTTGCGTATTTAGGTTTGTTTATTTAATTTTCGTCTTCGGAAAAGTAATATTTTTGGACTTATTATTATTTTTTTTTATTGGTTTCAGTAAAGGGACCTTCCATTCTGTTTCAGTGTGCGTTTTTTTTTGTGTCTAAATGGTTTCTCTGGTTTCTGTGTGACCATTTTCTTTGCTGTGGTATCGAAAAAATTATCCATTTTTCTTATAGTTATAGTTATTTGTCCATAGCCATTTCTAGCATATCTAATACAATTTTACCTCGAGAAAAGAAATAAAAACATTTCCATCAAAGGTAAAAATCTCGGTCTAATAGCAATATAATATATTATGACTGTTGGATGACTGACCCAATTTATGTAATTAGAGTGAAAATTAAAATGAGCAGATAAATATACCATCCTTAACGTTATTGTATTTGGTACTTTATTTAATGTTTAATATTATTAAGGTCAAACATTGCTTCAAATGTTGTTTGTATGTCAATGCTTACATCTTAGATCTCAGACTTGTTAATATTATGATTAATATTTAATGTTAATATTACGATTTAACATTTAATGTTAATATTATGAGATCTACAAAGTTAAATTTTCCAGGATTACTTCTTTGAGAGACAAAACGTTTTTTGTCTCCCGCTCTTCCTTCCTCTGCGCGCTATATACACATTTCTTCCTATTTTTCGTATTTAAAGAATAGAAACTGAATTAGGTTTTGGAAACCCCGTATAAATGGCTCACGGTCAGCCATTTCTCTTTCCTGGTGAAGGGGGCGCTGTCTGGCTCTTGGGAGGAGTGCACCTGGGAAAGAGGAGATGCAATTTTTCTAAATTACCCATAGCATTAGGAGAATACCTTCCATAGATTTATGGAGCACACAAATCCAGTTCGATTTCCTTTATATATATATATATATATATATATCTATATATATATATATATATATATATATATATATATATATATATATATATTAACGTTTTGGGTTGTTTAACAGCAAGCGTAATGTGACCGAAGGGACCTACACTCGTACGTGAGATCCAAATCTCGGGTCGCTACGTCATCTTAGCGCAGAGGAAGGTCACCATCTAACTACTGAAAAAACTGCTAACTTCGCTTATATATGAGAGAGAGAGAGAGAGAGAGAGAGAGAGAGAGAGAGAGAGAGAGAGAGAGAGAGAGAGAGAGAGAGGAAAAGCCATTTGCTGTGAAATGAGTATTTAAATGCAGAATCTATTATACATAGTGGCAATATCCTTTCCCCTCACTTTGCCTTTGATTAAAGATTCAACTAATTTGAACATGCGTAATTCAACGCTACAAACACTAATTGCAAATAAAAGACGGCTCACGATAACTTCTCAAACAGTTTTTAACAGTTAGAATTTGCACTTAATATACAATTAAAATTATCACATTCACCCTGAAATTATAAAAAGAATGTGTTTATAATTGAAAAATTATATTTAGTACCGTGTATTACAAAATTAATGAAAATTGAAAAATTTTTCCTGAGGACGTAATATCATTTTCATGCAATAGGTAAAAGTAGTTTCGGTAAAATTAGGGTATAGGTTACATTAACCAGCTTTCGTAACTCATTGGGTAACGCCAATGAGCGAAGTGAAAACACTGTGCCCGGGTGTTCGAATCCCGATGATGCTGGTAATTATAATAATAATAATAAAGGATTTAAAGCAATGAACTCGCATTCGCTGGCCTGAGTGCCGTGTGCCAGTTTCTAGCCCCTCTGTATAGGTTACGTTATATCAAACTAGGTTAGGTCAAATGAGGTCAAGTGAAGTTGTGTTGCGTTAACAGAGGTACCAGTAAAATGTGATGTCCGCATACGAATTGCGAACGATGAAATCAAACAAAAAATTAAACCAAAAAATAAAAGGACAGAATTTGAAAGTTAGTATTGATCTATGTTTGCAATTTAAACAACTCTTCTTCTTTTTTGTTGTCGTTGTTGTTTTTCAGTTCTACAACCTCTCATTTACATATTTTATGTTTATTTTTATGAATGTATAATTTTTCACCTAAATTAAACAACACATTTAGTTATTAGTAACACTTATGCACACATACATACATACATACATACAGTTTTTTTCGTATCCGGGAGACAAAGTAAATTTGTCGTAAATTGGGGACATTCTTTCTATTTACTGTAAAAAACTTTTCAAAATGTGAATAAAATTTAAAAAAAAAAGGTGTATAAATACAAACGGTGTAAGTTGAAAATCCTATAAACTTTTCATAGTATTTAAAAGGTAAGCAAATGTGTATCATATTGAAGACTTAACACAATTTTGCGCGAGTAATGACTTTTTTAATTTTGAATAAAACCTGAATATATTAAAAAAATAATATTAATTTATTACGTCAACTAATTTAATATTTATAATTGCTTGCATTATGAAATGGGTATTTGGTCACAGCGCAATAAATTTCAACGAAAAACTAATTAAAAAGTAATAAAAATACAAATTGGCACCTGTGAATATACCCGTATTTCAACTTATATTTAATGTTGTATTTATGTTTATATTAATCATCATTTTCATTGGTAAAAACATACAAAATGAACAGAATTTGCAAACGCGTACGATTTCGGGGACGTTTGCGAAATTTGGCAGTAACGTTAGTAATTGTTACCAGATGCTCTTTGTGCAGTTTTCAAGATGTCCCCACTAAATGTTCTGAGACTGTATCATGTCCTCAGTTTATGTAGTTTCTTGGCGCGTATGCCCTCAGAATAGTATATCCGTACGTACACATGTATTTGCCAACACCTGTAGCTCGGTGGTTAACACCGTCCCCTTACAAGCGAAGTGAAGACACAAGTCACGGGTTCGAATCCCGATGACGCTGGTAATAATAACGCAAGAATTAGAGCAATGGGCCGTATTAATTGCCTGATCATTGTACCAGTTTCTGCCCTCCTCACTCGTTATAATTGTTTATATATGTATGTCAGTATATATGTATGGGCAATTGGGCATTGGGCATTGGGCATATATGCATATACGAGTGTTTATTTTTTTACATTACATTTGAAAAATATGAAGCCACTCGGACCTATCAAGGTTATCCAAGTTAGAAATGAGCTAACGCTATACTTTATATTTCATTACATTATGTATAGGACTACGTGTGTATGTATGTGTGTATGTATGTATGTGTGTGTGCGTAAGAGAGGAGAGGAAAGCAGGGGCGTTATATAAACAGGAGCGCGAACGTAAATCTATCATCGTGATCAAATAGGTTCAAAATTTAATCGTGGAGCGAAATGAATATTGTGGCAAGGAAACGATTTTTCACCTGAAGAGGAGGTTCACGTCGTTCTCACAAAAACATATGTTTTCACCTCAACATTGTAATTACAAGCGATATCAAACACATACCATTAGGCGGTAAATACAGGGTGATTCACTCGCTGGTAGCTCCAGCGGATATATTAGCGATACTCTGGGGCTACGAGCGAATGAATCACCCTGTATTTAAAACCATATATACGCAATCAGTGGAATAAATATATTTGTTACTACGTAGAGAGAGAGAGAGAGAGAGAAGAGAGAGAGAGAGTTAATAATAATGTATGTATGTAACTATAAAGACTCGACTCTGTTATTGAATAAAAATTCACACTGGATGAAAAATAAAATGCTAAAAAAATTAATTAAAAATTTAAAAATCAAGAATTCAAATATATAAAAATATTTATTTTTTAACTTTTTTTTTTTTTTTTTTTCATTTAATGGCATTTCTTTTATTTAACATTTTAACATGATTTCACGCACGAAATATGAATTAAAAAATGTTTTATTTTAAATTCATAGAAAGATGATAAAAAAAAAAAAAAAAATTTGCAACATTTCTGTAACTTTTTTGGGGTGGGTGGGGGGTGGGGGGTAGGGGGTGGGGAGGGGAAGGGTAGCTCATTTTCTCTTTCAAAAAAAGTTTTTAAGACTTTTTTTTTTTTAATTATTATTTTTAAAGATTACTTCTTAATTTTCGATTTTATGTTAATTAATTAAAACCAGTTTTTTTTGTTTCAAAGTCTCATGAATGTCAGTTAAATTATTAATTATTTTCAGTAATTATTAAATTAATTAATTAATATATTTGTAGACACAAACCTGATACCAGAATCAAAATATTGACTTAAGATAACGAAAAAATTGGCAACGCTCATACATTTTCTCAGAATTGGGGAAAAATAGCTATACATTAATCTATATTGAAAAGGAATTTATACACTACACACACACACACACATACACACACACACACACACACACACACACATATATATATATATAATATATATACAGTATATTTATATGTTTTGTTTGTGTGTGTGTGTGTGTGTGTGTGTGTGTCTGCAGGGTTATCATAAAGTCCTTGAGGGTTTATTTTATGTTTTACCTATATGAGACAAGACAAAGTAATAAATATCATTATAAAGCTCAGTTATCCAAGTTTTTTTTTTTTTAGCACTTTGCACTAACACGATACACTTCAACATATGTTCCATCTTGGGCTATACAACGTCGGACCCTATTTTGCAAGTATTGAAATTTCAAACCCATTTTCATTCATTGCCGCGATTTAGCGGAATGTTATTTCTCTGAAATGTGTCCAAAGCTCATTTGGTTTTCCTTTCTTGAAATGCAACAATTTTGGTGGTTAACAATGGCACTGAGATTTAATGTTACTTTATCAGAAAATATTACCCGCTCCCAAAAAGTTAGAAATTGTTCGCAAAAGTCTAGCCTGCTAGTGGCATAATACTTTTCCGTTAAGTCTAGAACAACTTGAATTTTTATAAGTCTGTTTACGTAATTTCACCTTCAAAATTTTACGCTCTGTTGATATTGGAATATCCATCTACTTCGAAGTACGCGGACGAACCATTTTCTCGCATTGCAAATATTTGCTACAATTTTTTTTTTTTTTTTTATCATTTACTGACCTTGTCTCTTTAAAAAATTTTAACCAGTTTTTAATTGTTTTTTTACTAAGCGGATCTTTCTCACAGTCCGAACTTTTGCTTTTCATACGAAACTGACTTACTTTTACTTCATCTGTCGCCATTTTGGGTCTACAACAGTCAATACCAGCGTGTCGAACGGATAGTGTAGCCTAGTCTAGCTTCACCCAAGAATAACTTTGATAATTAGATTTTATGTTGTTGTCAACTAAGTGGAACGTTATTAAATTTTAAAACCTTTCAAGAACTATGTAACAACCCTGTGTGTGTAAGTGTATATATATCTTAATTTGGGTTGTTTAAACTCATTCGCAACATTTAAGGTCATATGACGGATGGGACCTACAGCTTTACGTGGGATCCGAACCACGAGTCGCTACATATTCTGGGCGCAGAGGACGGTCTCCCATCCAACTACTACCCAGACTCAATGTCGCTTAACTTCGCTAATCTCCGGGAAACGGTGTTACGACATTGGCCACGACGTAGCTTCTCTTTTCAGATCATATATATATATATATAATTTTATATATATTATATATATATATATAATTTTATTTATATATATATTATATATATATATATATATATTTTTTTTTTTAAGTAAATTATTTAGACTTTCTTATGGAGAGTAATGTATAGTCCTCTTTATTATGGTATATATATATATATATATATATATATATATATATATTGATGGGAATTAGAAATATGTTTTGGTTTTTTCAAAATTTGATGTTAAATGGTCATCAAAATAAACATCAACAAAACTCCTCATTAAAAAACACTTTCATACACGAAATGTTTCTACATCTTACACAGGATTAATAATAAGAGTTTTTATCCGTTGACCTTTCATGATAAAGGTCCATAATATGATTTAACTGAAGCAGACCTTTTCGGGAACTATCTTACTATCATAAGTATCCAAATCTTGTGAATGACTTAACCAAAAACCTAAAATACGACGTGGCCGTGAGGTACATTTATGAGATTAAAATTAATGAGTCTTACGCTCGTCATATTAGCAGCGGGAGATCGAAGAACCCCCCTACAAAAATAACGTGAGAATATGTTTGGGATTACGTTAGGTGATGCCACTGGAGACCCGTATAGTCACGACCTGGGAAATACATTTTATTGACACCTCTATTAACCTAAATTAACCTAATCTAACTTAACCTAACACCCGAAATTGACCTGACCTACTTCCGTAACCTAACTTAATAGATTTCACGCTCGTAAGCCCTATATCCATAATACATATTACGATATATCCCCCCGAAAGACAAATATAATCAATAACGAATTGGTCAAATCGCTTCTATCTTTTTTGTAGTAACTCGGGATCCGCACTCGTTCGATGCATTTCCCCTCTTTTCGTTAATTCTCTTTACCTCATGACAATAAAATCTATTTCGCTTTTTCCTCTTACCATTTGGTTTCCATCTCGCGGAAAAATAAGAAATGAAAACAAGCACATTTATTTATTTGCCGTCTGCCATTCTGTTATTACTATTTACCACCACCTTGGACGTCTCACAGGCGTCGCTCCAATCTATTTCATCGAAGGATCTCGCGTCTCAATCGAAAACTCTTATTTCGATCGCAAATTCCAAATAAAATTTATCTTTTATCGTAATAACAAACTGTATTGTGAAGCGAATATTCCTTCGTTACGAGATACAATCTGCATGATCGAAACATATTTTCGATACAGCGAACAAAATACAAATATGTATCTTCAATACTGCTTGTGTGAAGTATATATATATATATGCTTTGTTCATAAGAACACAACACAAACTGAAATGCATTTTTTGTGGGAGGGGGAAAAAATTTATATATATTATATATATATATATATATATATATATATATATGCCTCAGTGGTGTAGTGTTAGCGTCGCTGACTACGAATCCATCGGCCCTTGGTTCGAGACCCGGTGACGGCAGCTGGCGCGCAGCAAAACCCAGCTGTTTATAATTCCACACAATAAAGAAAGTGGTTGATAGATAATGGGTAGCCTAGTGGTTAAGACGCTAGGCTGCTGGTGGGGCGTGGTTCGGATTTCACGTTAAACTGTAGGTCTAAGGTGGAGTGAAAAGCTTGACCTTCGTGACAATGAACACTTCTGGCGGAAGCAAACCAAAGGTGTGTGTATATGTGTGTGTGTGTGTGTATGTATGTAAGAGACTTTGATAAAATCCAAACCAAAATTTTAATACGATAACTTTGTATAAATTATTAACTTCTGAAACAAAACTTCAAATCTTAAAACAACGTAATTTATAAAAAAAAAAAAAAAAAAATCTTTTTCAAAAAATTGATTTTTTTTTCTTTTCAGAAAAACTTTTTTTTTTCTTTTTTTTCGTTTTAACTTAAATAATGAATATGAAATTAGGAATCACCCACCATACGAAACACCTCGCACATGCCTTTTAAATTGAAATTATGGTTTGCCAGCTGTGGTCTACTCCATATATATATATATAAGAGAGAGAGAGAGAGTCGTATATTAGGGACTGGGATTGTTTATTAGGTGAAATTTTAGATAGAAAGCAAAGTTTTGGATGATATTTCAAAGCACCACTCCGCCCTTTACGCCCATCATTATTCAAGGTACGAGAGCCTCGAAGCTTCATTGCCAAATTAATTAATTATAATGGAATGTATCTATTTTATTAAAGAAAAGTTTCTCACGCAATTATTAATAAGGGATTTGTTCATGAATTTTTTGTTCAATGTTGATCCTTCTGTTCATTTCGCTTGAACGTTTCTCTCGTATTTACAGTTGACAGAATCTGGCCATTTTACAGTAGAAATATTAATTTTCTCCGGACCGTAACTTCTGTCCTGAATCATTCTTGGAAACGGAAGTTTCCTGCATCGTTCAGGATCTCTCGAGATGGAGACTGCGATTACGAGTAAGCCAAGATGGCGCGATGCGTGAGCTTTTCGGCTGCCGCCTCTCTCTCTCTCTCTCTCTCTCCTTCACTTGATTCGATAAACACGCCGCACAAACTCGCCGTTCGCCAACAAACTTTCTCTTCCGCAACGTTCTAAGTCCCTGGGCGATTTATACGCTCGCAGCGGGGCTGAAGTTGAGTCGGTGGAAGCGGAGGGAGTTAGTCTCTTTCCAACCGCAGTCCATCACTTGACCCTCTTCTCTCCTGTTTCCGTAGCTCGATTTGGTATAACGCTGTTTTCCTTTCTCCTTGCTTTACAGGGAGGTTAAGGCGAAGTTGAGTGTGTTCAGTAGCCGTAAGTCTCCTTCGTCACGTGACCTTTACGTTACTGAGGAGGTTAAACAGATATCACTATTACATTACATTATATTCCCTATGAGCCTGGTCACATGGATTTTGAATTTCATATTTTTCAGTGGTACAACGTATCAGCGTAAGCACTGCGCTCTCCCGCTTCTTTAAAGGGAGCTTTTCTCCCTTATAGGAGTGCAATATATATATATTATGAATCCAGAAGTTCGTGTCAATCATTATTTGCAATAAAAATGGTTCATATTCTCATTCAATAAAAGCTGTTGAAAATTTTTTACATTTAAGAAATTGTATCATTCTTTATTATTTTTATTGTTTCCGAGTGCTGCTGAAATATCGTAATGTATTATTTCTTTAACCGAAGCCGAAGTCGGAATCGTCGTCTCACGTTCGAACGAGTTCTCGTCAGTTGCGGAACGCGAATATTTCGTAATTTAATCGCAGATTTTTTCCTTATCAAGTTTCAAACGAATGATTCATATATTTCAAGCTTGTATTATTCCGACCTAAAATAACATATATATATATATATATATATATATATATCTCTCTCTTCGTTAAAGAAAAAATGTGTTCGAAAAAGTGGTACATTAAAAAAATATAAGAAACTTTGCTTCTAAAATTTCTTTTACACAGGAAAAAATACGTTTCATATACTTTCGTATACTTTCGTATTTTAATAATTTTTTTTATAGCTAAAGTTAAACAGAAGGTGACGAAACTTTCTGAAACATTTTTTTATTAATTTTTTTTCTTTTTTTCTTTTTGTATAATATGTTTTCTGGGTTTCCCTTATATTTTTTGCAGAGTTACGTTTTCTCTTTTTACTTTTGTAGGGTTAAATGGGTAGGGAAGCCTCTGTAAATTTGGGGGATAATTTCAAGATTCTGGGGTATAATTTATGGATATCAGAAAATGATTTAATAATTTTGCAGTTTTTTATAAAACCATTAAAATAAGTATTGTTTTATTATTATTGTTGTTGTTGTTGTTTGTTGGAACCACCTCCTTCAAGTGAAAAAAAGGGACTAATCTAACCTAATAATTTATCCTTTTAAGTTAGGTTAAATTAGAATTCTCTAAATTCTATGATACTAAATCCCCAAATTAGTCTTTGAATAATGATTCTCAAAATTAAACGTTTCACTTAGAATTCTCTCTAAATCAGTCTTTGAATTAGAATTTTCTAATTTGCTTTTTTAATTAGATTCTCAAAACTAGTTTTTCATTTAGAATTCTTTAAATTAATTTTAAACTAAGATTATCTTTATTTCTTTGTCAATAGATTTTGTTTTAAAAATTTTGAGACATCCACATTACATTTCATCCACATTTCATCCATATTACATCCACATTTTGTCCACATTTCGTCCATATTACATCCACATTTTGTTCACATTTCATCCATATTACATCCATATTTTGTCCACATTTCGTCCATATTACAGCTACATTTTGTCCACATTTTATCCATATTACATCCACATTTTGTCCACATTTCGTCCACATTTCATCCATATTACATTTCTGTAAATATTCATAATTGATTTCGTAAATTTTACAGGTGAAGTTTGT
This sequence comes from Bathynomus jamesi, assembly GCA_023014485.1. Taxonomy (NCBI): domain Eukaryota; kingdom Metazoa; phylum Arthropoda; class Malacostraca; order Isopoda; family Cirolanidae; genus Bathynomus; species Bathynomus jamesi. The sequence continues at coordinate 215,803 of JAJOZX010000876.1, read as the reverse complement.
TGGACAAATTCTAAACTTTTCTTTTCCTGAAATGAAAATTTCACTACGTTAATTCCATGGGTTCCCAGGAGGTTCTACACACACACACACACACACACACACACACACACACACACACACACACATTTCCGCTTGCTTACGGGGCTTTTGTGGAATTACAGAGATGACTACATTTTTGTTCGCGTAGTTGAGTTTGCCAAATGTAATATTTATAGCAATCATCACATGCAAACAATACTGATCATTCGAGAACAGTGATGAACAAATGTTAATATTTCTCCATATAATAAAAAGGTGTTTCATATTAATACTATATAAAAATATAAAAAAAAAGATATACTTTCTGATGTAATGCTGTAGGAATTTATTAATATGTATGGAAACATGGATGATATATCTGGTAACCTGTAATCTAATACAAGTTCCATGCGTCGGTATCTCTTCACACGAAGGACAAGCTGGTGGCCCCACCTCTCTCTCTCTCTCTCTCTCTCTCTCTATATATATATATATATATATATATATATATCGTAAAGAACGACGCTTGTATAGGAGATATTCCGCGCAAGATGAGGAGAGAGAACGAAACAAATGAAAAAATGAGGTAACCACCCGGGAATCGAACCCGGGATCTTCCGATTGCCGGTCAGATATGTTTCGTTCTCTCTCTCTCTCATCTTGCGCGGATATCTCCTATACAAGCGTCGTTCTTTACGTTAATTATGCTGCGTGTTTGCAGTTAAATGTATATAATGTTACGGCATGCGGGAGGTGCCCCCTTGGGGCATTGGTTTCTGCGAGTATGTAGAAGAATTACGACATTTGGAAGAGTGAGGCCCATGGTGTAGTGGTTATCATATCTGACCGGCAATCGGAAGATCCCGGGTTCGATTCCCGGGTGGTTATCTCGTTTTTTAATTTGTTTCGTTCTCTCTCTCTCATCTTGCGCGGAATATCTCCTATACAAGCGTCGTTCTTTACGTTAATTATACTGCGTGTTGGCAGTTATATATATATATATATATATATATATATGGGATGAATTTCACAGTTAAATAAGTGGAATGAATGAATGATGCAAATCCACAAGGAAAAAGAAAAATTATTCCAAGGCCTTTTGTGTATTCAGAAGTACACCCTGACGAGGTGTGCTTCTGAATACATGAAAGGCCTTGGAATCACTTTTCTTTTTCCTTGTGGGTTTTCATATATATATATATATATATATATATATATATATATATAAAGAAAGTGGTTGGTAGGTAAATGGGTACCCTGGGTGGCCTAATGGTTAAGACGCTGGGCTGCTGGTGGGGCGTGGTTCGGATTCCACGTTAAACTTTAGGTCTAAGGTGGAGTGGAAAGCTTGACCTTCGTCAGAATGAACAAGTCGGGCGGAAGCTAACCAAAGGTGTGTGTGTGTGTGTGTGTATATATATATATATATATATATATATATATATATATATATAGGGTGAGTCAAAAGTCCTGCCTCAAAAATAACTATACAATAAATACTTTTCAGGCTCACCCTGTATATACACACCCTGTTGAATATACGAATCACTTTTCATTCTCACTTGTGGGTGTGCCTCATTTATTTACTTCACGTGTTTAATTGTAAAATTCATCATTGTGTGTATATATATATATATATATATATATATATATATATATATATATATATATATATATATATATATATATAATAATAATAATAATAATAAAATAATAATAATAGAATGCAGAGACTTTAAAATTATATATTAATAATAATATGACTTTAAATTGAAAATTGTCTCGTATATTTTCCTGCGAACCTTAAATAAAGGTAAAGGCATCACCCTTTTTAAAATAAACGGTACACGTAGCTTTTATATACTGTGTCATATATGAAGAAATTCACTTAAAATAATAAATAAGTAAACCCATTGTAAATAGCATCTATTCCCTTGAAAGGCAAGCAGCAATAAGGGTTGTGGACTACCGCCCTTTAAATATTAAATTGGATGGCGAGAGAAGTCGTAAATAAAAGCACTGGAATGAATTTGCTTTCAATGGATTAGAAAATTTTGGTTAATTTCTGTTAATTTTCCCAATTTTCAAAATATAGTTTAAAAATATTTTGTAAAAGGAACCGCTTAACCTACGGTTTTGAACGTAAAGCGAAATATACCATCCACCCGTGTTAGAGGAGGTTTTTAATATGTACCTATAAAAAAAAAATATGTTCTTTTTGCATCATTGTACGAACCAGAAAGAATTTCTACTTCCCACCAAATCTTTTTAAATAAATCTATCTAATTCTCAAATAATAATAATAATAATTAATATCGGAGAATTATTAAATTTTCACTGAAAAATTTCTACACGCGTATGAATAATTTCAAAGAATTTTAATAAATAATCAAATGAGATTTCTAATACGCCTTGACCAAAAACATTCGAGCTTGTTGTATATAATTTTTCAGTTGCATTAGGTGCAAAACTATATACGAGTATACTGTAGACTGCAATGGTTCCCAACCTTTTTTTACCTGCGACCCTAAATTGGCCACCAACAGGACCTCCCGACCCTCAGGCTTATGATAAAATTTAAATAGGAATATAAATATAAATTGAATTAAGAAATAATGAATATAGTGTCCCTTCGCGACCCTACTTGAGGATCCCAGAAACCCTGATTTGGGTCGCGACCCGAGGTTGGGAACCACTGCTGAGTGTAGAGCAATCTAGAAATGCATTAAACGTTATAGAGTAAGCGAACATAAACATTTACGTAAAACATACTGATGTCAACAGTGTTCATACCCGTAATGATGTCCAAAACTGATGGAATTTACCAGTAACGTATAGTTTTAGATCACGTGATGTAAATAAAACAAATGTAATTGAAACATATAGATACTACAGGTGTTCTATTCAATGTAATGTCATGGGGTTCATTTTTTTTTAAATAGAACCCCTTGTATCAAGTCGTTTAATGAAGCTTCAATTAAGTTTCAATTAACTTTAACCTTAATGCAGCGATGAAAGTTATTTCCGCAGACAAAAATGAAGTGATCGCCACGTGTGACATTTCCTGAGCTGATGATACAGTATATAGAACATCGACCTTGACCTCGCTCGATTTTGTCAAAAACCCACAGTAACATTTTTCCATAATTCTTTTTCTTCGCTTCGTCTTTAACTTCAGTTTTCGCTGACTCTTGAGTAGGTCGATTACTTGTGCTGAAAGTTGCAGACTTCTAATAAATAGTTCATTTCTTTTCATGGGAATAGTTTTGTCCATTATTCTTTGCTTGTTTTATCTCAAGAGTTGTATTTTATCTCATGTATTATTTGATCTTTTCTATCTTTTTAAAAATAATAATAATATTAATAATAACAAGAAGAAAATACCAAATAATAATAATAATAATAATAATAATAATAATAATACTCAATGACTGGATGCTATCTTGACCACTCAAGTGATCTTTAGAATTTGAATTAGGTTAAGAATGGATGGGTCAAGTAGCATTCTCGAATTTTCCGAGAGAGAGAGAGAGAGAGATATGAAATTACATATAGGAAGAAAGAATTACACGCAGGAGGACCGAAGTGAGGGAGTGAACAAGCTTTAGAAAGAGAGCTTTTATTTCTAATGTTTGGATCTGATCCCAAATGTAATTATATAAGAAACGTTTCATTCCATTCTTTAATAGTCTTCCTTACCGTCTGTTCTGTTATTATGCCTTCCTTTGTTCATTTCTCGGCGACTTTCAAAGAGTTGATAGACACATACACATGACAGACATCCAATTACAGAAAACACGCTCACACACTTGCCTGCCTTATCTAAGAATAGAGTAGATAAGTATTTTGTAGAAATACATAATTTACTAATGAACTAAATAACTAAAAAATTGTAAGGCATGGATTAGGTGAGGTAAAGTTACGTTTCTGCTGTCACTATTTTTTTCCTCCTTCGCTTGGATGGCTGGGTGCAAGTGAAGGGTGAGGGCAGGGTATGGTGTGGAAAATCTGATTTCCTTTCTCCCTTCCTGTTTCAACCCCTTTCCTGTAGAGGCATTTCATTACCATGCCGGTGAGGTACCTTTGCGCGTACATGGGTGTAGACATGAATAGGTTGACATTTTCCTTTCTCTTAATCCTTTTGAGGCTAGCCTGGAGTTAGCCATAGGGCCCTTGTTGGACCGATACCTCAGTAAATAGAGCTGTAAATATTTGTATAAAACCCAAACCATATGTTCGAGGTTTTTGTGACGATACCACGTAGTTAATATACGACTAGCACAAATATATTATTATGTTAGTTTACACAACGATACTATCTAGTGTACGATTTCTATGTGCGCATAGCATAATTATAGAGCAAGTTTATCTATTCTCTTGGCTACTTTTTTAGGGTCAAGGTATTTTCTTCAACCTTTTTCCGTACCCGCCTCTGTTGGAGAGGGAGCGGAGGGTGGGGAGAGAGCTTTGTGCTTTTCTATCCGGTTTTCACTACTGCTAGAATAATTAACAAATGCACTAGTTTAATAACAGGAACCTCTCCGAGTGGATCAAAAGGTCTTTGAGGTTTCCTCTTAACCTTGTAACTCTCTCTCTCTCTCTCTTTCTCTCTCTTTCCTTTTGCTGCCGTAGTTGTTGACTGAATCGTATGAGGATTTGGATCTAATCTGGCCCTAATTTAATTTACTTTGAATGTGGATTAATTCTTCTTTTCATTAGCGAGTTAGGAGAAATTTATTGGGAAGGAACAATAGGCTTCCATGAATATTCAGTAATATGACCGAGTATGATTCTGCATATCTTTTAAATAACATTTTGAATATGGTTACATACGTTCAATACATACAGTTCATTTTACTTCAAGTACGTATTTAAGAACGTAAAAGAGAAACAGTATATACACGTTCATTTATATATATATATATATATATATATATATATATATATATATATATATAGAGAGAGAGAGAGAGAGAGAGAGAGAGAGAGAGGCTATATATGCGCCTCGGTGGTGTAGTGGTTAGCGTCGCTGACTACGAATCCATCAGCACTGGGATCGAGACCCGGTGACAGCAGACGACACGCAGCAAAACCCAGCTGTTCATTCTTCCACACAATAAAAAAATTGGTTGGTAGATAAATGGGTTCCCTGGGTAACCTAGTGGTTAAGACGCTGGGCTGCTGGTGGGGCGTGGTTCAGATTCCACGTTAAACTGTACGTCTAAGGTGGATGGAGTGACAAGCTTGACCTTCGTCAGAATGAATAATTCGGGCGGAAGCTAAACCAAGGTTAATCAAGGTTACACGGAGATTGAAGTAAAATTTGCAGCAGAGAGGCGCCTTCGTCCCTGTGTCGCTGGGTCATGTCCCAAGCACGTCTCTCACCAGTACACTATCCAGAAACAACAACAACACCTCCCCTCAAAAAAAAAATATATCTTTCAAGTGTAGCTTTCGAGCATGTCTTTTTAGCGTGTGCTTTTTCAAAGGTGCATTAGTTAACCCTGTATTAATTATTACTGATGTTATATATATATATATATATATATATGGGAATATATAATAATGGGATAATAATGGGAATAATAATAATTACACACACACACACACACACACATATTATTTCTAAATGGAAAAGATGTACATGCATGGGTCCCCTTTGAAATAAGTTATGTATACTTTCTACAAACACACTTCAAACATGAAACGCCGAACACTCGCCTCAGATCAAGAGACACGAATACCTCAAACAGCGACTCAGAAATCCCCATTTGCTTAGGAACACATGCTTTAAAGTCAATATTTGATTCATAAACAGTCTTATTTGACGGTTTTTAGCCTAAAAATAAGAAATAAATTAACATTTGAAGCATTAATTAGCACCTGTTAACAAACAATAACTTTTGTAAGCAATATTTAAATGTAAATTATTACATTATTCATATGCTACACACACACACACACACACACACACGAGGGCCACACAATATATTTTGCCCGGCTTTTTTTTTCTTACCAAGTTTCCTTGTAAGTTCCAGAAATTTTGTACACAAGTAGTTACATACCTTTTTTACAAGTTTTTATTTTTCCACGTAGTCTCCATCCTTTTCTACAGCTTTCCTCCACCTCTAAACAAGGGCCTTTATTCCTTGCTGGTAAAAGTCCACTGGGTTTCGCTGGAGCCAGCTCTTAACCTCCTCAACAACCTCATCGTCACTCTGAAACTTTCTTCCACGAACAGCATCCTTCATTGGCCCAAACAAATGGAAGTCTGACGGTGCCTCTCTTGTTTGCAAACTGTTGTGTGGTCTTGCGTTATCGTGCAAAAGAAGGACGTCTTCCAGTTTTCTCTCCGGTCGAACTCGCTTTATACGTCTCTGGAGTCTCTGTAGGGTAGCAATATATGCCTCTCAGTTGATTGTTTGTCCTTTCTTTATAATGTCCACCAGAATCACCCCTTTCATGTCCCAGAAGATGGTGGCCATAACCTTTCCTGCAGAGGGAGCCATTTTGAACTTTTTCTTGCGTGGGGAGTAGGGTGGATCGATTTTACATTTTTTTCGATTTCCATATTCTAATAGAGACAAAAACTTGCGCATGCATGAGAAAATAGCCTCTGCAAAATCTTAGCTTAATAGGTAATCATCTTCTGCCCCCGGCAGAGCGATGAAAATCATATTTTAGTAGTCAAAAACGTATTTTTCTTATAATTTTTAAAATATTTCAATATGCATCAAAATTATTCCTAATAACTATAAAGTCGATGAAAAAGACCTCATATGATCGTTTTTCCAAGCGCGTTGTCCTACGTTAATATCTTTTGCCCCCGGCAACAACGTCAAATGTTGAAAAAATAGGTAATTTATATACATATTTTCAGATCGGCTCTTTGTCTTAAATAATGCATTTATATATTTCCCATAACATTTATATCGTTGCTTAGGCATGAAATAACACACACGCAAAATTTTATGACTCTAGAGTAATATCTTCTGTCCCCGAGAAAAGTCTAAATGTGGATTATAATTACGTTAATGCGATGTTATAAGTACGATAAGTACTAAGTACAGCTCCTCGCTTGCTAATTTTATAAAATTAGCAACCCAGAACTCACCACTAGGAGGTGGCTGTACGTCGAGTTCCACCCTATCCAGCCCCAACCACCCTTCCTTTGGCTGCATGTCGATTTACATACGGTAATCTTTCTTAGAATCAAATCGTGGAATTTTTGTTCGGGAGTGAAGACGGGAGCGGATGAATCCGTCCCTCTCTTCTATTCCACTTACACTGGCAGAGGCTTCGGTTACTAATTTGATGAGTTTCTCGACCGCTTGAGTATGACAAGGGAATAGTGGGATCAGTCCATCAGGCTGGTCTCCCGTCTCAACAAACTCTTTTATTCGGGTATCAGGTATTGTTTTTGTAACGGGGGGTTCGGTCACCTCAGCCGTTTGCCAGTTGATCATTTCGTAATAGTTTTGACTATCGTAGAGCAGCTCAGGCATGGCGAAGGCTCGAATTCCCCCCCTGGTGATTGTTTTGATCGTGCTTTTAATATTCTTCTCCATCCCAATTCTCTTATGTGTTGCTCATCGGCATGTAGCATGGAGATCAAAATATTTTCTGGGTGAGCAAAGAAAGAATTTCTACGGAGGACTTTGTTGGCGATTGTCTTAGATCTTTGAGGCATGGTCTGAGAGAGACGCATCATTTCGAAAAAATGTTTTGCGCCCTCAGTGAAACTGGAGTTTTTCTTTATCTTAAACCAAATTGGTGCGTAAACTGTCATAATGAATCGCACAATTTCGTTGAAGGTGCTGGAGGGTTCACTGGTTGAAACATACAGGCGCAGAAATATATTTGCTGTTGTCAGCCACCTGGAATGCGCCATCTTACCTGGATTTCGAGCCGCGAGAGCTGAAGAGCAGCTACCGCTCGACACTGCTCTGTAGATGCCTAACAAATATTTTTGGTCAGTGCTCAACTCGGCATCATCTATGTCAATGTCGGGAGATGGAATGGCATCGAATTCTGTAATTGGAAGTTTTTCGCAGTCGTTCAGTTGTTTTCCAACTGGTCCAGTAAAGCCCATTGGCCCAGTTGTTTTGCCGTCCAAGTCTTGAATGAGGTGTCGCAGTGATAATTCATTACCGTGTAATAGGCATATGATCCACTGAACTGGCCTTTGTAGTTTCATTTCAATCATACGAATGGCTCCACCCTTTCGACCCGTGTTCACTGCGGTACCATCACAGCCGATAGCCACAATGTCGTCCGTGCTAATATTGTTAGTCTCTAGAAAGTTGATGATACCTGATGTTATTGCAGTGGCAGAACCTGGTGACCTTTAAACCCTAGCCTAGAATCATAAAATTTTGCGTGTGTGTTATTTCATGCCTAAGCAACGATATAAATGCTATGGGAAATATATAAATGCATTATTTAAGACAAAGAGCCGATCTGAAAATATGTATATAAATTACCTATTTTTTCAACATTTGACGTTGTTGCCGGGGGCAAAAGATATTAACGTAGGACAACGCGCTTGGAAAAACGATCATATGAGGTCTTTTTCATCGACGTTATAGTTATTAGGAATAATTTTGATGCATATTGAAATATTTTACAAATTATATGAAAAATACGTTTTTGACTACTAAAATATGATTTTCATCGCTCTGCCGGGGGCAGAAGATGATTACCTATTAAGCTAAGATTTTGCAGAGGCTATTTTCTCATGCATGCGCAAGGTTTTGTCTCTATTAGAATATTGAAATCGAAAAAAATGTAAAATCGATCCACCCTAGTGGGGAGTCTGCGTGATGCCACTCCATGGATTGGGCGTTTTGTTTCAGGTTCAAAGTGGCGTACCCAGGTCTCATCCCTAGTCACAATTCGTGAAAGGAAGTCATCCCCTTCTGTCTCGTATCGAACCAACGACTCAGAAGCAATTTCTTTTCTTTGGGCTTTGTGATCTTCAGTCAGTTCGCGAGGAACAAATCGTGAACACACTTTTGAGTATCCCAGTTGCTGAATTATCGTATTCACACTTCCTTCACTATTTCCTAGCTCCAGTGATAGCTCCTTGTATGTGACGCGCCGATTTGATCGAATGATGCTGTTAGCACCACATTGCACAGTGTGAGATGTCACAGCCGATGCCGAGCGACCGCTGCATGGCTCATCATCGATGCTGGCTCTCCCTCTCTCCGATGATCTCACACGTTTAGATCAGCGTCCAACTGTGCTTCGATCAACAACAGCATCTCCGTAAACGTTTTGTAGACGTTTGTGAATATTTCCAACGGTTTCCTTCTCTGCGATTAAGAACTCGATAACAGCTCTCTGTTTACGAGGCACATCACTGTCAGACGCCATTTTCGAAACTGCGTTAACAATCGGTTTTATAGAAGGGCGTTTAAAAGCGGTTTTATACAAGGAGGGGAGGTTCAAACTGGGAAAATCCCGTTATGTGAAGCACAGAAAGTTCAAACTTACGGCCCGAAAGACATTTCAGCCCCATGGCCTATTATTTAGCTAAGAAAAAAAGGTGGGGCAAAATATATTGAGTTTTAGTTCTAATGTATGTAATTTAAAGTAATTAAAGTAATTTTTCTTATGAGACCGGACTTATGGAACACCCTATATATATATATATATATAAGAGAAGTTTCCTATCAATAGAGTTTTTACAGATTCCTTATTTTAATTTTTCGTTCAGTAGAAGTGACAGGTGCAATCAAGTAAAGAAATTTGATTTTTTGAAAGAAATGAATTTCCAATAAAAAATTTCAGGTTTTACAGATTTCTGTTTTAAAGATAATGGGATACAAATGTGTGTGTATATAATATATATATATATATATATATCTTTCAACCTTTCAGATATTCCATGCAATGATTCCTTATTTCACGGAGGTCAGGCTTGTTGCCCCTTCTCTTGAGATGGCCTGGTGAAGTAAAGAATTGGTTTCTTGCGCTCTCCACCTCATATCGTCAGTTACTCCCGGCTCATCTGAAATTGTTCTGAAACCAGGTGTCTAGTCTTCCTTTGAAGATATCCACCGTTACACCACTCGTGTTCCTTAGTTCCTTGGGCAGCTGGTTGAACAGTCTTGGTCCTCTCACGACAAAACTATTTTCCTTCAGGGTTGAGGATGTTCCCTGTCTAGCCTTTAATTTGGGAACACGACACATTCTTCCTTTCCTACTTTCACTGTTGTTTGAGTGGTTATAGGGTTCAAAAGAAGATTAGGGACTAGTTCCTCCATTATTTTCCAAGTGTAAATAATGGTGTACCTCTCTTTGTTTCTTTCCAGCGAATATAAGTTTAATTCACGTAACCTTTCCCAGCAATTTAGTTCTTTGCATCCATTGATCTTGGCTGTGAAGCTTCTCTGAATCCTTTCTAGTTGATTAATGTCTTCTTTTTTTATATGGGGATGTTAAGACCGAGCAATACTCCAACTTGCTATGATTAGTGTCTTCACAAAGGAATCATTATATTTCTATCCCTTCTTTTCAAGGTTCTCAGTATCTATCCAGTTATTCTTTTTGCTCTCTTTACTGCTATATTATTTTGTGTCTCAAATTTCGCGTCATCAGTCATTACAACTCCTAAGTCTTTTGCTTTAGAATTTCTCTGAATTTCCTGTCTATTTAGGGTACAGCATTCCATGGATTTAGGGCCTCCTTTCTTCTGTATCTTAATGGTTGAAATTTCTTAGTGTTAAATTTCATATTATTGCCTTCAGATCAATTGTACTTTCTGTTCATGTCTGTTTGTAGAGAGCCTGTATCATCTGGGTTTCTTATTTTTCTACTAATTTTTGTGTCATCGGCAAAGGATGTTACTTTCTCATTTATATAATTTAGCATAATTATGAAGAGTAATAAAGCTCAGGACCTCTGACTCTGATGAAGATATTCCTCGAACTGTAATGACTTGCTGCCGCTCACTAAGGAAATTCTATACCCATTTTCCTACTTTTCCTGTTATTCCCATATATTTCAGTTTATGTGCTAGGGTTCTGTGGTCACACTTGTCGAACACCTTGGCAAAGTCTGTGTATATCACATCATAGTTTTCATTGTTTCCGAGTGCATCTCAACTATCTCAACTGTCTCAACTTTTCCATTAGTTGAGATAGACATGATTTTCCTGACCGGAATCCATGTTGGTTATCATTTATTTTTTCCCGAGTTTCCAAAAAGTCAGATTTTTTTCTCTAATTATTCTTTCAAATATTTTGGTGAGATGGGGTGTAAGCGACACTAGCCTTTAGTTTTTAGACTCGGATCTCCTTCTTTATATATATTGGAACTACTGTATGTTCGCTCTCTTCAGGATGCTCGGTATTTTTCCTGTTTCTAGTGATCATCTCCATATTCAGTATGGGGCCTTAGTAATTTCATTCTTGCAGTTTTTGATCAATGTGGCATTCCATTTGTCCGGGCCTGCTGCCGAGTGTGTTTTTTCCCTATAGCTTGTTTGATATCATCTGTTGTGAAATCAAAGTTCATTATACTTTCCCCTTGTAATTCTTCTTCCAAAGAATGCGTATCTATCGCATATTAGTGTATCAGTTTTGGGGACACTGAAAGATTATTATTTATACTGAACTCTTAATATTTCAGATACTTCTTTTAGATCATCGGTTAAAACATTGTTTTAATTCTTTAAAAGTTACATAATCGCATCATTATTCGTCTTCCATTTGGCAAAATTTTATTAGTATTCTGAGTTAACCTTTATCACTTTTAGAGCGTCATCTTCTTTCTCTGTATGGTTCTCAATTAGACCCTTATATATATAAAATGATGTATTTTAATTAAATGGAAATTCCTTTTTGACAAAGCAAGAAATGAAATCCGGCGTCCGCTCTTAAATGTTTGATGAAGGAGAAAAGACGAAAATGGAATGCGATAAAGGTGAACATTCGGAAAAAGACCAATGAAACTGATTAACTATTCGATGAACGAATCAAAAAAATGCTTCATCTGAGTCAGAAAACTACTTTTGTAGACTAAACGAAAGCTTAGATTATCCAGTTACTGATGTTAGACAACAAAACAAATTCAGTCATTGGTTGTATAATATTCCCAATCTCTATTGTTCGTCCCTCGCCCTCTATGAGGACTTATGTCCCCGCGCGCTCCCCATTTGATACTCGTGATTTCGGGATGTGAGGGGAAGTACAATGGCTGCAGTATATAGTACCTTCCTGAAGGAGAATTCTTATTTCACGAACAGTACTTCGAAGATACGAGAAAAATTCTTGAGGAAGGTCATCGTAGCCGCGCATGCTCTCCGTAACCTTTATGCGATCACCTTTGAACGCCTCCCCATGAACAATTTCAAAAACCTTGACATAACACACTTTCAAATACCCATCATTCAACGTTTAAAAACCAAATACGAAATACAAAATTCAAAGATCCTTGTAAATCTTCATAACAAAGCTCTTCTGACAACAACAGTTCACCATTACTAAAAGCTCCATATATATATGTAGTGGATTATATATATATATATATATATATATATATATAGTTCGTAGTATAAAATCAAGCAAGTAAACAAACGGGCAAAAGAAAAAAAGCACTGAATGACACAAAGAAAATGAATCCCAAAAAGCGAACAAAGAAAGAAACATAAAAAAAACAAAAACAAGACGCCGAAATGAAGAGAGAGGATCGATTCGCTGCATGTGTAATGTGGCCTCTCATTGGGGGTAAATTTTCTTGTACTTACAACGGTCTTCAAATACAATGCAAACTTATTACATGTAATACGAGGGGGAAACGCAAGTATTTCTTCACTCGCACACATTTAATATTATTTCATTAATAAACCTGATTAATACCCATTTGTTTTCGCGAGACTTAAACTTTTGACCCCAAGGTCGTGTATTTGTTTTCGTGTTAAAACCCTAATTTTAGGGGGATTTGTTTACCAAAGGTTAAATTTAAGAAAATGAGAATCTTCATTAGTGAAATGCTGTATTTGGAAGAATTGGGAACACGCTGCGTGTTCAACAAAAGTAGTAGCAACAATTAATTTATTACAAAAAAAAATATTAAAAAATAATGATCGCTTAAAAGAAAAAATCGGCCGAGTTGTGTTAAAAATAAAGTTGTACAATTACTATTAATATTGATGCAGTTGTGAATATATTAATGTATAAATATTGTTGCATTTTCAACATTTCTTATTGTTTCAACACTTTTGAAACTACAACAATATGATTCAAATTAGACTGACCATTTCAGTTTTTCTTTATTTTGGTTTACTGGCGTAAGTGAATGAATAAAAATAAGCTTTTATTTGAATTGCTTCAAAATCTGAAACTTTTTAATTTTTTATCTTTTTAATAATGTGCTTACCATATCTCATATTTAGGAGAATTACATAAGATTTACACCGTCAGAAGAATAACACTGAAGACCATCTTAATTTAAAAAAAAAAAAATAATAAAAATAAAAATAATAACTGATAAAGTTAATTAAGACGGTGTTCAAAATTATGAGGGCCATTTTTATTAAAACTGTACTAATTCACCTTTGGTTAGCTTCCGCCTGAATTGTTCATTCTGACGAAGGTCAAGCTTTTCACTCCACCTTAGACCTACAGTTTAATGTGGAATCCGAACCATGCCCCACCAGCAGCCCAGCGTCTTAACCACTAGTCCACCCAGAGTACCCATTTATCTACCAACCACTTTCTTTATTGTGTGGAAGGATGAACAGCTGGGTTTTGCTGCGCGCCGGCTGCCGTCATCGAGTCTCGAACCCGAGGCCGATGGATTCGTAGTCAGCGACGCTAACCACTACACCACCGATGTTTAGAAGTTGGTTTAGAACTTTTAATTGAAGACATAGGGAGTGTATTTTTACTTGGAATTGGTGTATATTTACTTGGAATTGGGCTTGACTTTATGTGGGAGGGAAATTTGGGAGTAATTTCTTCCAAGCAAATATAACCTTATACGTGTTTAATCTAAACCAAGTTTATTTTGAATTAAGATAGTTTTTTTAGTTAAGTTTTTAACAAAATTGGACCTCATTATTTTAAACTACATTACTTTGTTAATCTAAAATTCAAACAAATTTTTGTGTTTAAATTAAATAAAGGGTTTGTTTAGTTAATTCCAGTGAAGTGACATCATTCTATTTGTAGTAGGGACTTTCTCGTATAATATTGACGTTAATGAAGGAAAAATTCTAAGTGGAAAATTGTTTTATTCAAATATCACGTTCGAATTCTTTAATCATTTGTGAATTTTAATTATTAAATATTTGATTAAGATGACAATGATCGTGCATTTTGTTGTTCAACCAGTTTTAAGATTCGGTTGCCATGAGGTAAACAGATTTTCCTCAACACAACCATGAGCTACTCCAGAGTCAACGCCGTATGATTCGGGAATAACATGTTGATTGTATCCTATGGTATGAAGTTTGCCTGCCACGAAGAGATTTGGAAAATGCCAAACAAAAGCTGAGTTTGGTATTTGGTGAAAAATTTGAGGAAACGCAGACGTAGATCTTTTGACTGAAAATTTTGAAGGTGCCCCCAGTCCCCCACGTATCATTAAGAAGCCCTTCGGTGGAAACTGGTGTATCTGTTAGTACGTGTCGCAGAAATCACAACAGTTAGGCCCATATCCGTGCCGTGTGACTGCTATCTAAAAAACTACAGCTTCTATATTTACTGAAACGAATGTAGTGTGTGAGTTGTTTCAAACATTTTCTCGTGGGAATTCACATCATGATCACGCATGGCTCACAGATGAAGAATGATTTTACATAAATGGATACGTCCGTTCCCAAAACGCACCAATATGTAGGGAAAAACGAATTCATATGTTCTTAAGCAAACTGAAGAAAATGAAGGTGCGGTGCGCAGTAACAGCAAGCGTGTTTGACCAATTTTCCTGCAAGGAACCGTTAACACAGATTGCTGCATTGCCATATTTGATGAATCAATGAGTCATCTGGGCGACATTGAACTTACACACGGCCACTTCCAGCAAGACGGTGCAAGATGCCACATATTACAGAGGAGCATAGTTCATATTCAGTCCTTATTCGGTAACCGAATCATTTCGGAGATCCTAGGCTACAAATCTTTCCACCAGATTTCTTTCTCTGAGGACAATTAAAAGAAAAAGTCTCTGTGGCACCCCTCACACTATAGAAGAGTTACAGCACAACATCATGAACAACATTTGGATTATGCCTGCATTGCAGGCATTGCAGCGCACCTTCGACAACATGCAGCACCACATTCAGTTGTGACCACAAAATAACGGGGTTCAATTCCAGCAACTACCTACTGTAATTCATTTATGACACGCACGGTTGGAACTGAACCCATAACAAAATTCACTATAAGTTAATTTTGTAGAACGTTATGCCATATTTAACTTGTAACCCTATAATAAAACACTATGCATATATATATATAAACCTTAGTACCGAGGTTTATATATATATATATATATACACAAATTCAGAATGGTTCCCTGAGACAATTATATGTTAAACACAGACCGTGCATGGAACAAGGAACTCTTCTGGGAAAATTAAATCCACTATAGTCCGAATAAGTAATGGTAAATGACAAATACCATAGTATGGTATTTGTCATTTACCATTACTTATTCGGACTATAGTGGATTTAATTTTCCCAGAAGAGTTCCTTGTTCCATGCACGGTCTGTGTTTAACATATATATATATATATATATATATATAAAACAGAAGCATGCAAGCAACTTGATCTATGAACAAAGAACAACCGCTAACCTAAAATAAATACAGTGGTACTAAAATCAATAAACGTAGGAATGAATAGTGAACGACATGAGAAAGATATCTGTGTTGATTATCCATTTTTGTTGCTGGTTTACTGTCTCTCTTTGTCGCTCTCTCTTCGTTTCTCGTCCGTGTAACTGAGGATACTTGAGGGGAAATTGACTGAAACTTTTAACATCTCGTTTTCCCAAGAATAACATAGTGATAAATGCTATACAGCTGTGGAACGAGAAATCAGGAATGCAACCAGATGGAAAACAAAAATATTCAGATTGAACGTTTTTCACACTTATATTTGGTATTGGTTGGAATTTTTGTATTTCAAATATGAATAATTTAAATATGTATTTTTGAGATTATATACATACATATATATATATATATATATATATATACACACACAACAACAAATGGCAAAGCTCATCAGTGGAATGTCAGAACGTGTGTCAGCTTTACATAATGGAAAGGTGAAAGCAGCACGATTCTAAATATATTGATTCAGTAAATATGTTATTATTTATTGACGTTTATTATCAAATCAAGAACTATTGAAAAACCGACGGTATCTGGTTTTTTATGCAGAAAGGAGGGGCCAAGGATGAATGCCCACAAAAACGCCCCTCTCCATGGAGGAAGAAGAGAGATAAAATCAAAGTCCAGGGTTTTTGAGATGCCTGGACACTCTGCGTTTGAAAGACTGGAGGTCATAGACAGGGGGAAAGACGGATTGAAGAAGATTGTTCCAGAGTTGACTGGTTGAGTAAATGAAAGATTGAAAACACCGATTAACACTTGCGTTAGAGAGTTGGATAGAAAGGAATGAGTGTGTCGAAAGTCTGGTACTGCGTGCTCAAGGCAATGCAGTTAGAGAGTTCAGAGGAGCAGTGTCTGTTATAATAGCAATAGTAAAAGAGAGGGATCTTTTCCGTTTGGGGGCTAGCAGCGAATTTTAATGAAAATCGGTATACTAATGTAGTTTTGGGCACTGATTTCAAAAATAACTTTCTTTTTTTGGAGAAATGAAAAACAAACATGTTAGAGCACTTTAAATAATTAATGTGTTTTTAACGAAAATATCATGACTTAACCTAACCAATCGTCAAGGGCGTACAGTTGACCTAACCGGGTATTCAAATGACCTAACTGGCATTCAATTGACCTAACCTGGCATTCAATTGACCTAACTGGGCATTAATTCTTGATTTTTTCTTGCTACTTTTACAGATCTGCCGGGATCCTTCAAAAGACGTATTCTTCGTAAAGTTGCACTTTTTACCGTTTGACCGACGCTTTTGGCAACGAAAGAACTGGGTATTTTTATCAAAGGAACACGCTTTCTCACACTTAGAGCACTTTTTCATAAACAGTAGCAGTTTGTGACTGTGGCTAAATTTAACACAATCCTCTGTAACTAGTTTAAGCTGGTTAAAACACATATTAATTATTTAAAGTGCTCTAACATGTTTGTTTTTCATTTCTCTAAAAAAAGAAAGTTATTTTTTAAATCAGTGACCAAAACTACATTAGTATACCGATTTTCATTAAAATTCGCTGTTAGCCCCCAAACGGAAAAGACCCAAAGAGAGTGAGGCAACATTACGGCCAAGAGAGAGGTAATGAAGACAGTCAGTAAGAGGCGGAGAAGTGATGAGACGAAAATCTTTGCTCCACCCAGTCAAGTAGAGCTGTATGGGTTGAGCCACCCCGCGCGTGAGAAGCGTACTCCATACAGGAGCGGACAAGACCTCAGTACAGAGATAGCAACTGCGGAGCTGGTGCAGCACACGTAATCTCTTAGAAGCTTTTGTCAACCCTCTGTATATAATAAAAATGCCCTCACTGTGATTCGAGCGCGAAACCTCCTAAGTAGAAGTCGCGAGAGTCACCATCACACTACGACGGGATAAAAGTGAACACACCCTGTCTTATATTTCGTTTCATACAAAAACCACGCACGCGTGTTCATGCGTGTTATTCTATCTATGGAGCTTGCAGTGCCTCACCATAGAAATTTCAATTAAATATTGCTATTACGTCCAGTGCGGTAGGATTAACATCGTAAAACACATCTCGGCGCGAAAGCGTTATGTTTCCTTGGTCGTTTAAATATACGACAGGGTGTATTAATTTTTGTTTTGCCGTAGTGTGATGATAGCACTCGCGATTCCTACTCAGGAAGGCCGAGGTTCGAATCCTGGTAGGAACATTTTGTGGATCACCTGAAGATCAGGGCCCCCAGTCTTCTTTAGTTAGCCTTTTAAGGCTAACTAACGAAAATATCACGACCTAACCTAACCACTCGTTAGGTCAACTGTACGCCCTTGACGATTGGTTAGGTTAGGTCGTGATATTTTCGTTAGTTAGCCTTATAAAGCTAACTAAAGAAGGCTGGGGGGGGGCCCTGATCTTCAGGTGATACCATTTTGTTTCATATATATATATATATATATATATATATATATATTATATAATATATATATATATATATATATATATATATATATATATATATATTAATGTGTGAAAATATACAACATATACAAAAGCAGAATTAAAAATGTAATCTATTGTGGCAGACAAAATGACGTCATTTAAAAGGTATTTATAGGTATAAAGTAGTAATCCATTTATAAGGTCTGCATCAGCGATCATATTGAATTTAAAATACATTCGTAACTATAACTCAGTTTCGTTATGATGTTCAAAGTTTGAAAGCTCTTGGGATGAAGACTTAAAAGTATTTTGATCTCATAAATTTGGTTGCAGTCACTGTACATAAAGTGAACAGCATTGTTCAGTGTAATATACTATAGAATTATACGACAGCGTCAGTGCAGGATGCAAGTATGCGCAACTCTTACATCTGCATGGGGCCTCCATGGAGACCTTCCCAGATACAAACTACAAATTCCGCCAATTTGTAGTTTGTATTTTGGTATTTGATATTTGAAATTTGTCATAGTAATTGCGTAACTAATATGAAGTGTTTCTTTTCCATATTTCAAGGGTCGACCTGAAACACCCTGTATATTAAAGTTTGTGTTACATAGCATACAATATCTCTTTTACATTTGTGTTACATATCGTACAATATTTCTGTTACATTTGTGTTACATATCGCACAATATTTCTGTTACATGTGTGTTACATATCGTACAATATTTCTGTTACATTTGTGTTACATATCGTACAATAGTTATGTTACATTTGTGTTACATATACAATATTTCTGTTACATTTGTGTTACATATCATACAATATTTGTTACATTTGTGTTACATATCGTACAATATTTCTGTTACATATCATACACTATTTCTGTTACATTTGTGTTACATATCGTACAATAGTTCTGTTACATTTGTGTTACATATACAATATTTCTGTTACATTTGTGTTACATATCATACAATATTTGTTACATTTGTGTTACATATCGTACAATATTTCTGTTACATTTGTGTTACATATCATACAATATTTCTCTTACATTTGTGTTACATATCGTACAATATTTCTGTTACATTTGTGTTACATATATAATATTTCTGTTACATTTGTGTTACATATGGTACAATAGTTCTGTTACATATCATACAATATTTGTTACATTTGTGTTACATATCGCACAATATTTCTGTTACATATACAATATTTCTGTTACATTTGTGTTACATATCATACAATATTTGTTACATTTGTGTTACATATCGTACAATATTTCTGTTACATTTGTGTTACATATCATACAATATTTCTGTTACATTTGTGTTACATATCATACAATATTTCTCTTACATTTGTGTTACATATCATACAATATTTCTGTTACATTTGTGTTACATATCATATGATATTTCTGTTACATTTGTGTTATATTGTACAATATTTCTGTTACATTTGTGTTACATATCATACAATATTTGTTACATTTGTGTTATATATCATACAATATTTCTGTTACATTTGTGTTACATATCGTACAATATTTCTGTTACATGTGTTACATATCATACAATATTTCTGTTACATTTGTGTTACATATACAATATTTCTGTTACATTTGTGTTACATATCATACAATATTTCTGTCCCAAAATTTTAGAAAAGTAAGTAATGTTGTAATATGATACTGCGGTATTCTATCTGACTCGTAGAAGCGATATAATGATCTTTAGGTTTTGAAAATCGTTGCCCGAAGGAGGTATCATAAATTATGTATACTGTTTTTGTCGAAAATGTGCATTTTGTAACGATTAAAGAAACCTAACCTATTAGAGACCTAGAGACATTCTGTTGACACTCTTATAAACCAAATAAGTTACCTAACCTAACCTAACCCTAAATTTTTTTCGATAAAATGCCACATCGAGAAAATGTCGTTATCCCGCCTGTTGTTACTAATAGCTCATATACAGAGGGCTGACAAAAGTAAATAGACAACAAGATGATTGTCCTCAAGACAATTAATAGAATGCCAGAATGTGTGTCAGCTTTACCTAATGGAAAGGACGAAGCGACACCATTCTAAATATAATGATTCAATAAATATGCTTTATTTATTTACTTTTATTAGCAAATAAAAAACGATGGAAACACCAAAGGTGTCTATTTACTTTTGTCAATCCTCTGTAGATACCGAGTTGGGAAACGAGCGAGAAGTCGTACAAGAGCGTTGAAACTGCTTCGTGAGCCAAGGAGTTGGAATGATTGGGGTCGCGCTTCATTGCTATAGGATTGGTATCGTAATTGAACTATAAGTCAAGTTTTCCTTTTCTACTCTAGCGCTTTAGAAGAGTTAGCTAACGTTGTGTGGAAGTGGGGTGGTTTATACTGTATATTTGAGTAGTATATACGTACGGAGTATCCAAGGCCATTAACGTTGTGTGGAAGTGGGGTGGTTTATACTGTATATTTGAGTAGTACAGTATATACGTACGGAGTATCCAAGGCCATTAATAAATTTGTTAGAATATGTCGTCAACTGTAATTAATTTTTCGAGTATTAATATTTATTTAAAATGAGTCGTTATTTTCTTTTTCAACTTCGACGAATTTGTCTTAAAAAGACACGTAATCGTACATTCATTTAAGTGGATTAGTGAACGGTTAGTTTGAAGGACCCCCGAACCGTAAAGGACCAACTGTCAGTGTCTGGGCGTGGCCGTGTTAGCGCATGCTTGTTCGCGTATTATTGCTATTCAATAGCGTCGATTAGCTATACACGATAAAAATATACAAAGACTAAAACAAAATTAGGTATTTCTTAGGCCGGCTGCACGCAGGATCGTCTTGCGACTCACGACTGACGACTTGGGTCGTGACGACTCAAGTCGTATGTGATTTTACATTGCCAGAATGGTAGCCCCGCACATTACAGCGACCGCGATGCGATTCCCCAGAATCGGATCGCGGTCGCGGCCTTAAAGGCTATAAAAGATTGATATATAAAACTGAATAAAAATACAACGATGTACATTAACATGCTTTGAAATGCGGTTCAGTGGAAGTAAATTAATATACAAAATATAATAAAAACTAAAGAAACCAAAGGACAAAAGAGTTAAGAATGTAAAAAAATTTATGAAAGGTTACCACAAACACGTTTACATTTAAAAGCAGAAAAATAAAGGGGCTTATTTGCCTGTTTGGAGTTCAAAGGATTGTGT
The DNA here is from genome assembly GCA_023014485.1 of Bathynomus jamesi. Lineage (NCBI taxonomy): Eukaryota > Metazoa > Arthropoda > Malacostraca > Isopoda > Cirolanidae > Bathynomus > Bathynomus jamesi. The sequence continues at coordinate 194,297 of JAJOZX010000876.1, read as the reverse complement.
ATATTCGTTCAGTGTTGACTTCGGCTCTTGTACGTACAGAGATAACAGTATTTGGAGGTTAGCTTCGTTCTTGACAAGTTTGCTTTGGTGTAAGTGAATAATTACGAGAGTAACAGTGGTCACGTGTCATGGTGGAAGGGGTTCATTGGTCGAGTAAGGGATGAAGATATTCGTGATGCTTATTATATGCTTGCGTGCCATCACTGGTGAATACGGGTGATGTTACAGCGTCCAAGGGTGAATGAGTAGATAATGAGCGAACACCGTCTTCAACTTTTCGTGGTTATGAAAAATATGGATGCTGAGATGGTTCTTAATAAACGTGAATCTGAAATTAATTTGCGAAAATATGACGGTTTAACACTTCACTAAGATGCAACTAAATACGAGGTATCGTAAGTATAACCATATGCAATAATAATAATAATAAAGGATATATATATAATATATATATATATATATATATATATGTACGGCATGCGAAGGTGCCCCTTCAGGGCATTGGTTTCTGCTCGTATGTAGGAGAATTACGACTTCTGATTAATCGAGGCCCATGGTGTAGTGGATAGCATATCTGACCGGCAATCGGAAGATCCGGGTTCGATTCCAGGGTGGTTACCTCATTTTATTTTTCATTTGTTCGTTCTCCCTCCTCATCTTGTGCGGAACGTTCTTCTACACAAGCGTCGTTCTTTACATATATGTGTGTGTGTGTGTGTGTATATATATATATAATAATCGGATATTAGTCATTTAAGTAAGTCTTCACTCTCTCTAATACTTTAAAGAATAGGTATTTGAAATGAGTATCATTATTAAAAAATAAATCCAGTTTTTTTACTCAGCTGAAACAAGTCTGGAATTAAACAGATGTTACACACGCACGAGAGCTTTTTATTCAGTTTAATTTTAAATGGTGATGGGCGTGCAGTTCGAGAAACTGATATCTGGTCCTGTGTGAGTAGATCTACGATAAAAAATAATACATTAAATTTTGAAGTTTATGTAACAACTGTGTCTAAGGGAGAAACTGCATTGTCGGTCTCATCCTGTTTGAGGGAATTTAATATCGAACATTTGGTGTTTAGGTAATCTACAAAAGGTTTGGCACTGAGAAAGGTAGTGTTTATACTATAATGATAATTTACCGTCTACAAATATTTTATAAATATATAGGCCCTATATATATATATATATATATATATATATATATATATATATATACACGGTGAACCAAAAGTAGTGGACAGTCGGTTGAATACGGTTTGTGTTATATTATATTATAACTATGGTGTTCATTATAACTATGGTGTTTGTGTTATATTATATTAAATATTATAACTAAATTTATTTAAATTTTATTTTGTATTATATATACAAAAAAATTAAATATGTATTCTCAAAATAAACGTTATCATTTACTGTCCACCTACATTTGGTTCACCCTATATATATATATATATATATATATATATATATATATATATAATATATATATTAGTTTAACTCCAACATATGATGTAAAACATGAAAAAGTTTTTGTACATTTACTTCCAAAATTATTTGATACTTTGTGTGTCCACCTTTAGACTTGAAGAATTACATTTTTTTTCAGTAGTTGGCTGTTTATTGATTAGAGGCTGTTGGCAATTCTGCATTCTAGAATTTTCTCTGAATCTTCATGAAATACGGATTAGCAGAGACGTCAACCTTCAAGTATGAAAATCCGTGAGATTTTGCCTGATTTTGCCTGATTTTGCCTGATTTTGCCTGATTTTGCCTGATTTTGATAAATGGAAACATATCCCACATAAGGGAGCTTGAGACTTAAAATCCGTGAGAGTTGACATGTCTGGATTAGTAAGCAATGAGTCGTCGTGGTAAATAGCTGTCTACAGATCTTAAGAGCTGTTATTGGTGCACACGAGTCTGGAAAGAGTTATAGGAAGATAATTGAAGAACTTCGAATTTCATTTACGACGATTGCTGCATTTATAAAAACAATGAAAACGTTTTCAAACAATCAAAACTCTACCAAGGTGTGAACGACCTTGCAAGATTTCAGAACATACAGCTGAACGGATTGAAAAAAGGACTGCTGCCAACCCACGAGTGACTGCAGGTGATATTTGCCAAACATTAAGATTGTCTAAGATGGATGTATATCCTTCTACTGTATGTCGTACATTGAGAAAGAAAGTATGCATGGAAGTGTTGCACAAAAAAAAACTCTGCTACGAAAGCCGCACCAAGAAGCTCATTTAAAGTACGACAAGGATCATCAAAATAAAGGATTTGCATCCTGGAAGAAAGTTCTCTGGACAGACGAGAACAAAATTGAATGATTCGAGAACAACGAGCAACGGTATGTTTGGTGAAAATCAAATACTACATTTAAGGAAGAAACCATCCTTTCTATAGTTAAACATGTTGGTGGTACTTTGCTGCTTTGGGGTTGCTTTAGTGCTTCTGGTGCGGGAAAGCTTGTTGTATGAATGGAATCTTGAATTCAAAGAAATAGAAAATTTTAGAAGAAAATGTATATCCTTCAGTTCGGTAGTTGCGAATAGCTCGCAACTGGGTACTGCAAGATAATGATCGAAAACATAAAGTAAGAGCACCACGAAATAGCTTCAACAAAAGAATTTTAAGCTTCTCGAGTGACCCAGTCAAAGTTCAGATCTCAATTTAATCAAGCATTTATGATTTGATTTGAAAGAAACTGTCTGCAAGAGAAATCCTTCGAATCTGAATGAATTGCAACAATTTTCTTTAAAAGAATAAATTAAAATTTCTACTGAGAGATGTAAAAACTTTGTAGAAAAATACCCAAAATGAATCACTGAAGTCATTCAAGGAAAAGGTGGACACACAAAAAGTATTAAAAATAATTTTGTAAATAAATGTACGAAAACTTTTGCAAACGTATAAGGTTTTACATTATACGTTGGAGTTGAACAAATTTTTTTTTACTCAAACGAACGACAAACTTTTTATAACTATCCCAAGCGTGGTACAAAAGATAAGGACGAAATATTTCTCTTGTACGAATACTTATGAGCGCCACTGTATCTACGCGGATAACAGACATCCGTCGGGTCGACGTTGGTATGTGATATGCCCCAAATATACCAACGTGAACCTAACGGATGTTTGCAATCTGGGAAGGTAATTAATCCATTTAATTTGGAATCAGTTTAATTTGCTTTAGATTCCCAAGAAGGAAGTTAAGTCTTGATTAATGTTAAGGAATTTTGTATGGTCAGAAAAGTTATACTTTATCAATAATTAATGGATATGGTGTTTTCCAATATATATATATATATATGCAAAAATTTTCTCTTTCTCTCACCGTGATTCGAACCGGGGCTTCCTGACTCGGAGACACGGGCGTTAACAATTTGGCTACAACAGGATAAACTTTGCATTTACGAAAATGCTCGGTTATATATATATATATATATATATATATATATATCCTGTGTATGTATGTACATGCCTGTAGGTCTTGTTTGATATGAAACTAAATATAAATTCTTTTCCTCAGGTAAATGGAGCAAGGAAAAGTTGGCATAGAACGTGAGTATTAATGTATAAATGTTTCTACAATGTACCGTCTTTGTATTTGCTTTCTAAGCGTATATATATATATATATATATATATATTATTTATTTTTATTTTTTTGTCGCACTAATTAATATACACATAAATAAAGACCTTTATATAACGCGTGTTTCATGAAATACCCAAGATTATTATAGGCCGTTTGGGGTAAATTTTTGTTTCACGAAATATTTGCTGCATGCACTAAAACATTGTGTGTGTGTGTGTGTGTGTGTGTGTGTGTGTGTGTGTGTGTGTGTGTATTCATTCATTCATTCATTCATTCAATGTTGCACGTAGTATGGAGTTTATAGATTACTCAGTCTGTTTTATTACAAGTGCCACGTAGACTTAGTTCAAGTATAGCCATAAATTTAATACACAAAAACCTTAAGTGCAATTGTTGAATAGAATTTAAAGGATCGTCACTAAATTTGCGATGTATTTTATAACAAACTGGACGTGTGCAATACAGAAATTAAGTTGTACACTCTAACTATTTCAAAGTATCCGCGTAGGATAGGTCCAGTCTGTATTAAAGAGAATGGTTTAGCCATACTGGATAAGCTACAGTATGTCGTGACATGTCACAACAACGTTTCCCGTCGATCAGCGAAGTTAAACGATATTATTGAGTCTGGGAAGTAGTTGGATGGTTAGTCCAGATGATAATAGCGACCGTGGTTTGGATCCTACCTAAAGCTGTAGGTCCCCTTCGTCATACGACTACTTCTGTTAGGAAACGAGTTAAACTACCTTCAAAACATCGTCACATCAGTCCCATTGGCCGAACGGTATATCTACGGTATACCCTATTCAGACCCGCTGACTGCTACGAAACAGATTTTTTTGAGAAACTGATATCTGAATTTTGTTTAATTTAGTATCTCGTTGAATATTTTTACATTTTTTTTTTTTTTTTACTGTAAACTATGATGATAAAAACTTTCCTCACTTCCGAGGAAATAAATGCATGTCCAATCAACATGTACAAGTCCTTCTGAACTAATATAACAGTCAGGTCCTAAGAAATTAGCGCTGTGGGCGTAGTTGTGGGCGTGGCTTTAATGGTAACAAATGATACCGTCATGTGCGAATGGAATACAGTTACCGCACCCAAAAAGTTTTATTTAATTTAAACAAATAAATTTGCTTGGATTTCACACTAACATAAAGTACTGCGTTCAAAATTAGCAGACCCAATTTTCTTAAAGTTGAACTGAATAAGTAATGTTACTTAAAAATTAATAAGGTTAAAATTAAACGCGTAAGATTATACTTACTCGCATGAAATTAATCATTTTCAAATTTCCCACATGAAGTCAAGCTCATTTCGAAGTAAATAGAGCCCAGTAAAGCCTAAAGCTTAAGGGCCAAATTAAATAAAATAAATAGTCCAGCTTCACAATTACTTATGTCATTGTGAATTGTAAAACCAATGTATTTATTTTATTATTAATAAAGGTTATTCAATCACGCAATCAATCAATCAATAAAAAATATAATCTTGTACGTGTTTAATCTAAACTAAATTTGTTTTGAAGTAACATCACTCACATTTACATTAGTTTCAACAAAACTTGGCCTCAGAATTTTGAACAGAGTTCTTTATTCGTGTAAAATCGAAACAAAGTTTTTGTTTAATTCAAATAAAGTTTTTGGGTGCGGTAACTTTACGCCGTAAGTATACCGTTGGACCAATGTGGCTGAACCATTCTGTTCAACCCAAACTGGCTCTATCCTGTATCGATACTTTGAAGTAGTTCCACTGGATAAAGCTTAATTTTTTCAAACTACTGGACACGTGAAGCACGAATACAAGAAGCAACTTCATAAAGCAAACAAAAATAATACCATTCCGTTCATACCTCGGGCATTGGTGGCGTGCATGCACATTTACAAACCAAAAGACACTCGCAATTTCAAAGCGTAACCGAAGGTTAAACTTATTCTTCTACAGTAGTGCATCTCGCACCCGGATCTTAAAAAATAATTACGACATAAAAAATAATCGTCCGCGAGTACTGAAAGCTCAAAGTAATTTTTCAACGATGATGAGTTACGTACGGCAGTCACGCCTGGTACACTGGCATTCTATATACTTAACCACTGTGCCACTCGCTGCAGATATCATGGGAAGGCGTGTTTCAGACCGCCGCTGTTTGTAAAGAAAAAACGAATATCAACTACTCAATCCCAGAAATGATATAAATACACGATTTCTTACGAGTCAAATACAAAATGTTAATAAACAGAATTTTAATCATTATCTTTTGTTTAATCTCTATTTTCTACAAACTTCTTAGCTGAAAGTAAAAAAATGAAATAATCTGCACCACTTAGTCGTTGCAAAGACAAAGGGAAAATTTATTACAGCGAGGTTCCGTGCATCGGTGCATGCAATGAATTTTATCATGGAGCAACGACATTTAATTAACTAAATGTATACGCAATTCAAGATACAAAGTTTGCATATATATATATATATATAGGGTGGCCATAAAGTTTGGAAACAGGAAATATTAAGATTTTTTTTTCTCCGTTGCAGATATACCCTACAGTTCTGAGAAGAGAAAAATGTCCTATGTTTCCAGACTTTATGACCACCCTGTATATATATATATATATATATATATATATATATATATATATATATATATATATATATATATATATGTATGTGTGTGTGTGTGTGTGTGTGGATATACTGTTAATAATAATAGGTGGGCGGCTTCGAATCCACATTCAGAACCGGATTTGAAGAGTATTCTGATGGGATGCAGCAATGCATTGAATTCAAATTATTCTCTTCGAATTTCGTAGAGATTGGAATTTTCTTAACACTGTGATGTCAGTGTTATTAAAGCCACGTCATCTGCTATATTTATTCATTTATGCATTTTTCATTAGTTCGGAAGTGAGGAAATTGATGCTTGCGTCGTGCGCGACACAAAAGCTCTTCTCAACTGACTCGCGAATCATTCATGACCGCAAAGGGAATCTATTGGTGCCAAGTTTAGGAGAAACGCTTAATCTGACTTGAATTTGTGCGCGAGGAGAGCAGTTAGGGAAATGCTCTCCTCAGATCCATGCAGGAAACAGGCTTACATTTTAGAATTATAATCAGTCACTGAAAACCGTTTCCTCCAAAACTAAATTTGTTGCCAGCAGTTGAATAATTATGAAATAATAGTAATAGTAACTTTGAAATAATAGTAATTACTTTGAAAAGGAGGATATTGTAGACACCAATCGAGAAGGAAAGTACTCCGGTGAAGGGACGTTAGGCAGGAGACGGGGAGTGCTGGAAATTCCGTTTCTCCTGTCATTGTTCTCTTCAGCTGATTTTTTTCTGTCTCGTTTACCCTATGAGCAGTCCAGCATGCTCTCAAACACGCACTTTTTTTCATTATTTGTCATTACACATGCATGCATCTTACATACTATGCAATCTTTTCAAAATTAAAAACAAAAAAAAATTGTATCGAACTCAAGAGCCTCGTAGTCCCCTGGGACTTTGGGGTTTCGGTGAAACCTTTGCTCTTGCACTAGACATATAAAAAGATTTTGATGGAGTCTGGCGCAAATCCTTAATTTCAAAATTGCCACCCTTCGACTTCTATTCTCCTATCTGTGCCTTCATTTATAATTTTCTTTATGGACGCTCTATAGCTACGGTTGCAAATGACCACTGTTCTTCTCCTAAAGCTATTAATAGTGCTATTCCTCAGGGCTCTGTCCTGTCACCCACTCTTTTCCTTTTATTTATTAATAATCTTTTAATTCTCGCTTACTGTCCTATCCACTCCTATGCCGATGATTCCACTCTTCACTTCTCCACCCGCTTCACAAAGCTTCCTTCTCAACAGTCACTCCATGCTTCGCGTGAGACTGCTATGGTGCACCTGACCTTTGATCTTTCTACATCTCTGATTGGGGCAGAGAAAATCTTGTCGACTTTAATGCCTCAAAAACTCTGTCTCTTCATCTGTTTACTCGTCACAATCTTCCACACGACTCTCCCCTTACCTTCAACAATACACAACTTAATCCTTACTCTTTTCTTAACATTCTTGGCGTTTCATTTTCTCGTGATCTTTCCTGGAAAGATAACACATACTGTCATCTTTCCTGGAAAGATAACACATACTGTCATCTTTCCTGGAAAGATAACACATACTGTCTTTCTTAAACACTTCTAAGTGGTTATTTGTGTTGTACCTGCTCCGCAGTTTCTTCATCCCCACTGAGTTGCTGTCTCTGTACTGGGGTCTTGTCGGCCCCTGTATGGAATACGCTTCTCATGTGTAGGGGGTGGCTCAACCCACACAGATCTACTCGACCGGTTGGAATCAAAGGCATTTTGTCTCATGAATTCCCCACCTCTTACTGACTGGCTTCAGTCCCTCTCTCTTCGCCGCAATGTTGCCTCACTCTTTTTACTATCGCTATTATAACGGACACTGCTCCTTTGAACTCTCTAACTGCATGCCTCCTTTAAGGAGAGCACGCAGTTCCCGAGTTTCGACACACACTCGTTCATTTTCTGTCCAACTCTCTAACGCAAGGGTTAATCGGTATTATTATTATTGACTCAACCAGTCAACTCTGAAACAATCTCCCTCAATCCATCTCCCCCCCCCCCCCCGTCTGTGACTTCCAATCTTTCAAACGCAGTGTCCAGGCATCTTTAAAACCTTGGACCTTGATTTTATATCTCTCCTTCCTCTATGGGGAGGAGGGCGTTTTTGCGGACATTCACCCTTAGGCTCCTCCTTCCCGCACAAAAAAGTTCATGCAGCTTCATCGCTTTACAAAATTTATGCAAAGTGTAGTATTTCATTAATTTTTAAAAGCATTGACTAACTCCTATAACTGGTTTGTAATTACAAGCATCACGAATACCACTGTATTTATTTTTTATTATGGGCGTCTGTAAGTGAGTTAGGCAAATATACAGTAAAATGAAGACTTTACTCAACAGTAATGGGGTACATACTTGAAATGTAAAATATATAACTTATCAAATACATCTTACGATCAATGTAGCCTAGTGGTTAAGACGCGAGGCTGCTGATTTGGTGATCGTGAGATCGAGACCCGGCTCTGACTTTGTGATTTTAATTAAGATTCTTTAGCGGGTGTAGTTCGGATTCCAAGTTAAGCTTCAGGTCCAAAGTGGGTCGAGAAGCCTAACCGTTGTCAGAACGAACAATTCGGGCGGAAGTGTAAACCATGAGAGTTATGCGTAGCGATCGCGCTGAAGAAGGACATTGTTTTACCATATTTACATTATAAATGAAAGTAAATTATTTTTCGACTAAAATTTGAACCATTAAAATACTTTCATGAGCACAGTGAAATTTTTCTCTTCTCTTTGTTACGACCCAATATTATAATTGATGGCATGTGAAATTTTTCATTTTTAACATAGTTGACAGTTTTTCCAAGAAATTTTTTGCTTTTTTATTTCCCACGGTCAGTAGCATTTTATCATTTCTCAGTTTTTCCTCATTAGCTCTTCATTTTTTGAGTGCATTTTTAAAAAGTTTCCCGGATTCCCTCATTTTGGAAATTAATCTATGATGATGAAAAGGTTTCATTTTTCGACAGTCCTCCCTGAAATACATTTTTAATTTTTTATTATTTTTTAACAAAATTCTTTACCAGAACTTGAGGAATTTATTTTTAACTTGAAGTATTTATTACACTTTTATATAAATGGATTTTATACTTACATTTGTGTAACAGTAAAATAAAATTTATTGAATACTTTATTCACGTAATTTACACTATTACAATGTCCATAAGTGTAATTGTTAATTTATCCCAAAAACAAAACCTTCCTTGTAGTTTGTATTAACAAACATTCGGAATGTATGATTTTAACGAAGATTCAAAATTCACAATAGGAAATGATCGTGAAAATAGGCATCGTGTCGCGTATAACAGTTAAAAAGATGACGCCTCGTATTCTCTGAAGGTATAAAGCACGATCGAACTTCGACTTAGTGTTAGATCCGGGACTAACATGTACGTAATCAAATAAAAAACCAAACAATAGTCGCCATCAACTAAAAATTTTTTTTTCATAAATTGAAACTGGCAAACGATATCTGATCGCTTCGACGTAAAATCGACAAGTTGTGGATTAGGTTACCATGGGTTAAGTTAGTTTTTTTTTAGTGTCGATGTTATGTCTTATCGACCATGTGGGTATATAGGTCCCATTCAGACGCCTCGCTGCTAAATCGGCTTCTAAAGTACAACTATGTTTTAAATATCTTACATCTATTACGCATACACAGTTACATCTACAGTGTATGATACGAAAAATTTACTTTCCTGATCGACCTTTTGTCGATGCGACATTCTGTGCACGTTTGTCCTGTGGTTTAATTTAGTTCAGGCCTAGTTTGGATACGCTTGGTTAGGTTATAAGTCGGGTTAAATTAGTGTCGTTGACCTATCTGTATGTATGTAGGTCTTTTTGATAATGGTTATGCGTCGTGGTTGCATCTGAACACCGCTTCCCATTAGACCAGCGAAATTAAGCGACTTTGGATTTGTTCAGTAGCTGAATGCATGACAGTCCTTCGCTTTCAGATGATGTAGTGGCCCATGGTGCAAAATACCACGTAAAGATGTAGGTTCCCTCCGTTACATGACCTTTGTCTTTACGGAGAGATTCTGAAAAATATTTCACAGCTACAGAAAATAAATTATAACCATTTAAATGTACTCGTACACACGTGTATATATATATATATATATATATATATATAACCTAAAATCCCCAAAAGTTAAGAGATAAAATACCAAAAACCACGAAACTTTTCGAAAGAAACTACTCTCATCACTCAGGCGGCAAGACTAAAACTAACAGTTAGAGTTAAAATTTAAAGGAATAAATACTATAAACGTTATGATTCAAGCAACTCAATCCGGCGCAAAATGTGCCGAGAAGAGAGATTTCAAGAGCCAAAAATTAGTCATAAGATTGAGTGAGAAAGTTCCGTGATTTATATTAAAATTATCGTCGTTTTTTTTTCCTTTTTTTTTTTTTTGTAATAAAAGATTCAACATTTTTCGTTTATCATCATTATTAATGTTTAAAAGTAACTGAGCATTATTCATATTAAGTTCTGCTTCCGCTGGATTTGGTTCCTAATTATATACCTGACAGATTGAACAGTGTTTTACCCTCTATCATGTTTACTGCCGAATTGGAACATAATGCAACTCTCGTTCTTCGACGTGGAAATTATTAAAACTCCAAAAGGAAAACTTTTTGAATCTTTTATTATAAAAAATACTGATAATTTTATTATGATTTTAATATAAAACAGAACTTTCTCACTAACTCTGATGAATAATTTTTGGCTCTTAAAATCTTCCATTCTTCGCGGAACATTTTGCGCCAGTTTGTGGTGCCTGAAGCATGACGTTTTTAGTATTTCTTTTTTAATTTTGACTCTAACCGTTAGTTTTAGTCTTGCGGCCTGAATGATGAGAGTAGTTTCTCTCGACAAGCTTCGCATATTTGGTGTTTTATCTCCCTTTTAACTTTTGGGGATTTTATTGGTTTTTATTTAATTTCTAGGCAGTTATTGTGCTTTTAAAAACGATAGCTATACGAGGTCTGTTAAACAGTATCCGGACAGGATGTTTATTTTTAGAACAAGGTCACGCTTGGAGTTGACCGTGCTAAGCATGTATCTACATGTTGAGACAAGTTGATTGATGGGTTGCACTTCATTGTGTAGCGTCAGTCCACTGTGGTGAACCAATAAAGTTAAACGTGTTTTGTTTCGCGGCGATTTCTTCATGTTACCTGTTTTTAGTTTTATTTTACTGTGAAGGTGTTGTGCACCATGAATATGGTCCACAGGGACAAACGATCAACAAGGAATTTTACACTGAAGTTTTGAGACGTCTATGTGAAGCAGTTCGGAGGAAACGGCCGCAGAAGTGGGAGTCAGGAGACTGGATGTTTCATCACAATAACACGCCATCTCACTCGTCGCAACTTGTCCAGCTATTTTTGGCCAAAAGCCCTACCCACCAAGTACAGCAGCCTCCATATTCGCCGGATTTGGCTTCATGCGACTTTTTTTTTTTTCGAAGCTCAAACAAACACAAAGGACACCAATTCGATGATGATGAAACCATTAAAAGAAATTCGACGGAGCAGCTTTTGGCCATTCCGAAAAGTGCTTTCGAAAAATGTTTTCAACAGTGGCAGGATCGTTGGGCAAAGTGTGTGGCTTCAGAAGGAGCGTACTTTGAGGGTGATTGAGCCCCAAACCCTGTAAGTACCATATTCTGTCTATAATCGCATCAGTCCAGATACTTTTTGAACAAACCTCGTATATATTAATAATAATAACATTGCGTGTGTGTGTGTGTGTGTGTGTGTGTGTGTGTAAATTAAAAAAAAATCTAAAAGACAAAGATTGAGGCAATTCCCATCTGGACAGGGTACGATAATTTCCTTTAACCAATAAATCTTCAATTTCGTTGATTTATTTGGTACAACATTTGTGCAGTATAGGGAAAGATTACGAAAACATTGAGTTTTTAAAACATATTGAAGCACGTTCAGCAAGCGGACGTAGACGACCAAATGATCTGTCCTATAATAGCGAAACGGACCAGGGTTACCAGACTGGGCTAAAAGTCACAAATTGGGCTAATTTTAAATCCCTCTCGCTACTAAATTTTCACTTTGGGCTACTTGTTACCTTTTTGGCTAATTTAAAACGTCATTGAGCTACTTTTTAAATATACGCGCTACTTTTCTATAATAAATACAAAGCCTCAAAACACACACAGTTACATTAGTTTTATTGAATAATAAAAAAATAAACTTGTACGAAATCTATATACATTTTTAGTTTCATAAATACCGTAACTTCATATAATGAGGGAAAACAACGGATATAGGGAGTAGGGGAACTAGGAGGGGCGGGTGTGATATTAAAACCTTTAATGGTTCTCCCTTAATGTGTATACTAAATTTGGTGCAGATCACCTAAGCTGTTTAGACGTGTATAAACGAACAGACAGACATTATATATATAATATATATATATATATATATATATATATATTATATATATATATATTACCGAGAATTTCATACTTGCAGGAAACTTTTTGCGAATTCTTCCCACAAAGGTTATTGCATTACGTCAGAATATTACATCATCGTAAAGCGGATGGCGTCTTCCTCTTCATTAGTATGTAAGAAGACTGTAAATTAAATTATAATATATTTTCATGATTAATATACTTTGATTTCACAAATTTGCCTGAGTTAACGGATGCTTAAACAACAAAAACGAATTATTGTATTTTGCATGTTATATTGGGCTACTCTTTCCATCATACATATCTGGCAACCCTGATTAACGGACGGACATTTACTGGCACGTAAATACATCGTGAAGTTGTGTCCTTTAACGTTCAATTTATTTCACCCGCTATTCCCGTTACGTAACATAATCATTTTAACGTATTTCTTATATCATTACAAGGGTCTTCTCGGTTTCATTCAATGTTCATTTTTAATAAAAATATATTTTTTTCTTAGCTAATTTTACGCGCAGAATTCAATTTTGGCCTTTTTTAAATACGAAAATTAACCAAAACTAAGATATATCAACTTTAGCCTAACTAAAATAGAAAGTGCCGATAACTATTTCAAAGAACGTTATATGACATTCACTTACTCGAGAGTCGACTAGGACACAGTCACTGGGCCAGTATATACAAACGAAAATCAAGGTAGAACCTCCAGTGGAGTAGTCTCTGTACTTAGATGTGCAGTTGAAAAATTAGACCAAAGTCTAGAAGACTTGGAAACCTGAAACAAGAACGAACACATGGAAACGCTCCAGGAATTCGAAAAGAACAGTGAAAGACGCGATGGTCATTATCTCGCGAAACTCCCCTGGAAGAAAGACAATCCAGATCTTCCAAATAATTTTAGTCTCCTCCTGTTGGGTAGATTTAAGTCTAATCTTAAGGAACTTGTTAATTCTTCGGGAACATTCCAAAGAATTAAAATAGTATCTAAAAACCTTCGAGGAACGACTCGAGACAATTTCTTGAAAGGTGGAGATAAGTACCAACTCCAACTCCAACCCTCGAATTCACTCTTTACCCCACTTAGCAGTCAAACGAGAGGATTCCGTGAACATCCCAGTCAGAGTAATTTTCGACTGCTCTGCAGGAACTCCTTCTCTGAACGATTGCCTGTGTTCTAGACCTTCTCTTAACAAAGAACTATTTCAAGTCCTCCTCATATTCAGACTCAACAAATACGAACGCCTAAGTAACATGGCGAAGGCTTTTCTTATGATCGCCTTCTATGAGGACGATAGTTACGTCACTACGTTTTGTGGCCTGAGGTTCCTTCGGATCTCAACAGTCCCTTAAACGTTTATTGAGTTGTGCTGTTTGCGGCAACCTGCAGTCAATTCTTACTTACTTATTCTTATTTACTTATTTTTACTTGTTTGTCAGACATCACCTAAGATAATGCGAATATAAAACTTCGAAGGATATCGAACGCAACATCTACGTGGATATAACCTCCAAGGAACGTCAAACGAACCAACTGAAATCGTTCAGTTTTAGAGGGAGTCTAAACGAATTTTGGGGGAGAGGGGGCTAAATTTAAGAGAATGAACGTCTAATTCAGAACACCTCCAAAACATCTTCGAAACGAACAGAGATTGTCCCAAGAACGTTGAGAAACCCATAAAGATATTCAGCATTGAATGGGATACCAAACGAGACGTTTTAAAATACCCTGACCAGTTTCAGGAAATTGAGAACCCAGCAAAACTAAAGATAGCAAGTCAAACGACCAGGATATTTGATCCGTTGGGATAGTTCATGCCCGTAACCTTCTCGGCTTGAATTTTCATACAAGCGTTATAGAAACAAAAGTTCGAGTGGGACGAACCACTTAACGCAAGTTTGACGAGCCATTGGCACAGAATCGAGCAAGAACTGAACTCGGTAACAAATACCGAGTTACCACGTACGATTATTTCAGAAAACCAAGTAGATCTGCACGCCTTTTATGACGCGATTTACAGGGCAGTCATATACAGGGTAACTAATAACGAAGCACATTTCGTTATTGCTAAATCCCGAGTAACTCCATTAAAGAAACTCTTCGTTCCAAAGTTAGAACTTACCTCTGCAACGTCAGCTGCTTAGCTCATAAGCTATACCATCAAAACTTACTCTAAAGAACTAGTTACATCATTACATATTTGGTCGGCCAACCAAGTAATGCTCAGCTGGCTGTTTTTGGACAAAAACTTTCAACCATACGTACACAATCGAGTGCATGAAATTGAACAACTAGTGTCAAATGTTGAATGGTATTATGTGCAAACTAAGAAAAAATCTGCTGATTTACTCAGGAAACGTATTTAAGTTAAAACGTCCCTAAAATCTGAATTATGGACACAGGGTCCTAATTGGGTCATAAACGAGAAAGGCCTAAATGGCCAAGCCATTATTTACTCGGCTACGAGTAAATAACGGCTGTATTAATTTCTCATATGCCAAATACGACCCAAAGCAAGCCAGTTTTCACGTGCGAAAAGTTTAGATATCTTAAGGCCGAGCACCTTAACTAGCTGATGCTTAAGTTTATTAACAAAAAAGTTAAAGCAACAAAAGATATAGGTGTTAAGAAATGGAAGACGCAGAGAAATATTGGATTTAGCAGAGCTCAGTCGGAGTGTTACCCTGAGGTAACTAAGTATTTGGCAAATCCTCCACAAAAAGTCCCTAACATTGTGAGACAATTTAGGCTGGCGCGTCACAAAGAAATTATTAGATGCCAAGGACACGCTGATAACGCGGAAGTCGATTGGCAAACTATATTCCCACTCTTGTTGCCAACCAGACATCACTTCACCGAACTCATAATCAGAGATACGCACTGTAAAGCTGTAAAGTCCATTATGCAGGTGTCTGTAGTCGTGAACACCTTACGCCAACGCTGGTGGATACTAAAATTGAGATAGTCAAATCGGCAATCCATCCTTGCGTTAATTGCAGGAAAAAAATTTGAGTCTCTCTTTTCCCAGTACCAATAACTCCATAACGAGACCGTTCTTCACCATCGGGGAGGGTGACACCGGATCATTTATGGTAAAAGAGAAAAATGTTACCTCTAAAGTCTAATAGTCTTTTTTACATGCGTTGTCACTCACGCTATTCACTTAGAAGTTGTAGAAGACAAGTCGAGTGAATCTTTTATTCGCGCGTTTAGACGATTCGTACGAAGACGATCCTTCTCCAAATACATGTATAGTAGCGATCCTACCACCTTTCGCGCATCCGCCGATTATTTGAACCGCTTACAACAAGACGAGAGATTTAAAAACCTCCATCAAAATCGCTCTGAAGGGCGGTTTATTCTAGCGAAAGCACCATGGTTCGGCGGAATATGAGAAAAACTCGTAGGCCTAACGAAAACTTCCATCAAGAATGGGTTTGGGAAAGACTTCATCTTACTAGATAAGTTAAGAACATTCATCGAAAAAGTCAAAGTTAAACGACCAATCGCTCACGTGAGTGTAACATAAATGACGTCGCCTTTACGCCATTTCAACTCCTGTATGATTATAGGCTAAGCAACATACCAACTATTATAGATGAAATCGATCCAACCTTTAATATAGAACAAATATGAACAGTGAGGCAACGGAAAGTTGAAAAACTCAGATTATTTGTGGACAAAACGAGTACCCACTTTCTATACATGAAAGAGATTATGATCAGTCAAACGTCGCAAGTACTGTAGATCCCCAAAGATTGGCGAAATAGTACTCATCCACGATGATATCAACAGAATGAATTGGAAAATGGGGGAAGTGAAAAAAAATTGATTACCGGTGCTGATGAAAATCGTTCGGTCATTAATCGTAAAAATGGAAACCGGAAACGCAAGAAAACTCGTAATAAAACCATTTCCACTTGAAATTTATTCAAAAATGTTGAGACTGAAATGAACAACGATAACTATCGCTAAATAAACAAACAAAGTAGATCTTTACAAGTAAGAAAAACAGCCCAGAAAGCTTGATAAAATATAGCCGAACAACTTACAACGTAAGAAATTTAACACCTTGAAAACTTAGAAGAAATTGCGAAATTGAGTTAAAACGAAACTGAACTTGATATTGAAAAATTAAACAAGTTTTTTTTGTGTTGGAAATGTATGAAAAATATTTCATTTACACGGTTACAGAAAATAAATCATTACCATTTAAAATGTACGCATCTATACTATATATATGTGCATGCATGTTTATCCATATATAAATACCCGAGTAATACACAACAACATTATTGAAAGATTCACACAGAAAGAAACTGCCCACATGTTTCTATAAATAGAAACATTATCTCCTATTTTCTCAATTCACTCCAAAAAGGAGGTTTTGAAGACCATATCTTCTACCAAAAGAAATTGTGTATCATTAAAAGAAGTTATTATCTCACCTCAAAGAAGCTTTGATACGTAAAAGAAGTCATAAGTTCTTAATTAAGAAAGTTTTATGTTGGGTGTTGCACATATATTATCAAATAACATTTTTAAAAAAAGTCTTGTTTTACAAGAATATATTGAAATAACATTTTAATGATGTTATGACGATATGTTTGTGATGTTATTAATTTTAAATACAAATGTTATAGAAACACCGTCAAAACATGCATGACACAATATCACAATAACTATTAAAATATGATGTTGTTTTGCAAGAATATATTGATAGGTATAGAAAGCTGTTTGTAATGTTTAATACAGTCTAATGCGAAGAATTCAGAATCCAGATAATCCAATTATCCAAGCTATTCATCAGTCCTGATTTATATTTTCCAGACTATGATGGACTTCTTGGTATGAAAATGTTTATCTATAGCTCCACTTAACACCGATATTGATATTTTAATTTTTTTTCTGTAGTTCTTAGCTTTGAGTAGTTTTTATTACTATTTATTATTGTGTGTTTCATTACATGTATTATTTTTTTCCTTTTAGTCCAAAAATTTATTTATTTATGTGTGTGTGTGTGTGTGTGTATGTGTACAAAAACGAATACGAACGATACATAAAACTTTGCCTTTCTTCTACAGCGTCTCATAGCCGAATGTTTTCTTTGACAAAGGTTCGAACCCTACAAAGGTGAGGGAAGTTTGTCTTGTATATTTAATGTTAAAACTTACGTTGTATAATATGTTGTTCTGGATTGACAAAATAATTAACTTGCATGTAATTGCTCTCTGTTAATGAAAATGAACGGAATTAAAATATAACTGAAATGTCCTCTAATAGATGGCGCCACTCGTTCAATAATATAAACTATTTTTAATGAAGGAAAATTCTTTGTTAATGTTTGATAAATGTTGTGACAATCTTTAATAACAATTTTGAAGGAACATTAGCAAAATATTGTAACGACGTTACTGAAATATATAAAAATGTTATCAGAACGTTTCCCTGACCATACATTTTCATGTTCATAAAACATTTATAAAGAACATTTTAACGTCATCAGATTTTTATTTTGCCTAAAAGCATAAGATGAAAGGCAAAAATTTAGTCTCTTTCCATCTGCACGAGGTATGATAATTTCCTTCAACCAACAAATCTTCAATTTCGTTGATCCATGCGGTACAACAATTGTGCAATATAGGAAAAAATTATAAAAACTGAGTTTTTTTAAATTTATTGAATCGCGTTCAGCAGGTAGGCGTAAAACGACCAAATGATCTGTCGTATGATAGTGAAACGTACGAACATTCTTTGGTAAGTAAATACATCGTGAAGTCGTGTCATTTAACGTTTAACTTCCAGTATTTCACCTGCTATTCCGGTTACGTAATGTAACGTAATCGTTTTAACGCATTTCTTAAAACGTCATAACGTATCAAATAAAATCAATAAAAGCTTATGCAGTTATAAACCTAATTGTTCGGGATTCATATTTCGTATATAAGCCAATAGGCCATCTTGATTTGTAAACCTATTTGTTCCGTCTATTTACGTACAGAAGAGCCGTGGTAACGTCTCGCAGCTGAACATCAATCAGACTAGGATACTCGGATTAACACGTTTAGTTTAGCTGCATTGTGTCTTAGGATCCTGGAATATCTTGGGCCACAGACAATAACGTAAGGCTACTATATATATCGGGGAAAGAAATACATCGTGCTGTACTAAGATAGACTTGGAATTAGATATTAACAGCTTTCTACCCAATAAGTACACGGACACCTTTTGAGCCGAGTAAGGTAAGCTGAGCAACATCTCGGCCTATTCGTACGAAATTTTACCAACTGATTCGGTATAAAATTTTGGTTAAATAACATAATAAATAATTGCAAGGACTTTCACCAATCATTTGAATTAACATAACCGATTTTATTTCGGTCAAATCGGTGGGAAAGAGCCAGACACCTAAGATCCGAGGTTAGTTAATTCAAAAGTGGGAGTTTAGTCGTGAACGTAAAAAATCTAATATAGATTAAACAACACCAAATACTATTATTATTATTAATTCTAATAAGGCAAATATACAATTATTTGGAATACAAACCTTTTTATCATGCGACACACGTACATTAATAATAGTAAACTGCATTTACGTAGATTAATTGTTATGCCTATACTGCACTTATTCATAAACAGGTATTCTAATTTTAGGTCAATATTTTGTGCAGTGTCTGGCCACACCCTTACTCAGTCTGCCCTCGAAATTTCTTTCATTATATCGATTTATCTTTTGCGAAAAGAAATGCGTCCACCTCACACACTAAACATTTACTTTTATTAATAGCGTTATTCACTAACATAAGTTCCTGTAGCAAAATACCTTTAACTTAGCAGGTTCATTATTATTAATAATAATAATAATATTATTATTATTAATTATTATTATTATTATTATTATTCAGTCTTTCATACTTACAAAAATAGGTGCAGCACCCTCAAAACGAGTTCTTAAATTCAAAAATATACTTCACTAATACTTCATTAGCATTAATGCTTATGGAAGTGTACTTTAATATTTTATGCAGCCACTGGTGGTAATGCAGAAAATAATAATTAGGAAAATCTGTAAATCAAACAAACGTCATGAAAATGAGGCAAAATTTTTCACGAGTTAAAAATTCTCAAATTAGTTGAAATCTACAAACTAAACGTTTCCTCGTATGTGTCTCAAATCGTCCATAATAATGCACCCAAAAATTATTCAAAATAAAATGAACTTTCGAAACTCAACACCGCTTTTAACACAAGACAATCAAACGCAGACATCAGAAAACCAAATTATACTGTAAATTGCGCGACCAGATCCTTATGTTCCATAGGACCAGATCACTGGAACACCCTCGATTTGGAGATAAAACAATCTAGATGTTATAAACCTTACAGAGAAAACTGAAAGACAAATTCATCACGTCATACAAACCATAACACCGTATCCCCTTTATTATTTCCATAATAATAATAAATTAATATATATTCCGATGTAGTAAAACAAAAATAATAAATAATTATTAAATCAAACGACTTAGTCTTCTTCGTGTAAGGTCACGATATCAAAATCTTTCAAGATTTTCACTTAGCAAGGTATTTACTATTGAATTGTATCCCAACAAATAAGAATATATGTAATCTCTCTCTCTCTCTCTCTCTCTCTCTCTCTCTCTCTCTCTCTCTCTCGATGATGGGCCCCCACCGGGGGAAGATGATCTTGAGCTGCTGGTGGACGTACCTTCAACTGAAGGGTGCGCCCACGTACAGGTGGGTGACCCTCCTTCCCCGTTGGAGAGGGCTCGGGCTCCTGCGGATGTTGCCCCCTCTTTGGTGAGGGGCTCTTCAACTCCTAACAGCCCTGGCTGTTCGGGAAACGGATCGTGCTAGGGGGCGGTCAGAATAGGGAAGGCTCCCTCCGTGCAGTGCTTTTTAATGCTAGGTCGATTAGGAATAAGTTTTGCGAGCTACGTGCGCTCTTAGCATCAGAATACCAGGATATCGTTGCTATCACCGAGTCCTGGATTCATACTGATCGTAGGGACTACGTTGGAGAGTTCGAGATTCCCGGGTATAGAATGTTTCACAAGAACCGCACCCGTGGGGAGGGGGAGGGGTACTAAGATACGTGAGGGACACGTTGAGTCCGGTTGACTGCCATTTCCGATCGGAACGGGAGCTAATTGGTGTCGATCTGAACGTGGGAGGGACGAACTATAGGTTAATCTTGGTGTACAGACCTCCGCATCTCCTCCTCGAGGAGGATACAGCCCTGTACACCGAACTCCGTAGCCTGCTAGGGGACAGGGTGTGTGTAGTTTTACGAGACTTCAACTGTCGCGGCATAAACTGGGAAGACAGGACTGCTGATGCCGAAGGGAGGAGGCTAGTTGACTTTGTTGATGAGAACTTCCTGACTCAGTGGATCAATGGACCTACACGAGGCGAAAGCGTTCTAGACTTAGTATTCACGACCAAAGACAACCTCATCACTGGTCTCACCGTTGACGAATCGTTGGGCGGGAGTGATCACGGTCTGATTAGGTTCTGTGTCTGCGTCCCTCCGGTGAAGCGTAGTAACTCGAGAGGCAGTGAACTCGATCTACGGGATAGTTGGCCTCCGGGATAGCGTAGGTGAGATGATGTTGGAGGTCGGCGGCGATGTTGAGGGAGTGTGGAGTGCATTCCGGGAGCAGTTTATGGTGCTGCAGTCTGCTGCCATACCCTCAAAACCGGTCACCCCTGCTTCAATGCAGCCTAAGTGGTTCAATCGGGATACCATTTCGACTATCCGAAATAGGAAAGCTGCGTATAGAAGGGCGAAGGCCAATCGTTCCCATGAGAACATTGAGGCGTATGTCCGCCTGTGAAGGGAAGTGAAGGCGAAGGTTAGGCTAGCGAAACTTAACGAACTCAGGGTGGCAAGCCTCAGCAAGGCGAACCCTAAGGAGTTCTTCAGTTATGTTAATAGTAGAAAGCCCATTAGAAGCATGATAGGCCCGTTAAAGGATCCCAGCGGCGCGCTGCGGACCTCCGACGCGGACATAGCTAATGTGCTGAATGAGTACTTTGCGGGAGTGTACACCAGGGACGACACCCGCGTCATCCCCGAGCCAGGCGTCAGGCACAACGGTGCTGGCCTGGATAGTGTTCGGTGTACCGCGACAGTCGTTGCCGATAGAATAGACAAACTGAGCGCGTTTAAGGCTCCTGGGCCAGACCAGTTCCTCCCCAGAGTTTTGCGGGAAGTGCGCGACCAGGTGGCCCCCCACTTGGTTACAGTCTTCAACAAATCATTGGAGACGGGCCAGTTGCCTGGTAACTGGAGGGAAGGCAACGTGACCCCTATCTTTAAGAAAGGGGATCACGAAAGTCCAGGGACCTATCGTCCCATTAGTCTCACTTCGGTCGTAGATAAATTATTAGACCTGGGGACTGCCTGGGGACTCCCAACATGGATGGGTTTAGGCGGCATAGGTCGTGTCTCACCAACTTGCTCGAGTTTTCCGTCATGTGGAGTGAGTACGATAAGGTACGGCGATTGATATACTTTATCTCGACTTTGAGAAAGCCTTTGATAAGGTACCTCACCGCCGGATAATGGCCAAAATTCGCGCGCTGGGTATCGGTGGGGAAGTAGGTAGCTGGATTGAAAACTGGCTGAAGAATAGGCTGCAGAGAGTTGTAATTAAAGGGCTAGCTCGGGTTTGGCCTCGGTCACTAGTGGGATTCCTCAGCGTTTCGTCTTGGGGTCACTGTTGTTTATCATTTACATAAATGATATCGACGTCAGTAGGATCGCCAAATTCGCTGATGACACCAAGCTTGGGGCCAATGTTGGAGCGCCCGAAGCGATCGAGTAACTGCTTGTGGACCTACGTAGGATAGGAGAGTGGTCCGATAAATAGCATGCCGTTTAACTTGGGTAAATGCAAGGTCGTGCACATTGACTACGCCAATCCCATGTCGGACTACTCCATGTTGGGGAGTAATATCGAAGCGACTGATTTGGAAAAGGACTTGGGTGTGCTAATTAGCAGCGACCTTAAGTTTACCAAACAGTGCGTAGAGGTAGAAAAGAAAACCCAGAAGCTGTTGGGTTATATCAGGAGGCAATTTCGATTTCGGAACAAGGAGATTGTGCTCTCTTTGTACAATTCCCTGGTTCGGCCGCACCTGGAGTATGCTGTGCAGTTCTGGTCGCCCACCCTCAGGAAAGATATTGACAGGCTGGAGCGAGTCCAAGCGAGGGCACAAAGTTAATCCCTTCCGTTAGGCATATGGGCTACAATCGACGCTTCCGCGCCCTGAATTTTTCACTGGAAACTAGGAGGCTGCGCCGTCAACTCATCGAGGTTTTCAAGCTCTTACATGGGTTCAACGATGTCGATTTTAGAAGCATGTTTAGTTTAAATGATAATTCAACTCGCAACAATGGTTGAAAGTTGGATTTGAAACGATTTAGCACCAGTGTGTGTGAGAATTATTTTACCTGTAAGATCTGTGACACGTGGAACAGACTATCTTCAGAAGATGTGAACAGTTCCTCTGTGGATCAGTTCAAGAAAAGGTTAGACCGAATCTTGCATACTATTTGAGGGTGTAGGAATTTTTCCCTGGCACCCGCTTCACAAAGCGTGTCTCTCAACAGCACTCAATGGTTCGCGTGGGAGGGCTATAGTATACCCAACCTCTGATCTTTCTACTATCTTTGACTGGGGCAGAGAAAACCTTGTGGCTTTCAATGCCTCAAAAAAACTGTTCCTTTATCTGTCTACTTCGTCACAATCTTCCACACGACAATCCCCTTATTCCTCTTTTAACATTCTTGGAGTTTCCTTTTCTCGTGATCTTTCATGGAAAGATCACATATGCTCGCTTTCTAAAACAGCTTCTAAGAGGTTAGGCGTGCTTTACCGGCTTCGCAGTTTCTTCATCCCAACTCAGTTGCTGTCTCTGTACTGGAGTCTTGTCCGCCCCTGTATGGAGTACGCTTCTCATGTGTAAGGTGCCTCAACCCACACAGCTGTATTCGATCGGTTGGAATCAAAGGCTTTTCGTCTCTCTCTCTCTCTCTCTCTCTCTCTCTCTCTCTCTCTCTCTCTCTCTCTCTCTCTCTCTCTACTATCGCTATTATAACGGATATTGCTCTTCTGAACTCTCTAACTGCATGCCTCCTTCTTTAGGGAGAGCACGCAGTACCCGACTTTCGACACATTCTCGGTCCTTTTCTCTCTTGTGCGCGGGTTAATCGATATTTTCAATCTTTCGTCTACGCAGCCAGTCAACTCGGAAACAATCTTCCTCACTCCATCTTTCCCCCTGTCTATGGACCTTGGACCTTGATTTTCTCTCTTCTTCCTTCTTCTTCTCTTCTTCTCTTCTTCGCCCTTGGCACCTCCTCCTTTCATATATATATATATATATATATATATATACACACACACACAGTTTGTATTTTAAAGTAACGCAAGTAAAGAGACGCATCCGATTTGAATTATATTAACGCAAGTGAATATGGACAAGTAATATTTATTGCATGTACTTTATATCCTTCGATAGTAAGGTTTATAAGAGGTGTTCAAAATGTTCACCATCAACCTCTATACAAGCTCTTGCGCAGCGTATCATATTTCAAATCAACCACTTCGAATCACATTTGTCTCCATTTGTGTTACTTTATACACACCTTTTGTGTATATGTATATATATATATATATATACACATTCAACTGCAAAGAACACGCAGTATAAATAACGTAAAGAACGACGCTTGTATAGGAGATATTCCGCGCAAGACGAGAGAGAGAGAACGAAACAAATGAAAAAATGAGGTAACCACCCGGGAATTGAACCCGGGATCTTCCGATTGCCGGCAATCGGAAGATCCCGGGTTCGATTCCCGGGTGGTTACCTCATTTTTTCATTTGTTTCGTTCTCTCTCTCTCGTCTTGCGCGGAATATCTCCTATACAAGCGTCGTTCTTTACGATATATATATATATATATATATATATATATATAATATATATATATATATATACACGGTGAACCAAAGGTAGGTGGACAGTAGGTTGAATACGGTTTGTGTTATATTATATTATAACTATGGTGTTCATTATAACTATGGTGTTTGTGTTTTATTATATTAAATATTATAACTAAATTTATTTAAATTTTATTTTGTATTATAGTATACAAAAAAATTAAATATGTATTCTCAAAGTAAACGTTATCATTTACTGTCCACCTACATTTGGTTCACCCTATATATATATATATATATATATATATATATATATATATATAAACTTTTGCTGAACTTACTACAAATAATCTTTGTCTTTATCTCTCTTTCTTCCTATATCTTTAAAATTAATGTAACTGAACTCATTTCTTTGCATTATCTTGAAAGATTCGTCAAATAACCCCATTCTGCCATCAAAGCATATAATTTGCTTGTGAATGGTAGTTCTATACTATGTACTATAATATGTGTAAAAAGACATTAACTGTCCCATTTATATGTAAGTATATATGTATGCAAATTCGTATATATATATATATATATATATATATATATATATATATATATAATATATATATACGTGCATGCTATGTATGTGTATGCCTATATACATTTTATTGTTGCAACTGATGTGTGTTTTCAACATGTAAAATCTGAATACTAAATTGTATTGCCGTTATTATTATATTATCATACTATGTTATGTATATTTAAGAATGCATTAACTGTCGCACTCTCGTATGTATGTATGTAATATATTATTTTCTTGTTACACCTAATGCGCCTTTATACGCCTCGGTGGTGTAGTGGTAGGCATCGCTGACTACGAATCCATCGGCCCCGGGATCGAGACCCGGTGATGGCAGACGGCGCGCAACAAAACCCAGCTGTTTATCCTTTCACACAATAAAAATTGGTTGGTAGATGAATGGGTACCCTGGGTAGCCTAGTGGTTAAGACGCTGGGCTGCTGATAGGGAGGTCGTGAGATCGAGTCTGGGCGAGGACTTTGTAATTTCTGACCACTCGTGGTGCGAAGTCCACTTTAAACTGTCGGTCAAAGATGGAGTGACAAGCTTGACCTTCGTCAGAATGAACAGTTTGAGCGGAAGCAAAACCAAGGTTAACCAAAGTAATGTACAGGGTGGCGCAAAAATCGGGACACTTAGAGGAAATACTTTGTTTCAAGCATTATGTTCGTTTATTCACAATAAATGCCCAAACTGAGACCCATTAACCTCCGTATGCTTCTCGATTTTTTTCCGAATGACACCCTCACACGTCCCAACATAACAGGGGAAATCTTGGATCACTGTAAACGACGGATTTCAAATGACCCAACAAAGAGAAATCGAGGGGCGTTAGATCTGGTGATCTGGTGATTCATTCAACAGGAACATAGAACAGAGAAAACAAACGGTATTAATATAAATCGATTTCCCCTATATGTCCCTTTTTGGGGGACACCCTGTATATCCTGTACATTTATACAGAGAACAATAAAATTAAAACTGAATTTATTATGAACAGAGTTTGTTACATGAAACTAGAGATGTCATTTCAAATTATTGTGTATACTGTGTTCTGTTCAATATTGTAATAAGTAATCTTTACAGCTCAATTTACAAATTTTTTCTAGACACTTTCTTCAGAGAATGAATTCATACCTTAAGTGTACTGTAATTTTAGGAAGATTTAATCAAGTTTACTGTAATTTTAAAAAGATTTAACATTAGGATTTCTAGAGTCAAGTGGGATGGTATCGGTGACACTACTTTTAATATCCTTAATAATAATGTTTAATGTAATCGCTACTCCATTAATTACCCCAAGATCACGTTGACACTTGCAGTATTTACTCCTTTTAGAGCACTTTTAAATGAACAATTTTCTCATTTGTTGACTTCTGAAGGCATTTTGAGGACTAATCTGGGCCTCTGAACTAATTTAAATTCTAAGTCAGTGTCAAAACTAGTACATCCATTCATTCATATTTTATTTTTGGCCTCCCTCGATTCTTTTCTCCCGTTCTCTAGCTTCGAGTTGTTTCTAACGACGGGGGACTGGGAATGCCAACTTCCGGTAGTACCTCCATTAACACCAACTGTCATAACGGTATCCTCTTCTTACCACCATTTGGTGTTAGTGAAGGAAATCGGGGAAACGAGGCACCAGCGAATAATCCAGAGCCGATGATGGTTCAACTAAATTCATGCGCGAGTCAAAAACACTCTCCTTACCATAATATTTTTTACATTCATATTTGAACATCAGATTCAAATACACCAATAAATGAACGAAGATCATCCCCAACTTTCACCTTTTTTAAACTAAGAATATCTTCATTCTGTTCTATAATATATTTCTCTAAAGAACTCGAATTATTATTTAAAGAAAACTCTAAAGATTTTTACTTCCTCTTTTATCTGAAGGTTTTTCCAAAAGATTACGAAGAATATCATTTCTTAATCCAGACCTGAAATGGAAGGAAGAAAATTATAAGAATTTGCTACATATTTCGCCATTATGATAGATTTTTTCCCACATTTTCGGCAAAATTTCAGAATATCTTTATTTCAGACGTAAGCTTGTCGTCATATCTTTTTCACTTAAATGACATTTAGTTCTCTCGTATTAAATTTGCGAGCAACTGCTTGGCACCTTTTAGTTTAGAACTGCCATAAAAGGCCAAACAAATATTAACTACATCATTGCTATTCATCACAAACTTAGTGCCGTGGAGGCATATATACTAAAGCCATCTGTTAATCACTAACTTACTTTCTTCCATCTCCAATTTGTATTCAAATAAAAGAAACATTTTGCTTCGCATTAACATGTTTTGAAAGTTTTCTCTCTTTTGAGAAAGCTACTCGCAAAATGGTTTCACTTTTCAAATAAGTTTATGAATTGGTTGTATTACGGCAATCAGACGGACCCGTAAGTCACTATATCTGTCAGTTCAAATAGGGAAAACCAGCTTTGAGATAATAAACCAACATATCTGCTCAGCACGATGTCAGATCACGGATAAATGTAGATAGATAGACGGATAGATATCTTATTTATATACGGAGGGCATGATGTCTGTCTGTGTCTGTTCTATGTTCGTTTATACACGCCTAAACGGCTAGGATAATCTTCACCGAATTTAATATACACATTAAGGGAGAACCAGGAAAGGTCTTAGTAACAACCGCCTCTCCCAGTCCTCCCCCAAGACGTTGCGCTTTAAGTGCATATATATATATATATATATATATATATATATACAGGGTGGGGCACGGGAACCAAGTGTTTTTGGAATAATCAGGAAAATGATATTTATTTTTGTAAAGAAAATATATTGGTAGAACAACATTCGTAAGAACATAGCATTTCATGTCATAATAATCATGTACCGAAAATTATATCTGGCATATGATGTCCTTGGCCGTCGACGCATTGTTGAAGGCGTTTACGAAAATTGGCCTCCACTCTTCCCAGCAGGTCTCTGTTGATTTGGATGATTTGTTGACGGATCGCTTCCTTCAATGCATCTAATGTACGGGGCTTGTCCTCGTAGACACGTGACTTGAGGCACCCCCATAGAAAGAAGTCACATGTGGACAAGTCAGGGGACCGAGGGGGCCATGCAATGTCAAAATCTCGAAATGAGATGGTTGGGAAACAGGGGGCGAAGAACAGCCATTGACGCTCTGGCGGTGTGTGGCGTGGCCCCATCTTGCTGAAACCACAAATGTCGACGAGCAATACGCCTTCTTCGTAACTCAGGGATGAAAAAGGTGTTCACCATCTCAATGTAACGCCCAGATGTTATGGTAACGGTAACCCCATTTTGTTCGAAGAAATAGGGACCGATGACGCCAAACTTTCCCACCGCGCACCAAACTGTAACCTTAGGGCTATGCAGCGGTTTTTCATGGAGTTGTCGCGGATTTTCAGCAGCCCAATACCGACAGTTTTGATTGTTGACGGCCCCATTAAGGTGGAAATGGGCTTCATCACTCATTACCACCATCATGTTTTCATTCTGCTCATAAAGTGCAAGCATTTCCTGTGCAAAATTCAGTCGTTGGGGGCAATCGTTTACATTCAATTCCTGCACCATCGCTAACTTGTATGGGTGAAAATGTAATTCTTCATGCAAAATCCGTCTAACAGTACGATTGCTGATTCCGAGTGCAGCTGAATGTCTCCGAGCAGAGCGGCCTGGGCTTTGCAACATCGCTTGTCTGACCCTTTCAACGTTCTCTGGAGTACGCACAGTGCGTTGCGGCCCCTTCGGTTTTGTTTTCATTATTGAGCCTCTTGTTCGAAGATTGTTAACCCAACGTAAGATTGTGTCACGAGCGGGAACAGAGTCATTTCGATGAATGTTGAATCTGCGGCGAAACGCACGCTGAACTGCTGTCACTGACTCGCCACTCCTAACAAAATGATCATACGCGAACATGCGGTGTTCTAACGTCCACTGCTCCATGATGGCACCTGAAAGATAAAGGTGAGTGTTAGTTAAAGTTAAATGCTATGAACCCAGGAATGGAATGCTACCTACCGCACGCCCCTCCCATTCCTAATGGCCGATTACTAGCTATTCAAAAAACACTTGATTCCCGTGCCCCACCCTGTATATACACAAACTCAGAATGGTCCCCTGAGAAACTTATATGTTAAACACAGACCATGCATGGAACAAGGAACTCTTCTGGGAAAATTAAATCCACTATAGTCCGAATAAGTAATGGTAAATGACAAATACCATAGTTTTATACAGGGTATCCCATAAGTCCGGCATCATAGGAAAAATAATAAAAAAAGGCAAAACAAAAGCTTTTATTTACAGAACGTGCTCAATATGTCCACCATTGTTTTCAATACACAAATTCAGACGTGATACCCAGTCAGCAAGCGCACGGTGAATGATGTCAGGAGTAATGGTGTTACATGCCCCAATAATGCGCTGCCGCAAATGTTCAACACTCCTAATTTTCTCTGCGTATACCAGCGCTTTCAAGTGGCCCCAGAGATAAAAATCTAGTGGCGTGAGATCCGGCTTCTAACTGGCCATTCCACAGGCCCTCGACGTCCTATCCACTGTAATGTGCAGGAGCGCCGTCTTGCTGGAACCATGTTGGGAAATTTCCTTCTTCGTTCAAGACACGGAGAAATGCTTCTTCCTTGAGCATACGTAGGTAGGTGCCTCCAGTGACATGTTCATCGAAAAAGAGGGGGCCTATGATGCGATCCTTCCAAATGCCACACCATACCATCACCCGAGATGCACCTTGTTCCTTTGAAGAGGTATACCAGTGAGGGTTGTTTTGAGACCAGTAGTGGGTGTTCTGTCGATTTACCTCACCATTTCCATAAAAACAGCCTCGTCACTGAACAGAATGGTGGACGGGAAATTGGCATCCCGAGCATATTGTTCCGTAGCCCATTCACAAAATTCCATCCGCCGGTCGGGATCATCTTCGCTTAATTTCTGTAGGATCTGAAGTTTATATGGATGCCATTTGTGAGCCTAAAGAATGCGATGGATGCTACTTTTCGACACTCCTGTCTCGGCGGACAATCGCCGAAGAGACTTATTGGGACTTCTGTTAAAATGAGCCAGGATAGCAGTCGCTGTATCATCGTCAGTGGACCTCCTTGAAGGTCCACTGCGTGGTTTATCTCATATGGATCCTGTTTCCTTAAACTTTGCAACAAGTCTGCTAACACAACTCTGTGTTATTGGCTCGCGGTCTGGATACAGTCTGTTAAATTCAGCAGCGGCCTCTCTTTGACTGCGATTTCCTATGAGTAGAATTATCTGGATTCGTTTTTCCTTGCTCACAGACATTATGGCCTGTAGAAAGAGAAAAATATGAATTATGGTTTGTAGAAATAGAAAAATATGAATTTCTCCTATGATGCCGGACTTATGGGACACCCTGTGTGTGTATATATATATATATATATATATATATATATATATATATATATGTCGCACGTAAAACGTGAGAAAACTGCATGCAGAAATAACTAAAATCCTGCTAATGTAAAAATTAAAAAAAAGATTGAAACAAAAAAAATTTTCAACATTGCAGGAAACATGTATCCAAAAACTGATGGAGAACTTGATTAAAGAAAATTCAGATAAGTAGGTGAAAAATAAAGATAAGAAATGAGAAGCCACGAAAATTTTTAAAAAATTATTTCGCGCACTTTTGAACACGAGGTTAAAAAAAAAAAAAAAAAAAAAATTTATAAATAAATGTATCTAACAAAAATAATTTTTAAAAAACATTTTTGTATTTAATTAAAAAAAAGAAAAGTCTGAAAATGCTGAATTTTAATAGGACGTTAGTGAGGTTTCTGGGGAACACTTGGTCTAAAAAATTTTCTTCCATTTTTCTTTACTTTTATTGAAAGTGTGGCTTCATCTCAAGTTATTTATGGGTGACTTTCTGCCTCTAATTAGACCCCGAAAAGGAGTAAAATAGTGCATTGATCAGGCGTTTCGGTGAGGTGGATTGACTGAGAAGCAAAATGGGGATTAGAGAAAAGGTGTGCCATCTCCGGAGGTCCGGGAAAAGTATGCCATGTAAAATAGAAAAAAAAATGGATCAGGGAAAGTGTATATAATACACGACGCCATCAGATATTCAAAATAACAGCAATTACGTACGTATTTCTCTGTCAGTATTTTCAGTTAGTTACTGTACAAAGTTCAACAGGAAACATAAACAAGTTCCTCGCATGGAACTATTGCAAAGATTTAAGAAGTCTAATTAGACAGGATTGGCTACTGGGTTATCGACACAAATAATTTAAAGAAAATTATATATTTAATTTCCTCAATATTTTTATCTTCCACTGGATTTGAGCTCGATTCATGTTGTCAAAAAAGAAGTTTGGATTTGGATCCGAAGAGACTGCATTATGTTCGCCCATATATATATATATATATATATATATATATATATATATATATTCTAACTGCAAACACGCAGTATAATTAACGTAAAGAACGACGCTTGTATAGGAGAATATTCCGCGCAAGATGAGAGAGAGAGAACGAAACAAATGAAAAAATGAGGTAAACCCGGGAATCGAACCGGGATCTTCCGATTGCCGGTCAGATATGATAACCATTATATATATATCGGGTGTCCCAAAAGTCAGTTTATCGAAGAAAATGTTCTCCTAAGGTGAGTTTACTACAAAGAAAAAAACTTGTTTCATAAATATATTTACAAAACATAAGAAAACAAAGAAAAAAAAATTTCTGAAACATATTTACAAACCATAGAATAGTTCTGGTTACAATAACTGTTCAAAATGTCGTCCATGTTCGATGCACATCTTGTAACTGTCAACGGTTGACCGACAAATTGCTTTACATAGTTCCTTATCATTGCTTAAGAGCTGGAATTCTCCACAAATGTAGTCTTTAAGGTCCTGAAGACATGCTGGCTTTTTGCTGCAAAAAAATTGTCATAATGTTTAGAATAATCATCAGGAGAAAACATTTTCCTCGGTAAACTGACTTTTGGGCCACCTTGTATATATATATATATATATATATATATATATATATATATAATACTTACTTTTTTTTTAATGTGGGCATTTAAAAATGGATACAAGATTTCGGTTGATCCATTTTGTCTCAACTTACTCACTCACTCGCTCGCTCGCTCACCGTGCAGTGATGAGTGAGAATTTTGACCGAACGAGTGAACACTTAAAATTTTTTATTTATTTATTTTTTTAAATAGTAATAGAAGAGTTTCTTTACATGTTCATAAATAAAATATTTTATTTGCCTTAAAACTTAGTTCTTAATAATGGACTACATTACTGCATTATAATTACTCTATACAATGGTATACCTAACCTGTTTTAGTCATGTTGACGAGAAATAGAAATAAAACATATTAATAATAATGATAATAATATTCTTAGAAGTACTCGCCACTTTTGGGAGTTTAAAAAAGAAAGTGTTTTCCAACTACCACACACACACACACACACACACACACACACACACACACACGCAGAGTAGCGCGAAAGTCAGGAGTCAAAGGAGGCAGAGAGAATGGATCTTTTACGCTCTATAACCGCCACTATTTTTAAATGAAAATTACTTTTTCAGTTAAAAAAAATTTATAATTTATAATTTTTTAGTTAAAAAATTTTAAATTTATCCAATGATGACGCTTTGACTACTAACTTTTACGTTAATTCGAGTGGATAGCGCTAATGTCGGTTGTCAAAGGCTCATCATTGCATAAATTATAAAAAAAATTTTAACTAAAAAATTATAAATTATAAATTTTTTAACTGAAAAGTCATTTTTGTTTAAAAATAGTGGCTGCCATAGACAAAAAAAAATCCATTCTCTCTGGCTCCTTTTGACTCCTGACTTTTGCGCCACCCTTTATATATATATATATATTTGTAATTGAACGGATGTGTCATTATTTTATTTTTGGTTTTCATAAAAACTTGTTTTGAACAATTTTTTTTTCGAGTGAACCTAAAGTTCAATTTTTTAAAATTAAATTCCACCGAAGAGAGAGAGAGAGAGAGAGAGAGAGAGAGAGAGAGAGAGAGATAAAAAAATATACATAAAAAAAGTTCACAATTTTTTTAATTTAATTTTAATTCAGCATCTTTTACGATATATATATATATATATATATATATATATATATATATTTATTTATTTATTATTTAGTTATTTTATTTTAATATTTTTAATTTTTTTAGTATTATATTAAGTATTTTCGATTTCTACTTTTGGGGGGGGGGGGGGGAGGATTCATTTTTGTTAAATCTTTTTAATCCAGTTTCAGGTTCATTTACTTTTTTTTTTATCAGAACACACGCACACACGTACACACGCACATACACACACGGCCTTTCTCCTTATTTCTGTTATGTAATACGAAATGGAAGTGTTTCAATTCGCCAATTTTTTCTTCATAAAATGCTCCACGTGCTCCCTATGCCTCATCTGCGGCCTTGGACTGGGGCGATTCCTGGGGCGTAATTCGATAAAAATCCCTCCTCTCACACCGATTTTCCGACGCGTTTTTATTCCTCTCTCTCTCTCTCTCTCTCTCTCTCTCTCTCTCTCTCTCCTCTCTCTTTGTGAGACTAGTTATACATTCTCTCGCTACACAGCAGAGATACTACACACACATTCATACGCACATATACCCGTTGATACACAAATAACGAAAGATACATTAATTCAACGTTCCTATAGCATTAATTCAGGTATTAAAAGGGACGCCTGAAACGTGAAATTAATGAAAATGAGCGTTTCAATTTTTCTTAGTCTTTTTTCTTAAGTAATTTCGTCACTATGTCTGTTCGTCGCAGAACGAAAACAACCCTCCATTATTTTGTTAGACAGATATAGAAAGAGACAGGGAGAGAGACAGACAGACAGGGAGAGGGAGAGAGACAGACAGACAGGGAGAGGGAGAGAGACAGACAGAGAGGGAGAGAGACAGACAGACAGGAAGAGGGAGAGAGACAGACGGAGAGGAGACAGACAGACAGACAGGAAGAGGGAGAGAGACAGACAGGGAGAGGAGACAGACAGACAGACAGACAGACAGACAGAGAGAGAGACAGACAGACAGAGAGAGGTAGAGAGACAGAGAGACAGGGAGAGGGAGACAGACAGACAGGAAGAGGGAGAGAGACAGACAGGGAGAGGAGACAGACAGACAGACAGACAGAGAGAGAGACAGACAGACAGAGAGAGGTAGAGAGACAGAGAGACAGGGAGAGAGAGAGACAGACAGACAGGAAGAGGGAGAGAGACAGACAGGGAGAGGAGACAGACAGACAGACAGAGAGAGGTAGAGAGACAGAGAGACAGGGAGAGGGAGACAGACAGACAGACAGACAGACAGGGAGATAGAGACAGAACTTCATAATTCCATTATAATTTCTTTCCTTCTTTTATATTTTTTGGCTCTTTTAACGAGTTCTGACTTTTGAATTTTTTATTCCTGTATTTCATCCACGGATTTTACTGTTCTTGTTCCAGATTTATTTTTGTTGGTGTTGTTGTTGGTGGTGGTGGTGTTGTCTTTCTTCCTGTACTTTTTCCTTTAATTCCAACTCTAGTTCAACTAATATATATATATATATATATATATATATATATATATATATATATATATATATATATATATGTATATATTGTACTTTATTTTCCGTTGAGTTACTCACTTTGAGTGGTTCTAATGCAGTAATTTAAATTCTCGTTTGCCAATGGTGTTTGTTTGGCGCAGTTGATAAAGGAAATTCAAATTAGTTCATCACGTATTAAACGTATCGTCTAATCTGTTCTGTATTTCCCTTTAATTAATTATTAATGAATAATTGACCGTTTTCGTAATAGTGACTGAAGAAACCGGAATGCGGTTTCTGTTATACGTGAGCCGAGTTTCGTGTCAAGTTATGCCATTTGCTCGCTTTTAATCTCTCTCTCATTTCCCCTCTACGTCTTTATATATATATATATATATATATATATACACACCTTGGTTGGTAAATTTGGTTTTGCTTCCGCCCGACGCCCGAGTTGGTTCATTCTGGCGAAGGTCATGTTTGTTGCCTCCAAGTTAGACCTACCTTAGCTTAACGGGGACTCTTAATTACGACCCACCACGATTAGGTGGTCAAAAATTAAAAAGACTTCGCCCGGCCGAATTCGATTTCACAACCTCTTCATCAGCAGACCAGCGTCTTTGTCATAAGACTACCCAGGGTACCCATTTATCTACCAACCAATTTTATTTGTATAAAAGGATGAACAGCTGGGTAATCGAACCCGAGGCCGGGGGGATCCGTAGTCAGCGATATTAACTACTACACCACCGAGGCGCATGAAATATATATATATATAGCGTACAATGCAGTCAAAGTGTTAATGGTTTAGTATTATAGAACGTTCGTTTCTCTGATATGACGTTTTGTCGCCGTTTTGTTTGTAACGCTTTCCAGCAGTGTCCAAAAATGTAATTTCGTAAGTTAAAGTGACGAGGAGTTTAACGGCTAAAGAGAGCGAAACGTCGTTCTAAGTAACGTCAAAACTTGTCTCGTAACGGTCGGTGTCAAAGGACGCTGTGACGCATATGTAGTTTGAGGTTCGTTGTAGTTAGTTGTTTGAGGTGGTGTCCGCAGTGTAGCAAACAGTCTCCACTACGCTGAGGGCATCCATTTTAATGTGGTATCGAACGGCGACCTCGCAAAGAAGACGCGTGGGGATGTGGGGGTGGGGAAAAACCCCTTAATCGTTCAAATATGAAGTCCCAAAGTCCGATCCGGTATTCGAACTGCGACCTTCAAATTTACAGCCCCGCCCGTCGTCATATCCGCTTTCGGCTACCCATGGCCGATTTTGGTTCTGGAGTTACTAGGCATGATGTGCGTTTGACGTTATGACATTATGAAGCGTTACCTCGTAAATAATATTGAGCCGTAAAGTATTTTAAGGAAATGGCTTTGCTTCTGGAGACATTGCGGGGAGTGACGCGGCCTCAAAGTGGCATTTGAGCCGCGTCATTTCCATTCTCCGTCAATCGCATTGACTCTGGTAATGAACTCCTAAAATAATAATTAGAGGCAGGCGGTTCGTTCAATTCAGCAAGTCGAACTGTTAATTACTATAAACAGTGAGCGTTCGCTTCGTGCAGACACCATTTTCTCGAAGCCAAATTGAAACTGATGTAGTGGGACTCCTTAATTAATGAATTATAATTTTCACACGGCTTCAATAATGAATCAACTCGAGTGAAACCATTTCGAAAGAACTTAAAATTACATATATGTATTCGTCGTGGCTTCTGTTTAACTATTAATAAGGTATTGTATATATGCTAGTAGAGCACTGTGTATATATATAAACTTCGCCAAAAGAGTTGCGTCACCTTAGAATCTATCTATCTTATTTTGTACCTTGATTCACGTCACTGTCGGGGAGGTTTAAATGACGTTAAATTTATATTTATAAAGCGTCTTCCCTTTTCCTCTACATAGACTTCGCAAGAAAGCATCAGAAAAAGTAATTACGACATAAACAATTTTGGCCAAAAGAGTTCCATCATTCTCAAACTTTTCAATTTTGTCAGATAAAGTCGAGTGAAACCCGTTTGCTGCTTGTGAGTAATAATGTGCTGTTACTGTAGTAACTTTGATATCACTTCGTAAATTAAATATTCTTATAAAGAAACTGCAAGAATTGAAAAAGTTTCGTGTATTAAAACTAATGTCACAAATAAGAATTACACAAAATCTTCCCGAGGAAGTTCACAAATCTTAACAAGTGTTATTAAATTCATGATCATTACTCATAATCAGTGTTGGGCACTAAAGCGTTAATCCGATAACAGTTAATTAACGAAGTTAACTTTTTTAACGGACTATTAACGGAAGTTAATTTCCATTTATCGTTATCGGACCAGTTAACTTCCGATAACTCGATATTTAGTCTGTTAATAAAGTCCGTAACACGTTAACTGCGAGGAGTCATTCACGGAAGATCACCGCCGCGAATGAATTCAAACCGCATAACTTCAGTCTGCCAATTCCGTCCTCTGCCGCAGTGGAACGGCTCTTCTCTCTCGGCAAGGACATCCTGAGGCCCAAGAGGTCAAGACTGGCAGTTGGGCCTAACTTTGAGAAGTTAGTCTTTCTGAAGGGCAACCAGCACATTGTGTCATAGTCTTTAATAAATGTGCCTAAAATTTAATTTTACCTTTCAGTTCCCGCCATAATAATTCTCTGGTAAATTAAAATTTAGTAATGGTTAGTGGTTACAAGGGTTTCAAAACATGTAATCAGTACATTTTTTATTAAAAATAAAAAAAAGTTATTAAGCAAAAAAGTTGCAAAACTTTATAAAAATACAGTTAAATACCTATTTATTGTTGGATTTGCATAAATAAACATTTCTATGGGTTTTAAAGCTTTTTTCCTGATTTTTTTAAATGTTAGTAAAGAAATAGTTATCGTTAACGGATTATCGTTAACTTCCGTTAACTTTGTAGTAAAATTATCGGATTATCGTTATCGGAGTTAAAAATTGGTGTTAACGGATTATCGTTATCGAAGTTAACTTTTTGGTTAACGGTGCCCACCACTGCTCATAATATATAAGTGATGTTATATGTAATTTCTGTTAATACCTCTTTCATTCCAAGCAATTATAAAGTGATACAACACGTTTGGTCAAGTGTATATATACAGGGTGTTTCAGAAGGAAAGGTCAATACTTCGGGAGGTGATAGTATTGGTCATTGTAAAAAAAGTTCATATGAACATGTGTCTGATTCTGAATGGTTACGGAGATAGAGCTGTTTGAATCTGATGCGCGCGCAGCTCTTCCTTCCCCCGCGGTGGTCCCATTCAATGGCCACCAAGGTCTCCAGACCTCTCTCCGTTAGATTATTTATTGTTTATGGGGGTGGATGTAAAGTCAAGTTTACAAAAGAAAGGTGGATACACGAGACGAATTGCTCGCGCGCATTTTGGATGCTGCTGCCCGCATAAAGGAACGTCAAGATCAACTCAGACGAACAACACGCGATCTTCGCACACGAGTTGTAAAGTGCATTGAGGTTGACGGTGGGATTTTCAAAAACGTATTGTAAACTGTAACAAATTTGTCATTTCTGTATCTGATACCATTCAAAATGCCAATTTTTAAACATTAAATGTTAGAAACAGTAATTGGTTTCTCTTTCCTGATTACCATTAACAATGCTTTTGCATTTGTAGATTCAAACAGCTCTATCTCCGTAACCATTCAGAATTAGACACATGTTCATATGAACTTTTTTCTCACAATGACCGATACTATCACTCCCGAAGTATTGACCTTTCCCCTGAAACACCCTGTGTGTGTATATATATATATATATATATATATATATATATATATATAGGGTGAACCAAATGTAGGTGGACAGTAATGATAACGTTTATTTGAGAATACATATTTAATTTTTTGTATACTATAATACAAAATAAAATTTAATAAATTTAGTTATAATATTTAATATAATATAACACAAACACCATAGTTATAATGAACACCATAGTTATAATATAATATAACACAAACCGTATTCAACCTACTGTCCACCTACTTTTGGTTCACCGTGTATATATATATATATATATATATATATATATATAGAAAAAACCGAAGGTGTCTATTTACTTTTGTCAACCCTCATTATTATTATTTTTGGTATTATTGTTTTTATATCTATAATTTCTTGAACAAAAAATCAGGATTAACGTGCAGTCGGCCTTATGCAGCATTTTTATTCACATGTGCTACTTGATGAAGGAGAGAGTTACCTTCTAATCTACCTTTATTCTTCCACCATAACCTGCCACGTATCACCACCTGCCACCCAATCACAAACTTAGCTTAAGAATTTATGAAATGGGTTTTGTTTTTGAAGCGAATATTTTGTATATATTTCAAGTTCTTTCAATTGAGTATTAAATATAACTGAAGAAAATAATAAACTACGTATCTCGATAGATAGAGAAGGTTCCTGATTCCGTATATCGTAAATCTGCATTTTCCAAATATGGCTTCAATTTATCTAGTGCCATTCCTCGCCTTTTTACGATTGAGTCCATTATGATTTTGTTGATCCGAGATTGCTGAATTTGTACCATACGTAATTGCCTTCCCTTTGAATTTCACTTTGTCAAAACCTACATTTTGTAAATAAAGGATAAATTTTAACTTTATATTAATTTTAATTTCGTTTCGTGTAATAAATTTGGTCGTGAAATACGTTTTTAAATATAAAAACTCCTTTTCTTTTTGTAAATATTGTTATTTGTTATCGTTACCGTTGGTCCGTGCTACGTAAGAGCAAACGGCTAATCTTAACGTATAAATTCAAACGAGCGAAATGTGTAACAATAAGTCGACTAGCATAAGGCAACGTCTCGATAATTCGATTCAATTTTGGAACAGAAAGAGTAAAAATAGGTGACTGGCTGGATCACACACACACACACACACACACACCACACACACACACATATATATATATAGATATAATATAGTATATGCTTGTTGTGCATGTTTTGTTAAAAGGTTAATAAAATGAATATTGGTAATTCCATCCCCCTCACAATTCCCAATTAAAGCTATTAACGAGCAGTAATTATTCTCCCGTTGAAGATAATTACTTTCTTCTTTGTTAATTTCATATTTCATCAACGTCAAATCACCTGCGCAACTATTTCTAGGGTTTACGAAAATTAATTATATATATATATATATATATATATAATATATATATAACTACCTACGGTAAATGTGTATTCTATGCATAGTGTTAGTATAAGGTGGAACCTTGTTTGAAACCTCGTATTCATGATTGGGCAATAAGTTTGAATAGAAACCTGGGTTTGTTTTGCGATTTTTAAGAATTTTCGTCTCTGAGTTTGAAAGATTTTTTTTAATGTTCGTATTTCGAAGCCATTTTTAACTTCCTAATGACCTTTGACCCTGTTTTTTTTCTCTAATCTCCTCCGATACCCTATTAAACCCCACTCCCTCTACCTAATTTAATCTCTCCCCCTTCACTGTATCCAGCCCCATGGCCCTATTCCCCCCCCCACCAACCACCAACCACTATTGTATCTTTTAATTGCTGAAAGTCGGTTTGCGCTCATTGTCATGTATGAGGCTCGGAGTTGAGCAATGAAAGACGGGAAATTTTTTCGCTTTTTCTCCCTTTTTCTTCCTTATTTTCTTCCTGTCTTCCTTCGCGTTTAAATTTAGAAATTTCCAAAATTTCTACATTCCTAAATTTGTGAATTTGCAATTTCCCAAATTCCTGTTGAGACCCCACAAAGCATTTCCTTTGGAATATGCAAATGGGCCTACCAATTCCTGTTCTTTTGGAATGAGGTATTCCAAGCCGAGGTGCCAAGTGGTCAAATGGGAATGACGTTCGAATCTGTATTTTGGAATGGGAATTCGGGAAACTGGGAATTGTTCTTGTACTAAATGAGAATAGCAAATAGAAACTGAAAGGTAGATTTTTAGTTTAAATTTGTGGTGAAACATTTCGAACGTGAACCTCAAAGAAACACTTCATTCAATATTCACAAAATTTTAGACTTTAATTATCATCTTTTAAATTAGGTTCAAAATTTCAAATTGAATATTTTTAAACTATAAAATATATTAAATCTTATTCGTGTACACACACACACACACACACACACACACACACACACTGTATAAACAGATGTAAGTAAACCTCATTAAATACATTTTCAAATAATTGTATGTAAACTAACCTTTGGAAATGTGACCTGATTTAACCTTACTTAACTACCACCTGAAGTAATTCCCTCTTTAGTGACTATTTCTCATGACCTAAAATCGCTCAGAGCGGAACAAACTGAGCATCGCGGCATTCTCCAACTCCGATAAGGCCATACGGCATTTAAACATATAGTTATGCGCTGCACGACCACACCTCGCACTGCACGTCATTCCCACGTTGATTTACGGACCAAAAACGAGACTTACTGAAATGGGAATTTTGGAGAGAACCGTTTTTGATTGTCTCTCAATGAGGTACGAATCCGTAGCTGTAGTCTCGCTTCCAAATTAATGGTAACTAACCTGCCTTACACGATATTAAAGTAATAGACCTAATACGCTTAACATTAGTTAACTTAACTTGCC
Source organism: Bathynomus jamesi (assembly GCA_023014485.1). Classification (NCBI taxonomy): domain Eukaryota; kingdom Metazoa; phylum Arthropoda; class Malacostraca; order Isopoda; family Cirolanidae; genus Bathynomus; species Bathynomus jamesi. The sequence continues at coordinate 152,832 of JAJOZX010000876.1, read as the reverse complement.
TCTTGAGAACGGCGTTAACGCTATAAAAGTGTCGCAATAAATAGGTTACATTAACTTACAGATGCAAGTGGTAATGACCGAAGAGGGAAATGCAATGGAAATAATAGTGGAATGCCTGATTTTAGCTTTTGACTGTTAGGTTAGGTTTAGGTTATATATATATTAGTCCAAAGCCGAAATCAGTCAGTATGCTTATTGATTGATTTCAACTGTTGACTGTAATTATTATTATTATATATATATATATATATATATATATATGAAGAAAAACGCGAGCTGAATCCAAATGCTTCCAGTAACACTATTCAAACTTGAAATCATTCAAACATTTTCCCATAACAGTCGGATGAAATCATATTTTGCGCATTTAATCTGGTTCCTTAGACTATAAACTCTTGTTTATAGACATATACAGACCGATAAATTTGTAGAGTATGAAGTACAGCCTTAAATCCTGATGCACGAAATAAACTTAGTCAATGATGATCTCTGATAACTCGTATTTGAGGACTGTAAATCTTCCAACAAGGAAAAACAAAGTTTTTTTTTGTTTTCAGTCATTTTAAAAGATATAAAACCTGAATATCGAATTTTAAGAATTAAAAAAAATTAATAAAAATTTGTGAGGGAAGTAAAGAACTCTTAATGTGGTCACGTTCTGAATTCCAAATGCAATATTACTGTTCCCATTCAACCAAAATTTAACTTTGGGTTGAAACGTTTTTAAAAGGTATTTAAAAAATTATTCATATATATAAAATATATATATATATATATATGATGAATAAAACCACGAAGGAAAGGAAACACAAAATGGTGCTCAAGCGCTTTCGTCTAATGACATCCTCAGGAACACTGAAGTACATAAAAGGGTTACAGCCTATATATAGGTTACAGAAAGAAAAAATAAATAAATAAATAAATAATATATATATATATATATATATATATATATATATATATATATATATATATGCAATAAACGGAGAAGTAAAATAAAAATTAAAAATTAAAGGATTATCAGAGAGGCATACAGATTTGTAAGGAAAAAATATCGATTTTTAGCACAAGATCAAATGAATTATAAAATACAAATTTATACTGGAAATCTGCTCGGGTTTTAACACTCTGTCTTTTTTGGTTAAGTTTCGATGTATATAAAAATAAAATGAAAATTAAAAGTTAATAAAGTAGCATACAAGTTTACCAAAGATTTAGCGTTCTACCCTTCTTATCTAAATCTGTTTTGAAGGAATTCAAAACAACAGGATCGAGTTGAAAAAGACCTTTGCTTATGTTGAAGTTATTTGAAAGTTGGATAATGGCAGACGCAAGAATATTTCTATTAACAATGTTGCTAGAGTGGAATAAAACTGAAGCATTATTCCAATCAATACAGTGGGATAACTCTGACAAATGGACAAAAAGGGCACTGGACAACTGTCCTGTTCTAACGGAATATTGATGCTGTTTTATACGTGTGTGCAAATCCTTTCCCGTCTGACCTATGTAAAAGGAATCACATTGTTTACACCCAATTTTAAGATAATGCCTGAATTATTGGTAGGGCTATTTTTTACTATGATATTTTTCACAATATTGTTATATGAAAATACTACATTAATATCCAAAAGTTTAAGTACATTAGCAATGCCTAAAAAGCCCGGGAAAAATGGAAGTACTTAAATATTTTTTGACAAAGTACGAGTGTTATTATTGACACGATAGAAAGTTCGTTTTGCCTTGTTGAGACAAGATTCCATAAACGCAGATGGATAACACAGATCACTTCCAATACCGTTGATTTTTTCCAATTCGGCATCGATGTATTCCGGACTGGCGATCCTAAGGGCGCGGAGAAACATTGATGAAAAAATGCCTTCTTAGTGGGGGTGTCATGTCCCGAGTAAAAGTGTACGTAGGACAAATTGTTTGTTGTTTTCCGATAGATACTAAACTTAAAACCTGGGCTTTCCCTATGTACACGCACATCCAAAAATGGGATTGAATTGTCTTGTTCCACTTCTAAAGTAAACTTAATGGAGGGGACTTGATCATTTAACTGAAGGAGGAAGTTATCCAGGTCACGATTCATGGGCCAGATACACAAAATATCGTCGACGTACCGCCACCAAGGGATGCCAACCCCCAGGATTCTCGGAATGTAAGTAATTTCGGAAAACTCCATATAAATATTGGAGAGGAGGGGCGATAAGGGGTTGCCCATGGCCATCCCAAAAACTTGTTGATAATACTCGTTATTGAAAGTGAATTTACAGTCTTTGATGCAAAGCTTAATAAGTTCCAAAACAATGTGTGAAGGTAGTGGCAGGTCATACTTATGTAATTCTTGGGAGAGAAAGTCAAGCATATCGATATGCTTGACTTTCTCTCCGAAGAATTACATGAGTATGACCTGCCACTACCTTCACACATTGTTTTGGAACTTATTAAGCTTTGCATCAAAGACTGTAAATTCACTTTCAATAACGAGTATTATCAACAAGTTTTTGGGATGGCCATGGGCAACCCCTTATCGCCCCTCCTCTCCAATATTTATATGGAGTTTTTCGAAATTACTTACATTCCGAGAATCCTGGGGGTTGGCATCCCTTGGTGGCGGTACGTCGACGATATTTTGTGTATCTGGCCCATGAATCGTGACCTGGATAACTTCCTCCTTCAGTTAAATGATCAAGTCCCCTCCATTAAGTTTACTTTAAAAGTGGAACAAGACAATTCAATCCCATTTTTGGATGTGCGTGTACATAGGGAAAGCCCAGGTTTTAAGTTTAGTATCTATCGGAAAACAACAAACAATTTGTCCTACGTACACTTTTACTCGGGACATGACACCCCCACTAAGAAGGCCATTTTTTCATCAATGTTTCTCCGCGCCCTTAGGATCGCCAGTCCGGAATACATCGATGCCGAATTGGAAAAAATCAACGGTATTGGAAGTGATCTGTGTTATCCATCTGCGTTTATGGAATCTTGTCTCAACAAGGCAAAACGAACTTTCTATCGTGTCAATAATAACACTCGTACTTTGTCAAAAAATATTTAAGTACTTCCATTTTTCCCGGGCTTTTTAGGCATTGCTAATGTACTTAAACTTTTGGATATTAATGTAGTATTTTCATATAACAATATTGTGAAAAATATCATAGTAAAAAATAGCCCTACCAATAATTCAGGCATTATCTATAAAATTGGGTGTAAACAATGTGATTCCTTTTACATAGGTTAGACGGGAAAGGATTTGCACACACGTATAAAACAGCATCAATATTCCGTTAGAACAGGACAGTTGTCCAGTGCCCTTTTTGTCCATTTCTCAGAGTTATCCCACTGTATTGATTGGAATAATGCTTCAGTTTTATTCCACTCTAGCAACATTGTTAATAGAAATATTCTGGCGTCTGCCATTATCCAACTTTCAAATAACTTCAACATAAGCAAAGGTCTTTTTCAACTCGATCCTGTTGTTTTGAATTCCTTCAAAACAGATTTAGATAAGAAGGGTAGAACGCTAAATCTTTGGTAAACTTGTATGCTACTTTATTAACTTTTAATTTTCATTTTATTTTTATATACATCGAAACTTAACCAAAAGGCAGAGTGTAAAACCCGAGCAGATTTCCAGTATAAATTTGTATTTTTATAATTCATTTGATCTTGTGCTAAAAATCGATATTTTTTCCTTACAAATCTGTATGCCTCTCTGATAATCCTTTAATTTTTAATTTTTATTTTTACTTCTCCGTTTATTGCATATATATATATATATATATATATATATAGATATGTGTTATATATATATATATATATATATATATATATATATTTTTTTTTTTCTTTCTGTAACTATATATAGGCTGTAACCCTTTTATGTACTTCAGTGTTCCTGAGGATGTCATTAGACGAAAGCGCTTGAGCACCATTTTGTGTTTCCTTTCCGTCGTGGTTTTATTCATCATAAATATTTTTCACGTGTTACTTTCGTGAAATAATTTTCATATATATACAGTATATATATATACCGGTATATACAGGGCGTCCCAAAAAAATGTATACACACTTTAACAGCTGATAGCTCAATTGATGTTTCTTTCTTTCCAAGTTAAACCCATTAGAATTAATAATGGCAGTCAGACTAAGCTTTGAACAAAGGAAATTCATTCTAAAATGCTACTGGAAGTGTGAAAACGCAGTTGAAGTGCAAAGACAGTTTAGGAGGGAGTTTCAAACAGATCCACCAACGCGACTTACCATCACTCGAATTAGAGATAAGTTTGAAGCCGATGGAACTGTTCAGAATGTCCACAAGAAGCGTTCCGGAAGACCACGGACATCGACAAGCCCCACAAAGCAAGAAAGAGTACTGGAAACGTATCACCAAAGTCCAAGAAAATCTGTGCGGCAAGTGAGTCGTGAGGTAGGAATTTCAGAATCGTCTGTCCAACGCATTTTGAAGCGCTGTCAATGGAAAAGTTACATTCCAAGATTAGTCCATGCTATTAATGAAGATGATCCGGACCGAAGAGTGGAGTATTGCGAGTGGTACTTGGCACGATGTGGATGTGGATTGGACGAAGGGGTTTTGTAGAATACCCTCCGCGTTCACCAGACCTCACACCACTAGACTTCTTTTTTTTATGGGGATACTTAAAAGACAAAGTCTACGCTATAAAACCTGCAACAGTCGCTGAATTGAGAGCAGCCGTTGAACGATAATGCAAACAAATACCAAACGAAATGTTTCGTGATGTTTGCGATTCCATTGCTTCGCGTTATTAGCAGTGCCTGGACCAGAACGGACGTCAGTTTGAAAACAGGCGTTGACAAAACAATTAAATAATGTCTGTAGATTCTATTACATTTTGAAAATGAAATGTATTTTAATAAACACTGCCTTTATAATTATTTAAAGTGTGTATACATTTTTTGGGGACGCCCTGTATATATATAATAGAAAAAAAAAAAAAAAAAAAAAAATATATATATATATATATATATTATATATATATATATATATATATATATATATATATATATATATATATATATATAATGTTATAATAATGTTATAATGTTTCAGACCAACAAAGACCCTAGGATCCACTCATGGCTGGTCTACCTAACTGTGTTCGTAATATATTATATATATATTAATATATATATATATATATATATATATATATATATATCTTACTTACTTTTGCTTTTGTTTACTTTTGTTGAGTTTGAACGACGGTTCAGGATCGACCTGCGGTCGACCCCTCTGCAGCATCCCGCCTCATTTGCGGGACTTGGTGAAGGAGGGAATTGCTCTCTGATCGCCTCCTGCCCTCGTAGCCAGCCCGCATGGCTGGTCAGGACTTTGCACAAGAATCTGTCCAGCTGGTTCTTGAAGTTATTCAGGTTGGTGTGCTGGAGATTCCTCACTTCTTTTGGAAGGACATTGAAAAGCTTTGGGCCCCGTATTCTGAGGGTATTTTCCATCCTCGTTTTCATGGCTCCTTGTCCCACCGCAGCTTGGACCGTATATATATATATATATATATATATATATATATATATATATATATACGTGCTTTTTTTGTAAAGGAAAAAGGTGCCGGTACTCATTGGGAATATATATATATATATATATATATATGTATATTAGGGTGGTCCAAAAAGTTAAAGAATCGACTAAGTTCTCTCCACAAGGTTGGTTTTATGCCTCTTGGTGTGGACAGTATTTGTGCAAAGATTCATGTTATTCGGTTAATATTTAGGGGTCGCCCCACTTGCCCCCTTTTTGAAAATTTGGGAAAATATATAGACAACTGAATAACTAAATTTTTTTTTTGGTTCTCAAAGAATATGAAAGAAAACAGTAAGACAATAGGACATGATAATGGGTGTATCTTCATTATTTCTTCTGCATCAGAGTCGCCTTGGATGGTATTGTATCTGTTTTTGGTGGGCGGCTACGAGTTGTAGGAGGTACTGCTTCTGGTCCTCGTTTCGTGTCAAAGTGTCATTGTAGCGTTGTGCGAGAGCAATACCTCGCTCGGCAGCATCATTGACGACTTTCATCTTTAAGCGCGATCTCTAAGTTCCCTGTAGTTCTTGTCATTTGGCCATTCCCGTGGATCTTTTGAAGTAACTGGCGCGCTTCCTCCTTACCTCCAACTTTCAAGGCATCAAAGAGGGTCAATGTCCTTTTCGTGACGAAGGATGCCACATCATTTTCAACACCAGCTTCCGCCATGTCGATTCGTCGGGGGCAGCCATTCTTTTGGGGATGTTGGAGGTGTTGAACCATTCTCCTTTTGGTATCAGGATCGATCCTATTATCGAAGAAGGCCAGTCCAATCAGATGCTCCGACAAGTACCACAGGTGGCGTCTTAGAGCTGTCTTCGCCGCTTGTGCAGCTCCTCCGTGTTATTTTTCCAGAAGATGCAGCATTTTGAGATCATTGAGAGGAGCTTGTGTCCCCATTGGCGCTTCATGCCAGTACTTGACGTAAATCAGACTGACAAATAAAGCCAGCTGAGTCACGTTTCGTTCTTCGCGTGCTGTGAGCTTGAATTGATAGTGAAAGAGGTAGATTTTGAGCGCATAAATCGCCTTCGCCATCCATCTCACGTGGTACATGGGACCCGGAGCTCGGATAAAGAGTTGACCACCAGTCTTTCCCCCCAGGAAGAGCAAAGATAGTTCAAGGAACTCCTTGTAGTCGTCACGAGGTTGGCTTGCCTGAAGAGCGTTAGGTAAGTAAGTGAGCATCTCTTTTCTCATCTCTTGGAGTTGAGGGTTCTCGAACAAGCTGTCCGATGCTGAGACAAATGCTTCGTGGGAGAGAGATGGCCATTCCTTTTGAAATCGCTTAAAAAGGCCTGTTTCAGGACTTCCTGTTGAGCCAAATATTGAGGCAAAGACATCAGCAAGTACGACTTCAAGTATATGATGTCGACAACCGATCCAAACTAGCTCGTGACCCAATGCTTCTTCAATCCTGACACAGGCTCCGCGATGTAAACCCGTGTTTGACGCAGTGGTATCGAAGACGAGACCTCTCACATGCTGTTCCACGTTCCATAATTTCATAGTTTGAAGGCATGCCTGGGCCTGTGCTTCTCCAGTTCCTTGTTTCATCTTTGGGACACCAAGCAGCTTCTCCTGTCCATTGAATGTTATAAGGATTGCTATCCGATGCACATTCGTCTTCTTCCCTTCAATGCCGGGGAGAAGCTTTCCGTCCCAATGGAGAAGGACAGGGTCTTCTAGAGAGAATGATTCTAGGTCTTCTCGAGCTGCCTGTTCTCGCCCACTTTCTCTGTAGCGATGAATAGAGCTCCGAGAGCACGTCATCCCAGACAGATCATGCCCCGCGGCCTGTAATACAGCTCCAGTTACGAAAACAGCATTCCGGTCAGAAAGATTGGTGCGATCCATTGCTCCAATGACTTCTGGAGATTGGAAATGTTCGTAACCTTGTTCTTGGGACGCTTTGGTGCCGGAGCTTCAGACGAAGAAGGAATCGGAACCGATGGTCTATAGTCGTCGTCGTCTTGCGAAAAAAGGGAAGAAAAGAAGAGGAAAGATCAATTGATGACACTCCTGCTTCTTCCAAATCTTTCTGTGTTGCTTCATGCCTTGCCTTCCTCTTGGCTTCCTTCTCCATTCTGGATCGCTTTCTGTCCTCTTGTGTAGTCGTTTCCTTATCAATGCCAGCCATGCTGCAAGAATTGACGTCCTTGCGCTGCATGGACAGGAAATTTCGGTCCTCAACATTGACGATTGTGCTCATGGCATCACTGGTTGCGATGTCAAACAGTTCCTGGATGTCCGCTTTGAAGATGTCTTCATTCATTCTATCGCTGGCACGTGCCTGGTCCTGTGCTTCTTGAGTGTTTTGTAGCGGTCTAAAAGCTTTGAAAGCTTACGGACACAGGAGTCGATCCGTTGAGTTGGGATCCGCGCTCGGGTCCAGACTTCAATCACCCTCTGGCATGCCTGGTTCAGACTGTCGGAGGTGGTTTGCTTTTGATTGATGTGGTGGTATTGCCCCAAGAGGAGGGCGTCAAGCATGTAGGGAGCCTTGACGTGGATAAAGTTCCAGTTGCCATCCCTAGAAGCCAAACTTTTGGAATTGATCGAGTTTGAGCCATCGGACCTACGAAGAAAAAGTACATTATATAATATATATATTCAGAGTGGGGACCTCTAAATATTCACCAATCACGCTGCAAGTTTGCACAGACCATGTGGACACTAAATGGACAAAACCCACACTTGTGGAGACTATCTAAGACAATTTTGAAATTTCTCCCTATGGATTTGGATCACCCTAATGTATGTATATATAATATATATATTATATATATATATATATATATATATATATATATATATATATATATATAATATATACATATAAAATATATATACATACATATATATATATATATATATATATATATATATATATATATATATATATATATATATTATATATATATATATATATATATATATATATAATACTGTATATATATATATTATATATATATATATATATATATATATATATATATATATATATATATATATATATATCATAACATTAACTTACCTTTTTATAGAAAATTCCAAATTTTCATCAAGTTCTCATCTGCTTCAATATGTCGACTTCGTTCCTTGCTGTTAGTGTCAACTGCTGAGTGGCGCATAATAAATTGTATTGTGTACTAGCTCGTAGTTGTTTATTTTTAGATGCCTTACATTTGTTGTGACGTAAAGTTTATCTACAATTGATTTCAATGCTTACCATATAACAACTATACTTGCCATGAAATAAAATAGGTATACAGTATAATTTTTATACTACAGAATATTATAATACAATATCGCTTAAGTTTTAGAAAACTTAAAAATTTAATAAGAAAGATTCTAGATAATCTACGAATTAATTATTCAAAAAAGGTGCCGGTACGCCGTACCGGTGCGTACCGTCACAAAAAAAGCCCTGTGTGTATATATATAATATATATACACACTGTATATCCTTGAAAGGTTTTACATTTTAAATGCCCCACACTCGAGCAAGATGCCAATCAACGTAGACTGCGTTTGGCCTTAGTGGTCTTGCAACCACTAAGGCCACACGCAGGTGTGGGTGTGTATGTGGTCTTGTGACTGTATACATATCCACCGACATCAAACCTCAATGGACGGCCCTATCTCCACTACCTTCTTCGGCGTCGATAATGACTTTTTACCTATTTTGAGACAACAAAATTGTAAACTGAATTATAAAGTTTATCTAGCAGTTTTTTTCTTTTGTTTTAGCTTAGGCTAGGCTTGGATATGAACTATTCGTTGGAGACGCCGCTAAATTGCCTCCATTCCAAAATGGCGATAGTTCAAAGAAAATTAAATTGTTCTGTTTCATATATAAGATAAAAATTCACACTGCAAGAAAGAAATTCACTTTATGAAAATTCAATGAGGAACTGGAGGAAAAATTTAAGGATAAGAATAACGGAAAACGTTTCGTAGACCAACAGTATGAGTAGAGACTGTGGTAAATATTTGAAAGAAGCCCAAGAAATCTCTTATCCATACTTCAAAGAAGATGAATATTCCAATATTAACATTGCTTATGTGGCTTCACTTTCACAGTTTTACGCATTCTTACAAAATTCAAGGTGTCCAGAACTTGATGGAATGGGATTATGTCGCTTGTCTAGACTTCTGCGAACAATTTATAACGAAAATCAGAGAAGGTCCAAACTTTTTGACAGTTAACATTTTCAGGTGAAGTGACATTTCATCTTAGTGGCATTATTAACCGCCACAGCTGTCGCATTTGGGGAAGGAAGAAAACAAATGAGCTTTGGATTCATCAGAGAGACTCTAAAGGTCACTTTGTTGTTGCGCCTTACGAAAGTCACGGGTCATTGGCCTTTTTATGAGGAGGCGACCGTAAATGGAGAGCAGTAACTTGCAATGCACAAAAACTTTTTTCTTCCTCGGCTCACAGGATTTTTTTCAAGAAGACGGAGCTCCCTGCCACAAACTTTGAATATTAGAAAATCTTTTAACCAAACCCTCCCAGGAAAATGGACGAGAGAGGGAGAATACTTTTGTGCCTACCACACTCACCCAAACAAATTCCTTTACTGTGGGTTTCTTTTCATGGAACCGTGTAAAGAGGAGCACCATTTGCGCCACAAATAAAGCCTCAACATTGGCAGAACTGAAAGCTCGAATACAAACAACAGTCGAACAAACAGTCGAAAATGTGTTTCAATCTTTGGAAAAGAGGGATCGAACGTTGTATCGCTCAAGATATTGAAGTGTAAAGCGTTAGTGCAAAAAACTTTGCTAGTTAAACTTTACACTGCCAGTTACTATTTTGTTCCGTCTCCGAAGAAACTATTAAACTTCAAAACCGTTCAGGAACTTCATAATAACCTTCTGAATATACGAAACTCGTGATTTAACTTAGTATTTGTGGGCGTCACTCAATTCTTATTATTATCCTTAACTTTAATCTCTCGTTAATTGGTGCGTCAAAATGTCGTGACGGCGCCACGCCTGTCGTCATTATATGAGCAAATTTCAGCCGAAATCCTTGAACAGACTTTGGATGGAGTCTCTGCGAAAATGAGAATTTTCGGAAGTTTCTTCTTCGCTTTTTCTTTTTTAAATTCCCGAGCCTCCGGCCCTTTCACCCCCTCCCTCCCTTCCCCCTCCCAATCCCAATCCAAAAACAAACCTGTTGCAGATCTACGCGTTTTATCTCTCTTTTTTATCTTCTAATTTCGACTCTGTCGATGACGCTTTTCACGATTTTTTCCTTCATCTTCACAGGTTGAACTCCTTGCTGTAAACATAATGTCTTTTAACTACGCTTTATAGTAATAATAATAATAATAGGGGTAGTAGTAGTAGTAGTAGTAGTGTCGGTAATATAATAATTATATTTTATTGAATTTATTGATAAAATAAATACAATTTTTGTTACAAAAATTTTAACATAAATAATTGTGAATTTGGTATATTTATTTTATTCAATTTGGCCCTTAAAATTTAGCTTTTAGATATTTACTGGGTTCTTAATTAAAAATAATACATAGTTATTGTTAATAATAAATAAATCATGAATAAGAATTATTAATTAGAGTATATATTAATTTTTAAGTTATTATTGTAGATATAAAACAAATACAAAGTCATTATTTGAAGGTATGGGACCAGTATTATACAAAGAAATCAATATTAGACGCGAGAGATAAACAATAAAGTATATTTAATCCTAGATTACACCGAGAAATAATATTAATAATAATAATAAAGTAATAATAATGATCATTTAATCCTAAATTTTTATTAATATTCCATTATTAATCGAGATGTCAACTTTGTTTTCAAATGAATTTACATCCACAATATTTTTCATATCAGCATTTAAATCAGTCCTCATTTTCACTAGACAAACTGTCTAATTTTTGAGATGAAGACGCTCTAAATTGAGTAATAACGTGCTTTGATCTATTTCTGGTCTAATATATATATATATATATATATATATATATATATATATATATTGTAAGTTAATGATTTTGTTCTTAAACTCCTAAATAGAAATAAAATGTGCCACTTTTGATTACATCTTTGAGCCTTAGTAGTTTTAGCTCTTTAAATAATGCACTAGGATGATCATGGAAATCGGCATCAGCTAATAACCTTATTGTTCGTTTTTGGATGACAGATACTGTTTAAAGCGTTATTAGCGGAGTTTTTCCATACAAGAGTGCAGTACGTTATATTAGGAAAAACAAGAGTATGAGGACTACACTTCTAAGTTCAAACATTATAGCAACGCTCCTTGAAATCTTTTCTGAGATATAATTTACATGATCACTCCATTGTAAATTCTTGTCAAGCATTGCACCAAAAAGTTTTGTTACAGTACACTCCTTTACAGCGATTTCATCAACATTTTGTTCATCAAGATACACATTTCGTTTGTTAGTAAAATCATGAAATATTTTACTGGTATTTAGGAAGAGTTTTTTGGTGGTCAACTATTTCAGTCATTTTAAACTATTTTATATATCCACACATTCTCTCTCTCTCTCTCTCTCTCTCTCTCCTCTCTCTCTCTCTCTCTCTCTCTCATATCATATATATTATATAATATTGTGGGGCCTTACGTCCCTCCTTGCAAAACAAAATGAAGTTCAAGTTAAACTTGAACTCTCAAGAAACGCTTTTTCGGAGCTTTTTCTTTACTACCCAACAAATTTACGCAGCAAAGACCACCCACCACAAACAACCACGCGAAACACCCAACCAACCATTATTTTTTAGATGAAAATTTAACTTTTTCACGCATCCGTATCTCCACTCCGCGTTTCAGGTTTCCTTAAAGATAGAAAAACTGCTCTGGAACTTCTTTAATGAAGTTTATCGAAAAAAAAATTCTTTCAAGTATTTGCGATCAGTGTCCGCAGATCGCACAGTCTACTAATTGTACAATTCAAAAAATAAAAGTTATTCGCTAATTACACACACACACACACACACACACACATCTCCGCATAAGCGAGGTACTGACTTTTTTAAATCCATATACTGATGGAAAAACTAATTAACGAACCTTAATTTAACCTAACTTAAATTAACTTTAGTGTCATCGAAATAGGGGCGCGATAAGTGTTTCGGGCGTACTTGAGTGCTGGAAGAGTGTTTAAATACTGTGGTAGTACCTAATCTAGCCTAACTTAACCTAACTTTAATAACCCATTAACCACCATTGTTTCCATTTGTGAACACATTTTAACAATACAATTTACTCAATATAATACAAAATATCAAGAAGTACAAAAAATTAGTTCTGGCTGTAAATGGGTTAACCAAACCTTAACTTAACCTTAACCAAACCTTAACTTAACTAACTTAGCGTAACCTAACGTAATCAGGACCAACATACCTTTTTTCCTGACATTAAAAATATTTATAGATTTTTGCATATAAATTTTTTAATATTCCAGGATGGCAAAAGTGTTACCTTATAAAAGAATTACCTCACTACATCTGTGAATTATTACATACTCGACCTCGCTTATGCCCAGTTGCCTGCACACACACACACACACACACACACACACACACACACACACACATATGTGTGTGTGTGTGTATATATATAAAATCATACATATATGTTATTCCCATAGAGTGCAGACTTTTGAACTAAATTTTCTGTAGCTCTAAAAAGGACAAAACATAAGGTCTTATTCAATGATATGATTGCCTTTTAGAGAATGTTAGGAAGACGATCCAATGATATATATATATAATATGTGTGTGTGTGTGTGAATTATTAAATCCTCAAACTTGGTGATGACTCCTTGAGAGAGATAGAGAGAGAGAGAGAATGAAATAAGTAAAGAGAATGTAAGAGGAGCAAAGGAAAAATAAAAAATGGAAAATTGGGCGCTTCCTCTGTAGGAATTGAGAGCGAGATGGAAAATTAAATTGAAAGCAATGACACGGAATACAACTGGTGACTTTGCTTCAACGCACCGAAAAGCGGAACACAAACGAAGACAAGTCATTGACAACCAAATGAATGGAGAAGAGGAAAATCTTATTAAAATGAAACGAACAAAGTCTTAAAATTGCATTACATGACGTTCCTACATTTGTAATTGCTCGCTGAAAAATTTACAATATATATATATGTTACAGTCAAAGTGTGTAACCAGCCATTTCGCGTAATGGCTGAAACTTTTAGTCATTTCGCGAAATGGCTGTTTAACTTGGTCATTTCGCGAAATGACTAAAATCTTCAGTCATTTCGCGAAATGGCTGTTTCACTTGGTCATTTCGCGAAATGACTAAAATCTTCAGCCATTACGCGAAATGGCTGAAATTCCACCTTGGTCATTTCGTGAAATGGCTAAAATGACTTTTGTCATGAATTCATAGAAACAACAAACATCACAATAAAATTGGAAACCTTTATTTAACTAACTAAATCTGCTAAAACATACATACATCCACAGGTCTGTTCAAATAAGTGAGAAACACTCTTCAAATACACATTTGAACACATTTCAATTTTCAATATAGAGGTTTGGGGCCTTCAATGTTATTCCGATGTCCGCCATTGAAGGCCCGGTTAGGTCAACTGTATGCCCTTGACAATTGGTTAAGTCGTGTTATTTTCGTTAAAACTAACGAAAATAACACGACTTAACCTAACCAATTGTCAAGGGCATACAGTTGACCTAACCGGGCAAATGATCTTGTACGAAATGACCAAGGTGGAATTTCAGCCATTTCGAGTAATGGCTGAAGATTTTAGTCATTTCGCGAAATGACCAAATGAAACAGCCATTTCGCGAAATGACTAAAAGTTTCAACCATTACGCGAAATGGCTGGTTACACACTTTGACTGTAACATATATGCATACAGTATATTAAGAAAATTCGTATTAAAATACAAACCATTTTTGACTTAAGAGCTAAATATAACTAAATACTAAAGTATAAAATGGTAACGTGATATCCACTGTAAATTTGTGTAAATTATTTAATGCTTAAATAAATATTATGATTTCGGTAATTACATTTTTGTCAAAAATGGCATAAAGTTAATTTTCTATAAGATTGTATATGAATTTCAACTTTCAAAATATTTCATCACTAAAATGGCTTTTAACTACTTATTTTAACTACAACTTTTTTTTTTTTTTTTTTTTTTTTTTTGTATGAACAATTCTGGAAGAAAGTTCGCCTAGAATTTTTTTCTTTTAAAAACAAAAGCATGAGAAGTTACTAATCAATAAAGATTAGGTTGTGTTTTGGAAATTTTATTAAAGTTATACCAAAAAGGAATAAAATGTTCATCAGAGAAAAATAAAATATTGCCAATTCATATTTTTTTTTAATACCGTTTACAAATTTCATGGTTTTAGGCCAACTTTTTTCCCGTAACTGCGCGCAACCAATTGTGATTCGCTATCGAAATAGAGTTTTAAGATGTGAACTTCATTGTTCATATTTAAGGTGATTATTTTTACTTTAGCGTTACTTTGCACGACTGAATATGATCATGAGACAAGACGTGTTTTTTTTTTTTTTTTCAAATTTTATGCTGCCATTTAAAATATTTCCAACATTTTCGGGATTGGGATGAGGGGAGGTTATACAGCGCTGGTATCGCGTAAAAACAACCTGAAACTAAAAATGTTTAGCTATTGCTTTCATTCAGAAAAGACGCAGCTGGATTCCTTTGTAACAGACTTCCAAATTACTCCTTCTCCCTCCCATCCTTTTATTGTTAAGAGTTAATTAATGCTTGAATTAATGTTAATAAACCTGGCAATTATTTATTTATTTTACTAATAAACCACAAAGTATTACTGACTATAGTAATGGTTATTTGCCCCCCCTCCTCCAACTGCCCCGAAATCCCCTTAAATAAAATCAATACTTATGCATGTGTAACAATAATTAATAACATTTGTTTAATTCCCCCACCCCCCCTCTCCCTTTATGCATAATTATTTTTCATATAAAACAGAAACGTTCCCACATAAAGAAAGCATTTTTTTTCATTTACAATTTGGGACTGACCGTTGCCATGCCAACAGTATACACGGGTTTTGTATTTTGCATTATTTACCCTATACTAACTTCACTATCGAAGATAATTGTTGCGAAATAACTTTAAACTTCCATTCGGTATAGGAAGGTGGATTTATGGCCATTGATTTTCTATATAGAAATAATAAGAAGTTCTTATTGTATAGTAAGCTTATTGATTTATTGAGTCCAGAATAACTCTTAAAATAAGCTTATGAGCAATACGAAGGAGTAAGGAAGCGATAAGAAGAGATTAGGAAAGAAGGACAGAGAAGGACCTCGAAGGATAAGACTGACACAAAAACTGTTTTACGGTATTACGTGTAGCTTATAAAAAAGAAATTAAGGATATAATTCAAGTTAGGATTTTCTAAGTATATTTCCTATCAAAATTAGAGAGATAATATACAATTACAGTCATTATACATATAATTAATGCGTCATATATATATATATATATATATATATAAAGCAGAAATATAAAAACCTAATAACCACCTAAAATGTATTGTCTACCCCCCCCCCCCCCCCCAACAAAAAAAAAGAATTTGAAACAGAGTTTTATCTATTTGTTTATCGAGTCCTGTAATTACGATAAAACTAGGAAATCAATATCTATTTTTCTTAACATTCCAATACACCGTTACGAGGGATTATCTGCCACAAGAATCAGACAAATTCTTCTGGTAGAGAATGATGTATGCATGGAAATTTTCTTTCTTATCTCTCTCTCTCTCTCTCCTCTCTCTCTCTCTCTCTCTCTCTGTCATTTATAGATATATATATATATATACACGAACTAGTAATAATGTAAATCAAGTGTGGAATATATTTATAATTATTTGGTTTAAATAAGAGTTACAAATTTGATGAGAGTCGAAAATAATGGAGAGAGAGAGAGAGAGAGAGGAGAGAGAGAGAGAGAGAGAGAGAGAGAAAGAATGGAGAGAAATAAAAATGGTAAAGAAAGACACTCGAAAACGTCGGTCCGTTCCACAAAGCCAAATTGCAGCTGAAGGAAGAGTCCTCAGACCTCCGTGAAGATCAATACAGCAGAATAGGAAAGGAATACACAGGAAAAGGAGAGGAATACAAAGGAAAAGGAGTGGTATTTAAGCGAGAAGGAGAAGGATATACGGGAAATGATGACGCATACAAAGAAAAATGAGGAGGGTACGAGAGAAAATAAAAAGAAATGTAAATAAATCTATAGAAATATAAAGGAAAATGAGGAAGGTGGAAAGGAAAAATAAGTAAATGAAAATGAGAGACGAGTAAAGACGAAGATAAATACAGAGTAAATTAATGTAAAGAAAGAGAGGATGACCACTAAGAAAAAAAAGGGATCAAGTAAAGATAAGCACCCCCAGGCTTCTTTAATTAGCCTTATAAGGCTAACTAACGAAAATATCACGACCTAACCTAACCAATCGTCAAGGGCGTACAGTTGACTTAACGAATGGTTAGGTTAGGTCGTGATATTTTCGTTAGTTAGCCTTATAAGGCTAATTAAAGAAGGCTGGGGGTGCTTATCTTTACTTGATCCCAAAAAAGTTAGAAGTACAAAGAAAAAGGTAAGGAATACAAAATGAATACATGAAAAGGAAAATTAGCAAAGTATAAAGGAAAATTAGCAAAGTATAAAGGAAAATGAGCAAAATATAAAGGAAAATGAGCAAAGTATAGAGGAAAATGAGAAAAAGGCAACTAAAAAGAAATAAACTGTGGCTATTAATTACTCGCAAAGGCGGATGAGTGACGGGCAAAATTCGCCAAATGCTTTTTATTAATTAAATGCTGGCAATGAGTTGGCGTAACTTATCTGTTATTGAGAGAACATTTCGGTTCCATTATCGGCCCTCCCTAATTAATTATTATAAGCATTTTATTTATTAATAATACATGATAAAAAGGGGCAAGTGCAGCAATGTTTAAAGAGTTTCCATGTGAATGTTTAGTATTGATACAAAACCTGAAACATTCATTATTCTCAAATGCCATGAGACGCATGACTAAAGTAACCCTGACTATATATATATATATATATATATATATATTATATATATATATATATATAGTCAGGGTTACTTTAATCATGCAGTTTATTTTCGTTTAGGTTTCGTCCTTCCGTCCAATTTTAGTCTTTAGTTATTCTCTCGTTGCTTTTCAATTTTAATCTGGTTTAGTTTTTATTTATTTTATTTTGCTATTATAACGTTCATTAAATTTGCCAACGCCGTTCTTTACATTAGACAAAGTATCTAATATTGATTGATTTCGGCTCTCTCTTCTTCTTCTTTTTCTATGATGGGGGAAGGGGACATTTTTACGGCATTCGCCTTCGGCCCCTCCTTCCTGCTATATATATATATATCGCTTTTCCACCAGTATAATTGACAATTTTTTTATATACTCGATTCCAACACTGGATTCCAATTTCCAACACTGGATTCTTTTGTCTTCCTCAAGTAATTGTAAGATTATATGAAAAGTAAAATGTGTAAACGGACATTTCGGTGAAAACACGAAATAAAATGACCTACTTTTAAAAAACAAAAATAGTGAATAGAATAAATTTGATTTTTCCTTTAAAAATGAAACCGTAAAGTGTATGTATATATATATATATATATATATATATATACAGAGTGAGTTAGAAGTCCGGAAACATAGGACTAATGTTAGCCTGTGCTGCAATCTAACCAGATGTCCTGGAAAGAGTCCAGGTCGAGTGGGGAAACATTCCAGAAAATGTGTGGAAGTGAAAGGAGAATATATATATATATATATAGAGCACATCTTATAACATTACTCGTAACACGTGTCTTTTTGCAATAAAAGTTTCTTATCCTTCCTATGTTTCCGGACTTTTGACTCACCCCATATATATATATATATATATATATATATATATATATATATATATATATATATATATATATATATATATATATATATTACGTAGAAATTAAGGTTTTCTTTATTTGCTTTATATTGGTTTTATTTCTTAATATTTTCACCTAAAATGTTCAATAATGAAGTAACACAAATTGCTACTGATAAACAAACTCAAATTTTCTACTGTCAAACTTCGACTATGCCTATATCCTACGTACTACGATACCAATGTATACAGGTGGTAATGTTGTGTCACCTTCCAACAACGCGTTTCCCTTCAATTTATCGTACAACAAAATACGTTTTTCTTTTAGTCTTTAAAATTTTTAGCGGAAAACTAAACTAAAAAAGAAAATAATATAATTGTCAACGAAAATATAAATTAAGTTTTTAGTCCATTTTAGTTTCTGTGTTTGTTCTTGATGTTAGTCATAATTTCATTGTTAGTTTCTGTCCTATTGACTATATTAAGGGCTTCATTTCAGTCAACACATATACAGTAACATCCGTAAGTATTTGTACAGAGAAATAAATATTTCAGTTATATTCGTCCTTATCTTTTGTACCATGCATAAAATACTTATGAAAAGTTTTACTCTTCCTTTTTGAAAAAGTTAACAAATAAAAGAATTAGTTTAACTCCAATATATAATGTAAAACATCAAAGAATTTGAAGAAAATATAAAAATGTTAAAATACAGTAGTTTTTTTACATTTATTTACACGTAAGGTTTTAAGAATGTTTAAATTTGTTATAGGTAGTTGGCTGTTTATTGATTAGAGACTGTTGACACTTTTGAATTCTAGAATTTTCTCTGTGAATCTTTATTGAAGACAGATGACTGTGCAAACCATCAATAAGCAATTGGTCGTCGTGGTAAAGAGCTGTCTACGGATCTTAAAAGATCTGTTACTGCTGCATACGAGTCTGGAAAGATTTATAGGAAGATAGAAAAACTTCTAATTCCATTTACGACGGTTGCTGCATTTATAAAAAATTAAAAGGTTTTGCAACAATCAAAACTCTACCAAGGTGTGGACGACCTTGCAAGATTTCAGAACGTACAGCTAGACGGATTGAAAGAATGGTTGCTACGAATCGAATCCTCGAGTGATTGCAGGTGATATTTGCCAAACATTAAGACTGTCTAAGATCGATGTCTATCCCTCTACTGTACGTCGTACATTGAGAAAGAATGATCTGCATGGAAGAGTTGCACGAAGAAAACCTCTGCTACGAAAAGCGCACAAAGAAGCTCGTTAAAGTACGCCAAAGATTATCAAAATGATGGATTTGCATTCTGGAAGAAAGTTCTCTGTACAAAACGAGACCAAAATTGAATTATTCAGGAACAACGAACAATGGTATGTTTGGCGAAAATCAAATACTGCATTCGAGAAAAAAAGCATCCTTCCTACGGTCAAACATGGTGATGGTAGTTTACTTCTTTGGGAATGCTTCAGTGCTTCTGATGCAGGAAAACTTATCATCAATGAAATCCTGAATTCGAAGAAATATCAGGAAATTTTAAAGGAAATGTATTGCCTTCAGTTCGGGAGTTGCGAATAGGTCGCAAATGGGTACTACAACACGATAATGATCGAAAACATAAAAGTAAGAACACTATGAAATGGCTTCAACAAAAGAATTTCAAGCTTCTAGAGTGGCCTAGTCAAAGCTCAGATCTCAATTTAATCGAGAATTTATGGTTTGATTTGAAAAAAAAGCTGTTCGCAAGAGAAACCCTTCGAATCTGAATGAATTACAACAATTTTTTCTTTAGAAAATGGGCTAAAATTTCAACTAAGAGATGTCGAAACTTTGTAGAAAAATACCCAAAACGAATCATTGAAGTCATTCAAGCAAAAGGTGTACATACAAAGTATTAAATAATTTTGTAAATAAATGTACGAAAACTTTTGCATTTTAACTTTTTTATTTTCCCTAAATTCTTTGATGTTTTACATTATACGTTCGAGTTGAACTATTTTTTTATTTGTTAAATTTTTCCAAACGAGCGGTAAAATTTCCATAACTATCGTATGCATGGGACAAAAGATAAGGACGAATAAAACCGAAATATTTCACTGTACACGTACTTCCGAGCGCCACTATATTTAGATGTCGTCTTGGTGGGTTAAAGCAACCCTGGTATATGTATAATTGTGTGTGTGTGGTGTGTGTGTGTGTAGTGTATAAATTAACTTAAAAATATACAACTCCCTATTGGAGAATGAAGCTCGGTCTTCATACATGTAATTAACTAGTATCCTAAGAGTAATTTTCCCTTTATTTCGAGTCGTCTTCTGTAAAGTGTTTTATCGGAAGGAAACTTTAGGAAAACGGAGATGGAAAGGAATGAGAATTCTGAACAGAATAAAACAAACAAAATAACTTGGCGAATGAGTGAAAAATGACTAAATTCCAAAATAAAATAAGACCAATAAAATACACAGAAAAATGTATACAAAGATTTTGTCCCTCCAGAAATTTTTTTTTAAAACGCATTGAAATCGGAGCATTTGCCGAGGGGAGAGAGAGAGAGAGAGAGAGAGAGAGAGAGAGAGAGAGAACACAAAGGAACAATGGACAAAATGAGGATTCAGGACTGCAGGACAAAGAGGAAGGATAAGGATTCGAACTTATAATAAGAAGGAAGGTCAATTTAAAGAATGAAAAGGATTTTTAACTAGAAATAAGGCCATGAAAGAAAAAGCGTTGCTTCTTTACTGGCAGGTAGAAGTCGGATTTAAAGAAGAATACATCTTCAGTAAAACACATACGCACACGCAGATATACAAGTATACATACTCATGTTTACTTGGTCTCGCGCACTGTGTATCATATAAAAGCACTTATTGGGAAGTATTAAGTATAAAGTTGTTTTTTCAACTGAGGAGAACCTTTCATTATACTTTTGGTCTAAATTTACCTCGTCTCTATTTTATTACTTAGTCTCCTCTTGTTTTGCCATTTCGCTTTCCTGAAACATTTATAGGATTTGCGAACCATATTATTTTATGTCTTTTTCACATGACTCTATCCCATTTCATATAATCATGAGACCCTTTCACGCATGTTTTTGATTTATAATATGTACTTTGGTAAAATTACGAAAAAGAAACTGAGACTGAAAGTCAGCTGTATTATTAAACGAAATGAGGACAATCTTCCTTGCGCTTCATTAATGACATTTCCCGTGAAAGAAAGATGCATCTTGTTTTGTACGAGAATTACAAGATAATTCTATTTGCTCATTTTCAGCGGAACCCCAAATCGCGCATCAACATCACATCAGTAGTTGCTCAGAACTGACTCAGTGATGCGCACACGCAGATTAAAGTACTCGAACGCAGTACGAAATCTAAAGACGGTTGTCTTTCGGGTCGAGGGAACATTAAGGGTCTCTGCACCCGGTGCTCCAGAAATGCATGGCTGATTTGAGTGGACTTTGCTCTTGCTCGACTAACATAGCTTTCACTGAATGTGGAGCCAATTAAGTAACTTGTAAATTTGGAACTGTGATTCAACAAAAACAGTTAACCTTCTCTCAGTTCGACCTTTGAAAGGTAAATATAAAATCTTGTCTTTCAACTGCTTATTGCGTAGAAAGTTATTTTAGTATTTTTGGAGGGGGGTGGGGGCGAGCGAGGGGGGTAATCGGATACACTCCGCATTCACTCTTACGGGAAATAAACACTTTTAAATTATGCATTACTAGAAAAAATACAAAAATACGAATAGCGAATAATTCCGAATATTTTTATTCGTATCGACGATATCTCTTTTTTTTTTTTTTTACTTTTTTCTTTCGACTCGTTTTCGCCATGTCTGCATTTGTCCTATTTTCCATACAGGTCTTAAAACAAGTTCATTATCGATTTTTGTGAATGTTCCTTTGTTTTATTTTCATTTTTACTTATTGCGAGCAGAAATTCTTCTAAAAATATTTTGAGTCTTTAATGCTGTCGTTTTAAAGGAAAAACGTTTTTTTTTTTGTTTTTAAAGTTTATAAAATATTAAAAGAAAACAAAATTAGAGAAACTTTTACTGCGCAAAACGAATGCGCAGAAAGTAAAAAAAAAAAAAGGGTGGGTGAGGTAAGGGGGATTTTTTTTTTTGGCGTATTTGACAATATTTTCTTTATTGAAAATAGACTAAAAAAAAAAACAACAATTCTTTACTCCAAATAAAAAAAAATAAAAAAATGTAGCTGAAAATACATACTTAGACGCAAGAAATATATTCCGAACAGACTAAGGCTAAATTAAGGAATTTTAACTTTTCTTTAAAATCTCAAAAGAGAGAATTTACATTTTTTTCAGTACTTTGCACCTACATTAAAGAAAAAAAAAAGAAAAAGAAAGATAAAAAGCTTTTAATTAAGCGGAAAATTCACTTCATAAGAAAAAAAAGAGGAAAATTTAGTGAAAATTCTCTGCCGAAGTGCAAAAATTCGGCTACAATCGAAAGGTGCTTTCGGTGGAAGTTAGAAGACATTTTATCGTAAATTTGTAAAAAAAAGAAAAAGAAAAATATAAAACTTCCTCAATTCAGCGACATTATTACTTCTAATGAGGCTAACTTCCCTTTTATTAGCAAGAAAAGGCCTTTTTCTATTAAATAATTGCATAATTTATACAACTTGAGGCAAATTTTGTATCATAATTTATATGAATATACACACACGTGTATATATATATATATATATATATATATATATATATATATATATATATACACACACACACACACATATATATATATATATATATATAATAAAATTATGTATGAAAGGCATCTTTTAAGAAGAGTGAGAGATGAATTATTGGGTTTGAATTATTAAATGAAAGAAATCAATGTTTCTTTGTTAAAGCTTAAATATAGTTCAAGCCTTTTTGCTCTCCCAGTCAAAATGCACTTCTAGAATGACGTGTGTATGTGTGTGTGTGTGTGTGTGTATGTATGTACACTCTGTAAATGGTGACTTTTGTCTTAAAGGAAAGAAATAATGTAGCTTAACCTCGAAAAGAGAAAATAATGTGTTTCATGTCCGAAAAATCTTATGGTAATTTTAATATTAAAAAACGCGCTACTTTTGACTTTCAAATTAAGCCTTTTCCCGCATGCAAAATCTGCTACACGGAAAAACGATTTAGTGTGAAAGTAAATTCATCAATTTTAATGCTGTATATACACGTTCAAGCGCCTCTGTGGTGTAGTGGTTAGCGACGCTGACTACGAATCCATCGGCCCCGGGTTCGAGACCCGGTGACGGCAGGCGGCGCGCAGCAAAACCCAGCTGTTTATCCTTCTACACGATAAAAAAAAATTGGTTGGTTGATAAATGAGTTGGGTACCCTGGGTAGCCTAGTGGTTAAGACAATGGGCTGCTGATGGGGCGTGGTTCGGATTCCACGTTAAACTCGTGGTCTAAGGTGGAGTGACAAGCTTGACCTTCTCCAGAATGAACAATTCGGGCGGAAGCAAAACCAATATAACCAAAGGAAGGTGTGTATATTATATGTGTGTGTGTGTGTGTGTGTACATGCGCGCGTCTTAAAGCGACACCCTCTCGGTCTCCTTGTCCTTATCTTGCGGGAAACACTAACTAAAACTTTGGAATCCGTTCCCGGTCTTTTCCATTAAAGGAAGCAGCTCCCGTATAGGTTTTATGGTGGGCGAAAGCATTAAAACTGACACTCGGGTTAAATTCCTTGTTCCTCCGAGATTTACCAATAGGTTCCATCTTAAATAAAATCTTCCTTCTTGATTTTTTTCTGCTTACTTTTTAGCTACGTGTCTTTTTTAGCTTTTTTAATTGGCCTTCGCAACCTCTGCTTTTCTTTCTTATGTCTTTTCAAAGAAGATTTTGTTCGGCGATACCAGCGTGCTTGCTGCTGCTGCTGCTGCTACTGCTGTTGCTGTTAGTCGCCACACTACGAGAACTAGAGACACTGCCGGGGCTGGGGATGGCATTGATCTCCACATTACGTTACGTTCATTCATTCATTGAACGTTGTAAGGAATGCCCACGAAATGAAGTGGTTTCATTAGGCAAATTATATCGAATGATTTGAAATTTTGTAATTTCGGGTCTTTTCGTTTCTTTTGTTTTCGTGTTTGGCGTTTGTAATTATTATTATTATTATTGGTTGCAGAGAGTAGTTGGTTGGTTGGTTTTTCTTCAAGTTCTTAGTGATTTTAGTTGTTATAAAAAGGTTATTTTATTTATACTTTGTATAAAAAGGTTATTTTATTTATACTTTGTATATTCATTTATTAAGACTGGACAGTCTTTTAGTTTCTTTTATATATATATATATATTATATATATATATATATATATATATATATATATACAGAGTGTGTGTGTGTGTGTGTGTGTGTGTGAGATGAAGGTTTAGACACATTGTGGCACTGATACGATGAGATTTTGGATGACGCTATAGTCCAAATTTTGCCAAAAGTTCACTCACTATTTTCCTTAGATTTGATACCACAGATGTGGGAGGAGGCCTTGTTTTTCGCAGTTGGCGATGAAGATGCTCCCAGGCGTAATCAATAGGATCCATAGCTGGGTTTCTTGACGCCAAGGAAGGGCTTCAAACCTTTTTTTTTGTCTATTCCCCTGAAAAGTGTATCGTGATGTGACAGGCTGCACAGTATTCTTGCAGCATATGCGTGTTAAAATGGAGGTTTTTCTTTATGGAACAATGAAAAAGTATGATTCTTAAAGATGGATACAGATTTCAATTCAGACTTCTCTCGACCAATGCCAGGTTCGTTTTTCCGTTGTATGGTCCAAAATTATATATATATATATATATATATATATATAATATATACAGTATATATATATATATATATATATATAATATATATATATATATATATATATATATATATATATATATATGAGAACGCTAAATTAAATAAAGTGAGGCAAGGTAGACTTGTGTCCCTCTCATTTTTTAATCATTTGCCTCATAAACACCTCTAAGTGGGAGACTCTTGAATTCGCCGTAGCAACAACGGGTGATTACCGGTTACCCACGAAACACTTTCATCCTTCATAAGGGGCAAGTTACACAGGGATAGATACAGGGACCTCCCACTGATATTCCTCGCTGGAAAGAGATTTTCTCTACTCTCGTGGTGGCACAACACCGCGAAGTTTGAACGACTCGCTTTATCGTTTGCCGCATAAACACCTTTTACGACGCGAGACCCAAGTTGAAATTCGGCAACATTCAAAGAATTGGCAGACTCATACACATCAGACATCCAAGGCTAAGATTAACATTGACGAACAGTTTTTATTTGTTTTGTTTCAGAAGAATAAATTGCTTAGTAGACTTTTAATAGAGCATACAACTACATACAAGTATTTTTTTGTAACTAAGGTTAGGTTAGGTAAGCTTTCCCATGCTTATTAGAAGATTTCTAAAAATATTCGTCCCGTACTGACTATTTCTTTCTTACCACATTACTCATCGCTTAATTTTATGACATCTATGAAAAGCACATTTTCAAACGACATA
Source organism: Bathynomus jamesi (assembly GCA_023014485.1). NCBI lineage: Eukaryota > Metazoa > Arthropoda > Malacostraca > Isopoda > Cirolanidae > Bathynomus > Bathynomus jamesi. The sequence continues at coordinate 126,727 of JAJOZX010000876.1, read as the reverse complement.
TTGTCACATTGTCACATTTTCAAAGGACATATTGTCACATTGTCACATTTTCAAAGGACATATTGTCACATTTTCAAACGACATATTGTCACATTGTCACATTTTCAAACGACATATTGTCACATTGTCTCATTTTCAAACGACATATTGACACCTTCCATAACAGTTAACTAACTTGAGCTTTGCGACTTGGAACGCATATCCACCACGCTTAAGTGAGGTGAAAACCTAATGACTCTATACGCTACACCAACTAGTCCCATGTTTAATTATTATTTATAGATTTATTTATAAATTATATTTACCAAAACCACTTATTCATGGCATAAAAGGCTATTTGAACTTTAATGATAATTTTATATTATTTTTAAATAGAGCAGGAAGGTTGTCGGCTGTTATTAACTTTACCCGACATCCAGTTACAGAAAACAAGCTCACACACTTGCCTGCCTTGTTAATAGACTAGACAAGTATTTTATAGAAATGCATAATCTCCTAATGAACAAAAGCTAAAAGAAAGAAATATATGGCATGGATTAGGTGATGTAAAGTTGCGTTTCCACCGTCCTTCTCTATTTTTTCTCTTCCTTCTCTTGGACTAAGTGCATGTGAAGGGTGAGGGCATGGGGTGGAAAATCTGATTTTTTTCTCTCAATTCCTGTTTCAAACATATGTTCGAGGTTTTTGTGACGATACCAAGTCGTTGATATTATTGTTGGGTTATACAACCATGCTCTTTAGTGTACGGTTTCTATTTGTGCATAACGTAATTGTCGAGCTGGTTTGTATATTCTCCTCTTTCCCGTAAAACTTCCTTGCTACTTTTCCAGAGTCAAAGTATTTTCTTCAACCTTTTTCAATGCGAGAGGAAGCGGAGGGTGGGAAGAGAGCCTTATGTTTCTCTATTCAGTTTTCATCTGCTAGAATAATTAAAAAATGCACTAGTTTAATAACAAGAACCTCCCCGAGTGGACCGAAAGGTCTTTGAGGTTCCCTCTTGTCCTTTTAACTTTCTCTCTCTCTCTCTCTCTCTCTCTCTCTCTCTCTCTCTCTCTCTCTCTCTCTCTGTTTGTGATAAAAAACATTTTAATACCATGTTCTTACTGCACTTCTATTAGCTGGTTTCAGTACTCATAAAGCGAAAATATTAAACGGTTTGAGAACTACTTAAATTGCAATAGTCTTACGTTGCAGGGAGTTGCGATGAGTTTAATGGTTTGTTGATCCAAAATATGACAGCGTATGTTTATCATCTGTTATTTTATTAATTTGGGTAATTTTATTATGTTCACTGGCATAGTCAAATATATTATTAGTATATAGGGTGGACAAAAAGTCTGGGCATCCCTTCAAAATACTCGCATATCTAATTTTTACATTAGAGGGGTGCCCAGATTTTTTGCCCACCCTGTACTTTAGTTTTTTTTTTTTTAAGCCGTTAAATTAGATTTTGTCACGAATTTGCTTCTTGATGTAATACTTTTGTATGGATTTTTTATCATTGTTTATCTTTATTCAACGCTGATATTGTGATCTTTGGTATGAAAAGACAAATTAGAGAATATCAAAAACATTTTTTTATCCGCACAACGCTATTTCTTAAATCCACCCCAAAAATGAAGTTAGAATTGCGCGAAATCACGTATAAATCGTGATCGTCTGGAATTGTATATATAATATATTATATATACACTCGTGTGTATATATATATATATATATATATATATATATATATATAAACCTTGGTTAACCTTGGTTTTGCTTCCGCCCGAATTGTTCATTCTGACGAAGGTCAAGCTTGTCACTCCACCTTAGACCTACAGTTTAATGTGGAATCCGAACCACGCCCCACCAGCAGCCCAGCGTCTTAACTTAACGCCTGCCGTCACCGGTTCTCGATGCCGGGGCCGATAAATTTGTAGTCAGCGACGCTAACCACTTTATTTATATATATATATATATATATATATATATATAATAATATTATATATATATATATATATTATATTATGACCCGATATACAGTGTCAGTTACAGTGACATTGCATCACCATGTCACGCTTCGACAGTCTCGAATTAGAACCACTGCACTGATTCCACGGGCCGGGGTAGTTTGGGGAGGGGGTAGGAAGTAGAGCCCCATATGCAAACTCTCTCGTGGGTCAGAAAAAAAAAGTATAAACAACTCTGTTTCGACCATTTGAAAATATGGTAATAAAGGTCTCTCAACCTTGCTGCTTTTCATTTCGTATAATTTGTAAATGACACCTCAAATTCATGAAAGAGCGTCCATTTTTCACTGAAAATAATTCATGTAGACTAATTATTTTTATTATTATTATTATTATTATTATTATTATATTATTATACGAATTATGTTTCATAATGTAGAGTTTCTTTCCTCGCTTCGCTCGACGCAAATTTTAGTTTGTGTTTTATATTTAATCAATAAAGTCGTTAAAAATTGTTCTGATAAATTGCTTTTGTCATCTTTGCTTCTGTTTGGACTCTTGTGATTTGTAACTTTCTTACTTACTCTACACATTTACGCAGTTTATTAATGGTACTCTCTCACACACACACATGGCTTACTACCTGTCCTTTTAGTTTTTAGAATACCTCGCTAAACCTGCTCGCTAACCCTAACCCTCCTCCCTACTTCTCCATTTACTCAGCACGATGTTTCCTAGAAGAAATTACTGAAAATCACTAAACCCATTAAACAGTCACTCCCTCTCAAATGCCCTAATAAATCATATATATATATGTGTGTGTGTGTGTGTGTGTGTGTGTGTGTGTACAGAGCTGTCCTCAAAGCTGCGTGTACCTCAGTCAACCTGCTTTCAACATAGTACTTTCTCTTCAGTACCTCACTAAACCTGATTACCTCTTTTCGTTGAGTCTTCGCTCCTCTTCCCGGCGGACGGCACGAGCAGTGCCAGATTTGGCTCCTCATCCGGATGATTGAGCGAATGAACGGATGAACATCATTAAGGACGGGAAATTGCGCACGGGCCTAAATTGGACGGACTTGCCTGTCGCTCTCTAACAGCAACACACACACACACACACACCTCCTGGAGGAGGGGAACGGCGAAGAGGGATGAGGGTGAGGGTGGGGTTGAGGGATAAGGGTGAGAGTGGGGTTGAGTGATGTGCAGAGGGAATTATAAGGCATGTGTATGAAAGGAAATTATGCGCAGGAATTAGGTTAAGTGAGAAAGAATAACTTTTGTTTTGGGATTTCATTTCAATGTATTCAGAATTTTATGGGAGTAATTTGGGGACGAATGCCGCTCAATTTATTGGGTGGAGGAAGCCCCATTATATTAATGAACCGGCATAACCCGTTATCATAATTAAATTATAGAAATGAAACGGCATCGCTGCGCCCTCTTGCTTACTGCGTGAAGGGGTTCGTCGGGCTATTCAGTGTATTTATGGCAAAGGCGAAAGATACGAAGATATATTTTGCAACCAACATATTGCCTTCTGCAGGAACCTTAATGTTCTTCATTAAAGGGATACCATTATATATATATATATATATATATATAATATAATAATATATATATATATATATATATATAGCTGAAAAAGTAATATAATATCCTCGTTTTAACCCGAGTCAAATTAGTAAAGCTTCAATTTCAACATAGTTATAAATAAAGACACATCATTACTGCCCTGTGATGTCATCGTAAACTTGATGTGATGAAAAGAGAAATGGAGAACACACACACACACACACACACACACACACACACACACACATATATATAGATATATATTATATATATATATATATATATATATATATATATATATAAGCGAGGTACTGACTTCTTTAAATCCATGTATCTAAAAACCTAATTTAACTTAACCTAACCTTAGTGTCATCGAGCCGAGAAGGGCGTGATAAGTGTTTCGGACGCAATTGAGGGTTCGAAGGTTGTTTAATAAAGTCGTTAAATAATGAGGTACTAGCTAATCTAACCGAACTTTAACTAACCTAACCTAGCGTAACCTAACGTAATCAGGACCAACGTATCCTTTTCCCGAAAAATAAAAAATTCTACATTAAAAAACAAATAAAGTTCCAGGTACCCCCCCGTAGTGTTACGTCACAAAAAAACCTCACTACATCCATGAATTATCATACACTCAACTTCAACTTATACCCAGTTGCCTACGCACGCCACATATACACACACACACAAATATATA